>BMAU01005146.1:0-318967 GCA_019973935.1 Trichonephila clavipes | reverse complement strand
TGTGTACGCTGTATCGCAACTGTGTCACCTGGTTTTGTAGTTATAAGCGGGTTTACGATGTTTATTGTACTGTTTTGTTTTCAGCCTGTAAACGTAGGATATTTTCTTTAGCTTCGTTACGTAGTGTCTCTCGTTTGTTAATAAACTGTTCGCTAAGTTCGTCTTCAAGAAGGTGTTTAATTTGAAGGTCCTCTTTTTGTTTCATTTTTTACCCAATTAAAACTTCAAAGGGTGTAAATTTTGTGCTACGTGTAGTGGTACTATTCATAATGCGTTGTAATCTGTGGACATGTTTGAACCATTTTCGGGCTCTTTCGATGGTTAACTTGGTCAAAACAGGGATAATTGTTTCATGCATACGTTCTATCTGACCGTTTCCACGTGGTACACCAGTGGTTATTGAACGTGTTCAATTGATTCTTCCTGACAAAATTTTTGAAATTCTGTAGATGTAAAAGCACTACCTTTTATCTGTAATGATTTTTGATGGATTACCAAATATGGTTTGTTGCAAAATTAGTTTGTCGAGAGCATCTTTAGTGGAAGTAGACTTTACAGGGTAAATCCAAACAAATTTAGAAAATGAATCAATAACAGTGAAGGAATGTTTATAACACTTTTTGTGGATGGTAATGGTCCTAAAAATCACAAATGGTAACAATCAAGGGTTGATCACCTTTTTGGAATCGGATGGAGAAAGCCTTCTTGTTTACCAGCTTTTACGTGAGGATAAGATGCATGGGACGTAGTTTGTAATTACATCCTGAACAATTTTCGTGAGTCTGGGAATGTAAAATTCTTGTGAAACAATGGATTCAGTTTTTTTTAGAAGCAAATGGCCTTGTGCGTGTGCATGTAGTACTATCTCTTTGCATCATTTCTGGAACAACTAATAGTTCAGAATTTTTGTGTAATTTGTACAAAATTTCGTTTTTTAAGAAAAATATTCATCGGAAGGTGTAATTTTGATTGTTGATTTAAGTTGAAAATGAATTCATTTATTTTGAGCTTCTTTAATCTTTTTGTGTAATATCATGAGAGGAAATCATCATAATGGGGTAACGACTTAATGCATCAACGTGTTTCATTTGTCTACCGGGTCTGTGACAGACTTCATAATCAAATTCTTCTAGCATCAACGCCCAACGAGCAATTTTAGCAGGCAAATCTTTTTGTGCATTGTCTTTTGGAATGCATCACAGTCTGTGATAATTTTGAATTTTGTACCTAACAGGTAACTTCTAAACTTTTTCAGCGCTTCAATAATAGCTAGTACTTCTAATTCATAGCTGCTATATTTCTCCTGTTGAACTGTAGTTTTGCGACTAAAATAATGGATAGGATGAAATAGTCCATCATCAGATTTCTGTAATAGGACAGCGCCAAAACCTAGGGAGCTTGCATCTGTGTGGGAGTTCTAAAGGGTAACCTTGTTGAAAAACATGGAGAACTGGGTTCTCTGAAAGAATGTTTTCAATTCTTGAAAAGATGCTATTTCTGTAGGGCCAAATTTAAATTTAACATTATCACGAAGAAGATCACTTAAGGTCTTGCAATTCGAGCGTAATTTGGAATAAACTTCCGGAAATAACTTGTTAATCCTATAAAACTTTGAAGTTGTCTCGGGGTTTGAGGTTGTGGAAAGTTTTGGACAGCTTGTGTCTTAGATGGTGAAGGTTTTATTGTTCCGTTTTCGATTATGTATCCAAGAAATTCTATTTTGCGTTGTAAGAAATTACATTTCTTTAAGTTTAACTCAAGACCGAAGTCTGCAGCGGTTTGGAGAACTAGTCGTAATTTATTTAAACCTTCTGCTTCATTTTTGTGATGGAATGAGCAGATCATCCATATACACAATTAGAATGTTGTCACGTATGAGTTTTCGGAAGACAGTGTAAATAAATCGTTGGAATACACTTGGACTGTTTGACAATCCAAAAGGAACACGTAAAAATTCGTATTGTCCTTCATGCGTCACAAACGAAGTGTATTTTGTACTGTTAGGATTCATGGGTACATGAAAGAATCCATTTTTAAGGTCGAGTGAAGTGTAGACTTTTTAGAGTTTTCGAGTTTATCTAACACTTCTTCTATCAATGGCAAGGGGAATTTATCTTTAATCATTTTTCTATTCAAATTGCGATAATCTACACAAAGTCTGTGTTCTCCGTTTTTCTTTTTTGCATAAAACGATTGGTGCTGCGTAATCAGAACAGCTAGGTTTTTTATAATGTTAGTGTTTAACCATTCCTGAATTTGGTTTTCTACAATTTTTTGCTCTACGAAAGGAAGTCGACGAGAACGTTGGCTAACTGGGATATCATCACTCAATAAAATTGTCATTTTAAGATCAGTATCGTAAATTTTTTAGGTTTGTAAGAGTTTACAAGTTGTTCAACATCATTACGAATTTTAGAGTTCGATATATGTGGAAGATCAAGTTTACATTGTTGTTCATCAAAAGGTTGGCAAGGTTTACCAGAACATCATCATTTTTTTGCATTCATCAACATCTCGGAATATACGAATTCCATCACGTCAAACGTGAATTGAGTTTGTTGTAAGAAATCAATCCCTAAAATTGCATCTAAAGGGATCGTTTCATCATTAACGACATGAATTTTGCGGGTAATGCAGTGTTCTGAATTGTTATGAAATTTTTAAAATAACCTTTGCTTTCGACTCTGTCTCGGCCTATTCCTGAAAATGTACATTGTGATGGGTTCAATGTAGGGTAACCAAGTTTTTGATATGTTTTCTCATTAATTATGGTGGCTTGTGAACCAGTGTCACAAAGTGCTGTAATAGGAATTTTTGAAATGGTTATTTCAACGTGCATGAGATTTTTCGTTGGTGTTAATATCGAAATGGAATTTACAGTTCTATCAACTTGCGTATTGATTTTGTGGTTGGTTATCGGTGTAATCTTTCGAGAATTCTTGGGGCATTCGGCCTGAACATGACCAAAGTTTTTACATCCATAACATTTTTTCCGCGTTCTTTATTCGGACATAGGGTACTTTTATGGCCTTTCAATCCCACAGAGGTAACAAAATTGGTTGTTGGTTTGTAAAGCGCTTGTGTTCAATTCTATGCTGATAAGATGTTGAATTTTCATAATCTCGAAATCGTTTATCTGGAAATTGCTTATTATGTTTTGAGTTTAAAAAGTGTTTCGTAAATTTTTAATTTATCCTTGAATTCACTAAGTGTTTTAGAACCGTACAAAATTATTTTATTGTTAGAAGAATCAGGGATACCATCAATAATATAATCAATTAGAGAAGAATCATCAACCGCACCCTTGTGAGCTAAATCTCGCATTGTTAAATATTCCCGCAACGTTTCGGTTGGTTTCAAACGTCTAGCTTGCATCATAATGTGTAATTGTGCACTATTTGTTTAATAAATGTTCATTCATTTGTGACCAATTTGTGATTCCACGAATCCATCGGATTAAATTTTCGGCTGGACCCTTTAAACATTTCTTTACGAAAATTATTTGATGAATAGGATTTGTGATCTGATATAATCGAAATATGTCTTCTATATCAGAAATGAAAGTTTCAATTGAATAACTGTCTCGAGAAGTAAATGGTTTAACTAGTTCCAGTAGATCTCGTAAATTAAAAGATAGGAAAGAGTTACAAGTATTCTGTTTATCCAAAAATGGCAATAAATTTTGAGCTGAGTCATTTAAATCAAGAGATTTCATGTTTTCGGAATGTAAATCGTTACTTGCTGAGTCAGACGTAATTGGCTGTGAATGACGGTTTTCGGGCGGAGATTTTCGTTGAGTTCAAGGTCGCTTTCTCTTCCAGAGTTGAGAATAGTAGATTTAAATAAAGTGAGATCACATAAATGCGTTAAAATTATGTCACAGCAAGATTCTAATTCAGTGGTAAATTGTAGATGCAATAAATTACAAACAGCAATTAATTCCTTAAGAGTGAACTCCTTAATAATTTTATAGTTTTTGTTCCTTCAACATTAAAATCAGTGGGGAATCCGGAAAATTCTCGTAATCTAGAACGACTTTTTCTATCGCCATTCTCACCAAAAATTAAACGATGTAAAATTTTAATGTTATTTGTGCTACTAGATTTTATTGATTGAGATAACTTTGGATAATCATTTAGGGTACTCATACTGATAATTATTCTAATAAAACACAAATATACAAATCTTATAATACCAAAACGAATTCTATGATTTGAAAATATGATAAAATACTTATATATTCATCAATTCAAGTTTTAAAATATAAAATGATAACTCATAATCATCAAAAATTTAAATGCAAAATAGCATCATATGCAATATCAATATTATATAGTATAGTCAACACAAGTTTTATATCTCAAAAGATACTCAGTTCTATTTCACACACCATGTAATTAATTTAAGCATTTTATTTCAAAAATATCAAGTTCTTATCTTCAAAATATAATGTTCTATTCTAGAAATATTAACTCAAAATCTTTCAACTTTCGTTTCCACAAAATTTTAAATATTCTTCAAAATAAAAATCACAACTTCAAATACAAAACTAATTTAAATCATCAAAATACGAATGCTATATATTATCAAATATACTCTAAAAATATAAGCAAAGTTTCGATTTCAATTAAAATTCCTGATTATCTTCAAAATTTGTTGTCAACATCAAAAGTTATATAGCTTCAAGTTTCAAATATTTTATTATCTTCAAAAGTTACTTCAAATGACCAATATTAGCATCACAATTGTCATTTCAAAGAATACTTCAATATGCTTCAATTTAGTTTTTCATCAAATGTTGGTATGAGACAATAGGAGAATCAAATTCGACATCAATTAAAATGCTGCATCAAATATCATCAAATAGCAAAAATATATTCAAACCATCAAAGAATAAATTATCGCTATAAAAACATCGACAAGAAACAAACAGTTTCGTTTTCGGCGTTATTCATCACAAAGAAATTTTTTACATCAAATAAATTTCTTTTTCAAATTAGAAGATAATTCTCCGATTTTCTCATGGGTCATACTTTTTGTTGAAGCATTCTTAATTTCATTTTTTGAACATCGAAATGGCTACTTACAGTTTTGAGTAGTTTCTGAAGTAAAAGGATTCCACTTGAAAAGCGAAAGTCATCTCATTATTAACGGCTTAGGTAACTCGTATATCAGGAACTGATGGCAGAATGATGTTGTCTAGGGGGTTTCGTTTCAATTTTAAAAAATTAGGCATTGGCCGAGCCCTCATGTGAGTGTGACCGTTATTTAAACACTTCAAAAAAGGAGACTTCTTAAGTTAATTACTTTAATATAGAAAATAAAGGACATTATAGGACGGACACACAGGTAAAAAAAAAGAAAATAAGGCTATCTGCCTTTACATAGTTAGATTTAAAACATCACGCGTGTTAGAGGTTTTCATCTTGTGCTTATGGCGGCGGGAAGAGGACTGTCTCGCCATCTCGCTGACTACCTCGAGTCACTTCAGTTCTATCATGGCTTCGGAAGTGGTCTGCGAGTAGCTGATATCCACATATATATATAAGAAGTACGTCGATAGAGTACCGTAGTTACTGCCAACTGGTGACAATGAATTGGAAATTAAGTTCACACAATTCATTGTTAAAATATATAAAATTTTACATGACTTATTTTTGTATTTGTTATTTTTATATTCCTTACTGAAAGCAACAAATGGGAGTTCATTACCTGCCAAAACTGCAGAGGCCTGGTTGTTTACTCCACAAGCTCCTACACCTTATGCTTACTCTGCCCTACTAAGGAAAAATGCCGTCTTCTGCTCGTCAAGATCATGGAATTGCAGATATTGTTTTCCATATATTTTAAATATAAGTTTTCTAACTTCTACATCAGCCTTTTTAATAGTCTACACTCCTGCAAAGAAGTCTGAATTCAAAACTATAAAAACTTATTATTCCCAACAATGTCATTTATACCTTTTATTTTTTATAATCTATGAATGCATTAAACTATTAATTTGTTATCGCGACTATATATATATATTTAATATTAAATGCGAAAAAAAAAACGAATAAGTTTCAGACTGAAACTTAAATTGAATTTTTCAAAATTGTCATCGATATTCTCATAACTTTTACATATTGTCATTTTAGCATATCACACATCTATCTTCTATGCAAAAATCTATTATAAGTTCATCAAATGTTTCAGCATATTTTTACTCATACCATGCAGTTTTCAACCACATTGTGAGACCGCGGTATCACTAATGGTCAAAGTAACGGACTCGTGTGACGTGTCATGAGTTCGACCCCAGCACCACTGAAGATCCGCCGTGTAAGGGGAGCGATGCTCAAGCGTCATCCTCGTCACTTGACCATGGTTTTAAAATTACGGGTCCGTCGCCAAGTGAGTGAATATTAACGTCGCACTGTTCAGCTACACGAGGGCTTTTTAGTGATGGACCTCGTAATTTTGAAAAATAGTCAAATGACGAGGGCGACACCTGAGCTGGCACCCCTCTCTAACTACCACACCAACGAGAGGACATTTCAGCTCTCGATAGATTTAGCGATGCATCGCTGCCCTACACGGCGGGTCTTTTGTGGCACTGGGTTCAAACTTGAGACATGCCAACCATGATTCGATACCTTGACCACCAGATACCCCGGCCACAGTTGAGTAGAGAAGAGAGAGAGTGCGACTTTAATATCCCCTCACTTATTTAAATTATATGAAATTTAAGGAATACTTGAAAAAATATTAGAAGTCGAATATATATATATATATATATATATATATATATATATATATATATATATATATATAAAAATTAATCATATAATTTTAAATATCCAAAGAATTATTAGTATTTATGGTAAATATATATGTTTTTCAACTGAGTATGTGAGACACGCATAAATATCTTTTTTCGAAATTCCAAAGCAGAATTTTAGTGGAGCTAATACAAAATTCCTAGTTTTGCATGGTTAAGATTATAAAAATATCCAAATTTTAATAACCTTTTCTTCAGTCAACCACTAATGGAACATGAATGATGAGGGATTATGCATAAATATATACTTTTAACTTCAATTTAAAAAGGATCTTTATATTTATTTATATGCGCAAATGTTAACTCTAAATTTGTCAGATGCTTTTAAATACTCTTTATTTGAAGATTCAAGTTAAAAATATAAACTTGAAATTAAAATTCTCTTTGAATGAAATTAATGTTCAGACATTCAAAATTCAAACATAATTTGTTATCTGAACAATACAAAACAAGGGATTCTATGTAAGATGCCCTGAATATTTGGCTTTAAAATTATGAAAAACTAAAGATTTTTAAATAGGGTTTTTTTAACAGTACATATAAATTTTTTGCAAATAATGTAATACAGAAGCTTAAAAAATTATTCATGTTTAGAAGTGTCGAAATTTTAAAAGATTTTAAATTTTGTACCTTTTTTTTTATTTTTGACACATAACAAAATAATCATTTTAAAAAAATCCCTGAAAGTATTGATTAAAGTAAGAAAAATGAAACAGTAAATTATCCTCAATGTTTTAATATATAATTTGAATTTAAATACTACAGATATTTTTTAAAACTTAGACATACATTATAAAAACTTAATTCCATTTGAGAATTTTAAGGTAAAGAAAAAATGAGAATTCTCAAATCGTTGACTCGCTATTTGTGTACACTTTAGTTTGAAGATTTTATGATTGCCACAGGAACCGGTCTCCCGTGACCATAAAGATTCCCCTCAATACCCATTGTGTCTCCCCGACCGTCTCTAATTATCTTTCAAGATCGTAAACCTTTAAAGGGGAAAAGAATTCGGAAAAATATCACCTTACCGGTTTTGAACACATTACTTGAAGGGGAAAAAATCTGTTTGGTTCATTTTTGGTGAGTCCCCGGCCTTAGGAAAATTCAGTGTGGTCCGTTTTCGAAGCCTCTCTAGTAGGGTGGAAAAAGCCGTGCTGTCCAGTTGGAGGGTTAACACCGCTAGACTATTTTCTGTGGGGCTATGTAAAGTCATTGGTCTATGCGGATAAGCCACAAACGCTTGACCATTTGGAAGACAACATTCGCCACGTTATTGCCGATATACGGCCACAAATGTTGGAAAAAGTCATCGAAAATAGGACGTCCAGATTGGACTACATCCGAGCCAGCCGTGGCAGTCCTATGCCAGAAATCATATTTAAAAAGTAATGCCACAAGATTATCTTTCGAATAAAAAAAATTCATGTCAATCGAATAATACATCGTTGTTTTATTTCAATTTAAAGTTCTATACCTCTAAAAAAACACCCTTTATTTGTACGAGTATATCAAAATGTATGTTATGTAGTCTACTTTTATGGGTTACAGGTGGGGCCTACTTTTAAGCAGGGTCCCAGGGTCGCCTCAAAATGTCTTAAGATGTCTCTGCATGTACTCTGCATTGAAAGATGTGTTCTCAGAATGAAACATCCAAAGAAAAGCTGTCGTGCTACATGCTGTGTTGCAGTTTGTTGCTTCGCAGAGCAACAGGCTTTAACTCGAGAGCCGGTGCGCACTCGATACCAACGTTCATGGCCGCGTTGGGTGACTGATTCACCCCAATTCTTTTTTCAATTCCTTCTATTAAGAGTACTTGGTACCTAAAAATCACAAACCTATCGTTTTTTATTTTCATTTAATCTTATTCTTTGCATTATTATCTTTCGATTGATATATCACTTGTGCATGTCGGAAAGTTAGAAGTTGAATAAAACTTCATTTGAAAACAAATTAGGCAATTCAGCCACCCCCCTTTTTAGAAAAAAAAGCTAAAAAATGCGTTATGGTAAAAAAAAAAATCTATTTTAGAAATAGAAATAATAACTTTTAAAAAGAATGTGTAGTATTAAAAGCAGAATATTTCCGAGGCAATACAATAATGTAATTTTTCTTCCTTGTGAAATGTGTGCATGTCAAATTTTTAAATTAAGGAATTTTAAATTAGTAATTTTATAATTTCAGTTCTTCCTGGTATATTTTCATACAAATGTAATACTTTAATAATATAAGAAAAAAACAGCTAAAATTTCTGTCGTGACAGAAAAAAATTTTTTAACATCTTTCTTGAATTTTCATGGGCAATTAGTACTCTCTAAAAGTTGATCATTTATAAAAATGTGTGGGTTGAAAAAGTATGAAAATGCAATTATTTTAAAGAAAAACGTATAAATAATATCTTAAAGTGGTATTTTAAGTTTAATTAAGCTTATAATAATTATTTTTCAGAAATATAAACTTTAAACCTGTTTTTCTCAGTTTTTGTGTTTTTCGGAACCTTAGTGCATTCAAAATGCTACTTCTTCGACAATTTTTTACCAATCACTTCCATTTTTTTTTCTTGCGTGTTGAAAATAAAGCATGTAATAAAATTAGGGATCCCGTTTTTGCTATAAACTGAATACTTTTTAAAAAAAAAAAAAAATAAAATGTAAGACATGTTGGCTTTTTCGTTGATTTTTTGCCTGTATATCAACATTTTATTTTTTTTCTCGAAAACGAATGAAGTTATTCTAAAATCGATCCCTAAAGTTGTTTACATCATCCATAAGAGTATCAGAAAAATTTTCAGTTCAAAAAATTAATTTTTACAAAGGAGTATAATTTTAAAATTTTCCAAATTTTCTTCAAAAAATTAAAACTTTTAAAATTGTGTGAATAATATATGAAAATTTTCATCTGGTAACATTTTCTTGAATAGAAACATTGTATAAAATGCTAAAATACAATTTTTAAATACGTAAATAAAGAAGTTTGCTCAAAGGGTGCCAAGTCCCCTTAACTCACACTCTCTATATATTTATTTATTTTGGGGAATTTTCAATCGTTAATAAAATACATTTCATAGCGCTCAATTGATCTGAAATTTTATATACAGGATTATTTTGGATGACAATGCAATAATTTAAGTATAATTAATAAAAATTAATTGATTAAAAGGAATCATTTAAAGGATTACAAATACAGCCACGTTGCTTTAGCGACCATTTTGGCGACTTGCGTCAAAACGTGAAAATATTTTTTTCTCACTTTTTAAAGCCTTCAAATGAACTGAAATTTTATATACACGATTATTTTGGATGACAATACGATACTTTAATAAAAATTAATTACCACTTAATGTGATTCAGTCCTATGTATGTACATATTTATATTAATTGCAACTATTTAATAAAAAGTAGTTAAAATAAAAGTTTTCTTTGTTGATCTATGATATAAGTAGGAATTGACTTAAAAATATTTTTCTTATATTACTTGTTTATAATAATTTTATTGTACATGGTGAAAATAGTAATTTAAGCGAATAATTTAATTAATAGACGGTATACTTACCTAGTTTTAAGGACTTATCAATTTTTCTTTGATAGCTTGAGAAAAAATATCAATCAAACTGTAGTAAAATGTTTCAAGCAAACGTGACTTTAATAAAAGGCACAAATCACAGATACTTTTCATTAACATTAAAGGAATAATATTTGCAAGCAAACTGTGCTATTTAGTTCATGTTATTTTAATTTTACTTTCCTCTGATGATCGACAAAGAGCGTGTTGAATTTTTTCTTGCTCGTGTCACTTTGAGAGGCCGCAATGTGTCTTGTGTGCACTTGTGACTTCATATCTTTATTGATGGAGTTTTTTAGGTGGATTTGAAAACTTTCTTGTCCACTAAAACATTTCGTGTTCATTGTTTTTTTTTCAAATTTGCTTTTAGTATCAGGTTTATTACCTATTAATACATCACGTTCTTCTCTTGCTTGATCAGGTTCAATTCTATCCAACAGGGATTCCACAGACGCCCATTTATTTTTTATATTCTATTAATTTATATTTACAAACCATAATGTGTCGTACAGCACAGCAATCAAAAGTACTACGCCATGTACGCGGAAAAAATGTAACCTGTTCGTAAAAAATATTTTAGAAACAATGTAGTCACGTGGGGAACTCAGTCAAAACAAATATCTTAAGTTATCCGACTACGCTCGGAAACGTGATTATAGTAATTATATATAGTACTTAAATAATTTTTTATAGTAATAATATCCTTAAAACAATTTTATATACTTTCCGTCTTTCCGTAGAACATTTTCTGTGCACTGCTATCCATAAAAGTATTCCAAAGACTTTTTAATATAATAAAAGGATCTTGCTAGTATTTTTGAAATGGATTTACTAATTTCAGAGGATTTGCTTATTTTTATTCCTTTTACCACCCCCCCGCAATATATCACATACGTATGGGTACGATAAAAATGGTCGAATTGGAGAGCGAATCGCTTAACATTTTATAGGCAGTCAATGGATTAATTACAAATTGTACAAAATGTCATGATAAATGTTAATTTTTGCATATAACTTGACGTATGACAAGCCCATGGGGTTACTTGTAATTTTAAAACTTGTTTTTAACTTAAATTATTGCTAAATTAATTATAAAATTCATTGTTTAGTACTGATACATTCATAAGTGTATTATATCAGTGTAAATGTGTATTTTATTTTTTATCATGTCAGAATGCATTTTCTTTGTTTACTTTCTCTCTCAGTAAATTAATAGTTTTTAAAAATATTCTTTTGTTTTCGTCTTTCTCAATATGCTCGCTCACCCCCTTCCCCTCTCCCTGGAGAGTTATCACGCCTTTCTGGTGGGGAACGCCTTACAGTTCGAGAATCACTGTTTTAACTGATTACACATTTCGGCCAATGTCTCAATGACGGTGGCGACTAAGTCTAAAAATAAAGGAAAAAAGAAATAAAGTTTTCACGTAAAAAATGGCACAATTTACTTTCAGAACGTCCCTCATACTATGAAAGCCCCAATTTTCTTCCTCCATTCACATAAAATTTCATTCACTCGTATAACGAGATGGAGATCTCGTGCTACGAAAACCCTACTGTATGAGAAAAGCGATAGATAAAGGTATTATGTATGTATAAAAAACGGTATCTTAAAGATTTGTAGAATTACTATATATATATATATACGAATTCTTTTTCAGTGATTGATAGTTTTTAATACTTTACACCAGTGCTTCTCAAACTTTCAATGCTTGCGACCCAATATCCAATCATAATTTTCATCGCCCCCCCCTACCTCCATATAATAACAATGTATTGAAATCAACACTAATATACTTTGACGCAAAAGCTGCAATACGACTTGAATCTCTTAGTACCACCAGCATATTTATACGTCTCGCTCAGCCAGTGCGTTAATTGCCCCGAAAGTATATATACGTCTTTCAGAAGGCTTTGGAATGCAATAAAAGGACCTTGACAGTGTTTGCAACGGATATGCTTATTTATTCCTTTTCTACTCCCCTCCCCCTCCCAATACACCTCTTACGCTAGCTTACGTGTTAAACGGTGGCTTTGGAGAGAGAATCACGTAATTTGTAATGAGCATTCAAGGTATTAATTATAAACCGCTCATATTATCAAGATAAGAGTTAATTTGTCCATATAATTTTATGTATGACAAGGCCGTGGGGACGCTGATAATGTTTAAACTAGTTCTAATTTAGTATTGTTAAATTAATTATAAAATACATCGCGCAGTACTGATATCTTAAAAAATGTATTATAACACTGTAAACGTGTATTTTATGTTTTATTATGTCAGAATGTATTTGTTTTACCTCCAGTAAATTAATATTTTTTTTAAAATAATCTTTTGTTTTCGATTTTTCAATATGCTCGAACCCCACAGTTTATCACGCCCCTCTAGGTTGGTGCGCCCCACAGTTAAAGAAACGCTGTTTCATACGATTAATGCTTGAGATTTTGTGATTTTAACAACGGTCAAGTTACGAGGATAACATCTGATTGGAACCCCATTCTTCCAAATTCGTTGAACTTTTTTTTAATTCGTTGATTATTAACATTGCAATTTGGAGAAAACTAGGAATATTGGTGACGGTATATTTTATAGTTTCTCTTTTTTTCTTTAAATATTTGTTTCATATTTATTTATTTGTTTATCTGTGCGTGTGAACTGCACTTTTCTTATTTATAAATTATGTTTTGGTGTAACGCTTGTGATTGCTTAAATGTTATATATGGTTTGTATATATATATAATTTCTAACTCTATTTAAATCATTAATACTGGACCATGAAACAATCATCTCCTATTTTCTTTTGAATGATTTAAATTCAATTTTGGTGAGATTTATCGCCACATGTTATTACGGTTTGACTTTGCTTCTAACGAACTGTTTTTCATGTGAGTTTTTGGAGATCATATATATATATATATATATATATATATATTTCATACGCATTATTCATATTGAATTATTTATATGTATTTGTACCTAAATCGAAACTGATGTATTTGGATCTGAATTTTTTTAGTTTTAAAATACTGTACCAAAATTTTGAAAGTACACATGCTAGAACACACACAAAGGCACATAAAACTAAGAAATGTCTGTTAGATGTTAAAACATTATGTGTTTAGCCCTTTGGTGGGCCATGGGATGATTACTTCTCATCTACATGATCTTACAAAATGCACCTGTGAGAGGCGCAAAAAACGTTATAAGTTGGGCTTGCTCTTATAATAATGGGAAGACTAATCCCCGCTTTAGTTTTGTTCTTCCAATTAAGAATAGTCTGTAGGCCCTATACCAACAATGTTAAAGTGAGGCATTTTAGGAACCTATTTCTCAGAAATTGTTAAATCTAAAAACTTCAAATTTTGGCTGTATAATAGTTAGGCTTTTTTATTTAAATAATGGTAAGATGTTTCAAATGTATTGTTTACTTTTTTCAAAAAGATTCATCGTAAAAGTATCGCTTTGAAGTTTGTGAAAATTGTCATTTTTTTCACGATAACTGCTTCTGAGCAAAATATTTTAGGAAAATCTCCAAGAAAGTAGCTCCATTATATATAGATACATATTATTTATGTGCAGTAAATATTGCAAATAGTTTCCTTCATTATTTTCTATTAAAAAGGTACACGCACTTTGAAAACCATCATTTTAAGATAATTGCATTTTAAGTGTAAAAAGGCACTTAATTACAAAAATAATGAATTAAAACATGTATTTGTCCCATTTTATTGAACATTAGTATCTTTTCAATTTATTTTGCATAAAATAGTAAGCAAAAAAAGTTTTAAATTGCCCAGAATAGCATTTTTCAGTTTTTTTTTAACGAGATAATTTCTAGTATTACATCAATTTTCTGAATTCTGTATCAATTTTTGAAGAATTAGTAGCTTTCATGCTTTACAGATATCAAATTTGAACATAACTTTTAGTTGAGCGCGCAAATATGATTATTATAAATTTATTGAAAATTGTCATTTTTTGTTATGATATCTGCTTAAGACTATTTCAAAAATGTCGCTTCAGTATACACAATTGCATTTAAAAAACAGTACATTTATACAATTTAAAAAAAAAACATTTAGAAAACAACTTTTATAAAAAATCTTACCTTGTAAAAGTATCCTATATTAAGTATATTATCTTCATTATCCATTATGCAGTTATAAAATGAAGATTCATTATGTAAATATTTCTCACCTGGTCACAATTATACATATATTCTAATTTTTTTTCTTTTAACACTACTTAAACACGCGAAGATTTAGTAGTCATTAATTAACTAATTAAAAATGAATTTAAACTAAAGAAAAGACCTAAATTTCAGTAAAAAATCCCTACATTTTAAGTATAACATTTACTAAAACCCACATGAAAACCGGAAATTACCTCAAAGGTTTTTAGCAAATCTAACAGTTGAAGTTATACAATTATCTAAAGTTAATTTGGGTATTAAAAATAAAAATTAATCGAGGCTTTGCAACTTTTTCCCAGTTTTAAAAAGGCAATGTTTAAATTTCTATTTGTCAAAATGGGCATGGTAAATCAACTGATTATTTTTTAAAAATCATTTTAAAATACTTCTAAATCATATAATGGCTTGTATGTTATGTCATTGGAAAGTCTTGATTTGTAGATTTCAGGAAAAACAAAAACTCAAAATCAATTTTTAAAAGGGTTTACCCTACTGACTGCTCTTAAGTGTTCGATCAACTGAATAGAATTTTCACTTCTGTTTTGCGAGATTGAAAACGTGGTGTGAGATTGGCTCTCATATGACACCTGTTTTGATGCGACATTTGTATTCCTCAATGATTCTACTACGAAAATGTGAGTAAAATACTGTTTTTTTTTTCATTTTTTGTAACAACACCTTCTGATCTTCAACACTTCTGTATATTTTGTGCAGTAACTATCAAATATTTTATAATAAATAATGGTTGAAATGGGAAATTGATATTGAGTCATACAGAAACCAGGTGCAATTGGTATATTCTATTTGAAAAAATAAAATATTAAATTCATGAAATATATACATAAATAATAATAAAAAAATATTTTTATTGTAGCTATATTTGCTTATTTCTTATACATTTTTGCACATATTGTGCGAATAGCTGCCTTATTTGAATAGTAAGTAATATGCTTAACAGTTAAATGTAAAAATGCTATAGCATCATAATAAAAGCCATGTGGAAGTTGTACATTTGAAAAATTAGAACACGAATTCAGTAGGCAGTTACCTATGGCATAATTGTTTTCTTTTGAACAAAGGCATATAGCATTAGCTCGTCAGCTAATAAACGGATGTTCCACAAGAAAATGGAAAAGACGTCCTGATAACTACCAAGCAAAGAAGAGTGTAGATCTGAGTGATAGGCACTTAACCAATGTGGGAAATCATATGCCAAAGATGGTTACCAACTATAGACGATGTAGGTAACGCAGCAGTAAGGGACAAGAAAAACGGACTCTCAACATGTGTGCAGAATGTGATGTCCCCTTGTGCATTGCAACATGCTTCTCATCTTTTCATGGCAAAAATAATTAATATTAACTTTAATTTTCTTTATGATGGTTATGAGGTTCTCTCAACAACGCTTTGAGATGTGAGAGAAGGGGAAAGAAGACTAGCTAAATCCAAAATTATTCAATTTATTTATCATACTATCAACAACACAAGTTCAAGAAGTCTTAAATAAGAGATGCACCCAATTGAAGCAATGCATACACAAATATCGAGATACGCGAAGTTTGAGAAGACTTTGAATAACGATAAACTTACTTCAGGATTGATTCTACTACCTAGCTATATAATCTCTCTAATCTCTAGTGACCAATCAACACTTTGTGGCCACGGTAGCCGAGTGGTCAAGGTATCGGATCGTGACTGGCCTTGTCACGAATTTGAGCCCAGTACCACTAAAGACCCGTTGTGTAGGGAAGCGATACACGTTAAATCTGAAGTGAGCTCAAACATCCTCCCGTTGGTATGGTGTGATAGGAGAGGGGGGTGCTGCTCAGGTGTCGTCCACGTCACTTGACCGTGGTTCAAAATTATGTGGTCTGTCGCCAAAAGCCCTCGTGTAGCTGAACAGTGTGACGTTAATATTCACTCACCCAATCGTCACTTTAATAATTACAATTATCAAATATATGCGTAACATTATCAATTTGATTTTACCTAATCCGTTAGTAATCTATCCTATCTTGCTCACTTTCTCTCACTTTAGTTTGAAAGTCTAGACTATATATAGCAGACCTAATTTAACTAATCACCTTCTCTTCTTCAGAAGGTTCTTTGCAAATAAAATATTTTTAAAAGACCGAAGATTTCCCAAGAGGACTTATTATTAGGAAGGACACGAATAGAGCCGTCTCACGGTGAATGGATCCTTGCAAACTTTTCTTCCGACCTCTGAAATTTTAATATAAACAAAACATTTGGCAAAATAAAATATATTTCTTCAATTCTATTGTTTAATTGTTAAGAAAGCATCGATTGTGAGAAATTTAAAAGAGAAATATATGGCCCAAGAAAGGGTTAAGTCAGTGTTTCTCAAACTTTCAATACTGGCGCCCCCTTTTCAATCACAATTTTTATCGCGCCCCCTATACATAATAATTTACTGAAAGCAATAATAATGCACTTTTACGATAAAGCAACAATATTTATTATAAACCGTACAAATTCATGACATAAGTATTAAATTTTGTATATGTTACTTTTAAGCAAAAAAGTTAAGTAATAGGATAATTACTAAGTTATTTTTCCTTTCTCTGATTTTTAAATTGGAACATATTACAAAATGCGGTGGTTGCTTAGAAGACAAAATATAGATATCAGGTAAATATAGAAAATGAACTCAGAGGGTCAATTTCTTATCTTAAAACTCCTTTCAAAAACTTTGCTCTGTAAGACAAGCCCATGGAAAGCTAATTATTATTAAACTTGTTCTTAATTTAGTATTAATTAATTAGTCATAAAATACTCTGTGCACCACTCATACATTAAAAGCAGTGTTTCTCAAACTTTCAATACTGGTGACCCAATTTTCAATTATAATTTTGTCTCGACCCCTGTACAACAATAATGTATTTACTGCAATAAAAATGCACTTTAAGAGAGAGACGCTAAGGTTACAATACGATCTTAATTATAAACCGAACAAATTAATACGATAAGTATATTAAATTTTGTGTATATGTAACTTTTAAGTAATATATATTTTAAGAAAATTACTTAAAATATATATTACCTAGAATTATGTTATTTTTCTTTCTCTAATTTTTAAATTGGAACAGATCGCAAAATGATGTATTTAATTAAAGATTTATTTCCTTCAGCATTCATTTCTCAAAGTACAAATGTCATTAGAAAAATAGTCTAATCAATGTCGCTCTCTATCATATCCATCCCATCTGGCATTATAGGGTACGTTTGCGTGAGTCTGGGCAACCTATCGGACGTCTGCGCAAAACATGTAAAAATGCTTTTTCTCGTACAATTCCAGTCAGTTTTGGTCGACTCGATACTCCTATAGCTACCGAATCTAGCTTGAATGTACATTTTTTAAATTTCCACGTTAATTGTAATTCACGGTAATTAAGTATTTACGGCAGTAGATTAAAACAATATCATACATACATTTTTAAGTCGTAAGCAAACATTCGACCATAATAAAGAATCAACAAGTACACAGACGAACGAGCATGGTTCCGAAAATTAAATCAAGGTGATCTCAAAAATACTTAAATTTTGGATTTACCACTACTGATAAATGATGGAAAAAAGCCCCAGCTCATATGTGTTAAAACTTACAAATCTGTAGAACAACAAGTTGGTTTAAAACATGTAAAATCATTTAGCTATGTTGGCAAAGAATTTTAAAAAGTATTTTCTGGATGAGGACAGCTTGGTAGCAAGTTACGAGTGGATTTTAGGGATCTATTTCAAGATACTTCAGAAGGGCTCTCAACTTCCGAAGAAGAAATCTTCATAAATTTCACATCGAGTGAAAAATTAAAAGGCAATTTTGTAATAAATCGCTCTTTGAATTTGGGGTAGAGGTGGATGAGGAATTATCTGTACTGAAAACAAAAGCACTTCGTATACTATTACCATTTTCAACTTCCTACCTTTTTCAAACCGGATTTGCCTTGAAGACAAAATATAGATCTCAGCTAAATATAAAAAAATAACTCTTTTAACTGTCAATTTCTGATATTAAACCTTCCTTTGAAAAACTTTCCTCTACAAGAAAAGCCCGTGGAAGTCCCTAATAATTATTAAACTTGTTCTTAATTTAGTAATAAGAATGATTGATTGAATACTAACGTCGCACTGTTCAACTGCACGAGAGCTTTTGACGACGAACCACGTAATTTTGAACCATGGTCAAGTGACGTGGATGACACCTGAGCTGGAACCCCTCTCTCCTAACTACCACACCACACCAACGTGAAAACGTTTCAACTCTCAACAGATTTAACGTGCATCGCTGCCCTACACGGCGGGTCTTTAGTGGTACTGGGCTCGATTTCGTGACAAGGCAAGCCACGATCCGATACCTATACCACTCGGCTACCGCGGCCAAATTCAGAAATAAGAAATTGTTTATAAAATACCTTCTTAAGTACTGATACATCAAACGAATACTGCCTGAAACACCGACTCTTCGCACCAGTTAATTTTTTAAAAAAATAAAACATTATTCTTGATATAATAGCTGAACTGTAAGGAGAGTAAAACTGTGTGCACGACATTGTATACAAAAATGTAAAATGATTTTTTAGATAAATGCTATAATTGTAAATAACTGTTTAAAAGAACTGTAATTTTAAACCTCACACAATTAGCATTTAGAATTAATGTTAAATTATGAAAAAGAATATAAAATTCCGATGAAGAATAATTGTGTTACTTTTTAACATTTAAACGAGAGAAGACTTCAAAATGTTTTAACCCGGGAGCAGGCGCGTACTCGATACTTACATTAATGGTAGTGCGGGGGACTCAGTCACCCCAATCATTTGTTTAAATTATTTTTACTGTACACGATACAAATCGGGATTCTAGAGAATATTTTAATTTATAGAAAGTATACTTACCTTCTTTCAAGGACTATTCAATTCTTTGATGATTTGAGAAAAAATCCAATAAAACTGAACTAAAATGATTCAAAAGTACAAGACCATAATAAAGGACGCAAATCAGACACTTTTCAATTATCCTACAGAAATGTTAAACCAATCAATTCTTTTCTAAATATCGCAAAACTCAATTATTTACAATTCCCCCTAAGCGAAAAGCAAACGCATAAAAGATGGGAGGGAACTAATATTGATAATAACCATACCATAAGATTGAAATTCAATCAAATGATTAGCAAACGTACTATGCAGCCTGGCTGAAAAGTGAATCATGACTTCCTTTTCTTTTTCTACAACTAATGTACAGTATTTCAATAATAATTACAGTTGTGAATGTTTATCTTCTTAGAATTTTCTCAGGGTCTGGGTTTCGTTTTTCTTTTAACGAGTAATATTTTATGTTAAATCTCTCATTGAGGAAATACAGCAAATAAAACAAAATGTTTTTTTTTTTTTTTTCTTTAATTTGGTTTTGGGATCAAAGATAGCTATTTGATGACCGAAAAAAGCCAGATAATAAACATAAATTATGTCAGTGTTGTTGTGTGTATTTTTTTATTATGGAAGAAAGCATTTTGTTTTACTTCTCTTTCCGGTTATTTTTTTAAAAATAAATCTTTAAATTTTCGATACGCTCGCGCCCCCTTCTAATCATCGCGCCCCCAGGGGGCGCCACTTTGAGAAACACTGGGTTAAGTCATGAAAAGGAGCATTTTTTGCCTGCGGATATTTCAGGTTACAATGAATATTACAATTTCTCATTGGTTTTTTTTTCAGTTTGATAACTTATTACAATGAATTAGAATGAAATTTGATTATCGTGACAATAATTGGTTTGCAATTAAGATCAATACAAACATTGCAGAGAGAGAGAGAGCTCATAATTACATTTATCTTTATATACAGGGTATCCAGCCTTAAAGTAGCCCAGTAGCTAATTCCCGAACCATTCGGATTAGACATGCACTTCTAATTTGAAAAATGTTTTGAAAAAGGCAAATAATGTTTTTACGTGCTTTCGAACCAAAAAACTCATTTAGGAAAAAATAACAAAAATTAAATTTTTATACGGTCCGCATGTCCTATCACTTATGTTTAGGAAAAGATGCAGTACACGAAAACAAATAAAAACAAAAAGTTTCATTTTATTACGTTAAAAACTGGCCAAGTTATGGAACTTTGAAAATCATATATTTCATGCATTTCCTGGGCCAATTTCAAGAAGCTAGTAAGGGGCCGCCTCCAAAGGGAAATTAATTGGAACTTTGCCAGGAAACTTTCGCTCTTGCACGTCACTCTTTTGTAAATCGTTTTTAAATTTAACGTTATTATTAAATACTTTAGTACTTAAGAAATAAAATTTATTATGTGTACATGTAAAACAT
The DNA here is from genome assembly GCA_019973935.1 of Trichonephila clavipes. Lineage (NCBI taxonomy): Eukaryota > Metazoa > Arthropoda > Arachnida > Araneae > Nephilidae > Trichonephila > Trichonephila clavipes. The sequence continues at coordinate 298,053 of BMAU01005146.1, read as the reverse complement.
AGACAAAAATAAAATATTTTGGAGTAAGAAAATATTTCAAAAGCAGTTCCAAAAAAAATAGGTTTATTTGTTTTGGCTTCAGACTGATTTGCCGCCGTACTGCTCATGGCGAACATTACAAATCTGTTGTGTAGTTGTTTGCAATTGCATACAATCGTATTCTAATATTACGAATTCTAGTGTGGAAGAACGAGATGTATACAAAGGAAGAATACTGCGAAATGATACTGTTGTAAGGGCAGTATAATCGAAATAAGAGAGTCGGCAAGACTTTATGCCATTTAATTTCCCAGTCGAAGACATCCATCTTATTGTACAATTGCCAGTGCTGTTCAACGCTTGTATAAAACTGGGAGTTGTCATAGACGTATTTCATTATATCGTGCCACACACCTTCAGTGGATACCCGCTGAGGATGTTCTAGGATATGCACTGGCTCATCCTGAAAGTAGTGTCCGGGATATTAGCAAGACTTGTTCCTACTCAAAATCGATTGTGTGGAACATATTACATACATACGGTGCATATTGTACGTATTAGTACGATACGGGTATTAGTCCTGGTACAGAAACTAATGCCCGGAAAGCAGGAGCGACGTTTTGATTTTTGCAATTTCGTGTTAAACACACTGGATGAAAATCGAGATTTTTTAAATGAAGTTTTGTGGTCGGATGAATGCCAGTTCTCGAGGCAAGGCACTATTTATACACAGAATAGGCATTATTGGTTCCTCGAAAATCTACATCTAATACGACCGAATCGCCACCAAGTGCATTGGCCGGTGAATGTGTAGTGCGGAATATGGAAGATCACCTTAATTGAAAAATATATTTCGATGGACCTTGAACATCAGAATCATACATAGAAATTTTATATTAACTGTTAGCCGATTTTTTAGATGAAGTTTCCTTACGGGATTTGTCAAGCATGTGGTATCAGCATGATGGTGCCCCCGCACACAAATCTTCGCAACCATGTACATTTTTGGCGCAGACATTTGACGCTCGAATAATCGGCTATGGAGCTCAAGAGGTTGCAGAAGCTACAAGTGGAGTTTCTGACGCGGGTTTGGTACTGCATTTCTGCAGTCATTTTGAACATTATTTTAATTTGGTCATTTTGATATAATAAAGCCCCTGATTCATGATTTGAGCATCATTCCACATTATACTATAGTTTGAACGGCAAATCATGTATTCTTTTGCTGATATTTGTTTAAACAAGCTGTTTAAATTATTTCTCGATACAAGTTGTATTTCTTTAATTTAACTTTTATTGTTTGCAATATAGCAACACAAATTATCAATCTATGATGTTTACTAAGATGTTTTTTTTTATTACTATGATGTTTTTCTTTTGATCGTTCTGTAGATAGAGAATTACTGTTCTCTAAACTCAATTTGCATACAACCCACTTTTATAAGCAATTCAAATGGTTCAACTTTATGTAGGCATAACGCGATCAGTTTTTATCGTTGTAAAATGAAACGTTTTCTGTTTACTTTGTTTTTGTGTACTGCATCTTTTCCTAAATATAATTGATAGGACCTGGGTATCGTATAAAAATTTATTTTTTATAATTTTTTTTAAATGGGGTTTTGGGTTCGAAAAGCACATATATATATATATATATATATATATATATATATATAAAAATATATATATACATATATATATCCTTTACATTTTTTAAAACATTTTTCAAATTGGAAGTGCAGGTCTAAGCCGAACGGTCCGGGAATTGGCTATTGGGTCACTTTAAGGCTGGAAATCCTGTATATAAATCTCCTGTGTGACTTAAACTCCTTCTAAGCGGCTGGACCGATTTTATTGAAATTTTTTGACTGCGTTCGAGGGAATTCAAAAATGGTTTAGATTCACAATTCGGTTCGATATCAGAACTACTTAAAAAGATATTAATTAAAAACATTAAAGAATCCGACTACGTTCGTAACCATGATTTTTCAAAAGCGCATAAATGGATAATTTTCATGATATTTGGTGTCACTTACATTAGAATATATGCATAAAATTGTTTTAAGGACATTTTGACAAAAGAAGTTTATTTAAATACAATATTTTGGCAAAAAAATTAACTTAGAATAATCTGTTTTCCAAATGCTCTCCTTTTGGGAAAAAATGCTTCTATTAGAATAATTTTCTGCCTGTATTTAGCTCGGACCTCTGCTCAGAGGCTCAACTAGAATTTTTGAAATGTATAACTTAGAAGTGGGTTTATTTATATTTTACGACAACAGAGGGAAGCAATTTAAAAAAAAACGCGAATAATTATTTTAACTAGCGGTAACTCTGAAAATAATGTGAATATTTCAAAAGTTCTGGTTGAGCCTCTGTAGAGAGGTCTGAGCTATATACAGGAAAAATATTATTATAACAGAACCATTTTTCACAAAAGGAGAACATTTGGAAAAAAGATTATTCTAAGTTAATTTTTTGCCAAAATATTATATTTAAATAAATTATTTTTGTCAAAATTTCCTTAAAACAATTTTACGCATGTATTCTAATCTGAGTGACACTAAATATCTGAAAATTATCCATTTTTGCGCTTTTTTAAAATCCCGATTCCGAACGTAGTCGGATACCTTAAAAACATTCAACTCAATATTCATCTGCTTTGTTGTAATAACGTTATACTTATAACAATGACGTAAATTGGCGTCAAAAATCAATTTTTAGCCAAACTGGCCAAACCGGGTCTTCATTGTTACAAAAATGCAAATGAATCATGCATTTTAGCATTTTTATAATTAATATCTTTTCAAATAATCTTTATATATACAGGTATAATTCTTCTGAGCGTATGTATGTGACGTAACTCCTCCTAAACAGCTTGAGCGATTTGGATGATATTTTTTGTGTAGATTAAGTGGATTCGAGAATGATTTAGATTCACAATTCGGTCCGATATCACAATTAGTGAAAATGCGCAAAAATTATCTAAGAGCGCGCAATTGTTCATAAAAAAAAACAGGGACAATATACTTGAGGCCACTATTTTGAGCGGTATACTTCAATGTGAAGTTGTACTTCTAACACAAATCCCAATGATTCTTTCAGACTTACCTACCCATTCAAACGTTTGCAATTTCCAATTCACTTAGCATTTGCTATGACCGTTTATAAGTCACACAATGACAATTTGTGGCTTAGATTTAGAAAACCCTTGCTTTTCGCACGGCCAATTATGTATTGCATGTCCGAAGTTTGGCAAACCTTCGCATTTGTTTGTTTATATCCCTCAAGGATTAACCAAAAACGTACGTTCAATGGCATTTCGATAAATTTATTTTTCGTGCATTAAAAAAATATACCTGTTATGAAAATAGCTCGAGTTTTATCTTTTTTACCCTTTAAAGAAAACAAGTTCAAGTTTCTATTCAGAATAGCTTCTGTATTCAACTTAAATCATAGTAATTACATACCAACACGCAATCGGTAGGTCGAATTGTGGTAACTGTACATGTGATGATGTCAAGTATTGTAATAACGTTATTTATAAAAAAATTTCATCAAAACGGTCCAGATCGTTAGAACTTATTCGAAAAAGGTTGTAATTTTCGGATTTAATAAGTGTGTACAGAACAACGTCTATCGGGACCGCTAGTTATACTATAAATTTCTCACAGAGTTAGGGATGCCATGCGTAGTATTTTAAATCATTCAATAAATATATATTTTTTATATAAAAGGTGGTGAAGCAGCTCTTATCACGAGTGCAGGAGCAGTTATTGGAATAGGAACGGACCTCGGAGGTAGTATTCGTATTCCCGCAGGATTTTGTGGAATCTATGGACATAAACCTTCAAAAGGTAATTTTGTTTTGAAATGATTTTCTATAATAAAAGAATACATTACTCATTGTTAAAAAAACTTTTTTTCTTCACGTTTCTTAGTGATTTTTTTACAATTATTTTGGTCTTGTGTTCCTCTCACTAATTTCATTGGAGTGGTATGGTGGTTTGAAAAGGGGTACCGGCTCAAAACGACGAGAACCATCGCTATTAACCATCGTGTTGCTTTATAGTGTGATGTTACTATTACTCTCCCTCACCTACTCTTGGTGTGGTGTGGAAATTAGATGAGAGGTGCCAACTCAGATGTCATCTGCGTCACCTGATCATGGTTCAAAATTACGAGGTTCGTCACCAAAAGCCCTCGATTAGCGGAATAGTGCGACGTTAATATTCCCTCCCTACTCTGCTTAATCTCTAAATTTAAAAATGTTTTTTTTATGTGAATGATGTGCTTCTCCAATAAAATTGGCAAAATATGAGATTTTATTTTTTAAAAAAAATTGTTTGGGTTTCTTTTGTATTGATAGTAAAATATTTATTTGCTTTAGTAAGTCATGAATAATTGAGAGTTAGGAAAAAATTATAACTTACATTTTTCTTTCTTGTTATATTTGTAGTTATGAATAATATATTTGGTACATTAAAATTTTGATGTATGAAGAAAACTGCATTTTATAAGTCTTTAAGAATTTGAAAACAAAACAGTATAAATCACATGAGAATTTTAATATCTAAAACGGTTTTTTTCCCCTCTAGAAATATTATTCACCTAAATTTTGTTATGCATTAATTAACCAATTTTTAATTATATGTCTATCTTTTAACTTCTAAAATGTCTTCTTCTTCAAGTAATGTCTGACTTTTTGTATCTACCGAAAAATCGTATCTTGGAATATATTTTAAGAACAAATTCGTTAATGTTGTTGCTAATTTGCGTGGATGAAAATCAGCTAATGAATTCAATTCTTTGAATAATAACAAATTTATTGATCGACAAGGATGAATAGATGACTACACGAAGACAAGTTGATCTTTATGTAGAAAGAAATATAAGAAACCATTTACAATAATGCAAAACGCAATAATTATAAGCAAACTTCACAATGTTTTCTAGAAGAGTTAAAAAGGCAGGAACACAGATAGATAAAATCTGTCTCCCTGTTATCGTAATCAATGCGCAAACATATTCTGATCTCACTGCATTCTCTTCTGAACACCCTTCTGAAGGAACTCAACCTTTGTTTTAAAGATCCGAAAATAGCTTCCTGGAAATTTCTTGAATGAATGATCCTTGAGACTTCTTGGTGATATCGAATTTTTCGCCAGTTTCCAAACTTTTTCGTCACTATTTTGAAAACCTTGGCAGCATCTTTGAATGCCACTCTCTTTTTTTCCCAAGTTCACGCTGGGAAGCGAACTTTACCTGAACCCTGAACTATAAGATTCAGAAGTTCGGGTAAATATATGCAGATGCTTCGTTCGAACTTTATGGAAACGATTTTGTACACCTTAAGATAAAACTTTGTCAACTTGAGAATAATCGCCTACTAATGTTTTTCCCGAATGTAAAATAAAAAAATTATTTTAAAAATAGCTTCTAAAATGGATACATATCTCGAAGGTTACGTAACTGCGCTTTCCGAGAAGAAATATTCATATCAACAAATTATAAAGCGATAAAAAAATTTTCGGTTATTGTATTTCTGAAAAAAGATATTTATACTATATTAAATATGAAAGAGAAAAACCGTCTAGGTGAGAAAGTAAACATGATAACATGAGCAAGAAACTTCATCCTATTACTGTTCAACTTTGAAGAAAATGAAGTGTTTGGTCCTATAAAATGAAATCCGCGACTCAAATATTCATTGCATCGAACTTAGAAATGTCTTCTGGCACTGTAATTAAAATCATTCATATAGATAAAGTAAAAAAAAAAATGTTTAAATCTAAATGATGCTTCCTTTTTTAAAAAAAAATTGCTGAAAGAAAAGAAAATTATAGAAAATTACATAAAAAATACCTAACTACTGAAAAATTGAACTTTTTGGTCACAGTCGATGAGTCTTGGGTACATTTAAGTGATTGTAATAAAAGAAGATTAATTTTCTGTTGCGCTAAACTGATAGGAATGTACGTACGAAAGGACTTTGTCAGTGTATATTGAAGTTCCCAAAGGAATCCATGATAGTTGTAGAATTCTCCAACAACGGAAAATTAAAAATCAAAAAAAGTCAGGTCAGTATTAATTCACTGTACTATCAGCAGAATATATTACAACTAATTTTTGAAGAAGACTTACCAACTTTATACTGAAAGGTAAAATTGAGCTTTATATGGCCAAAATACTCAATCAGAAGTGTAAGTCAACTGCCGCTTATTCAGCAAATAAATAATATCGTGAATAAAGTGTATTCTATTTGATAAATATGTGTAAAATCCCCGTACACATCTCCAAAGGACTTTTGTGCTTTCATTTTATTAAAACGAGCCTTAAGAAAACGGCATCCAAGAACACACTAAACAAACTTTGGTAAACGGTTCAAGAGGATTGGTAAAATTTACATGACAGTACTAAGAGAAATTTACTTCCTTGAAAATTTCAAGCTAGAGCTATTATCAAGAATAATGGCTATCAAATACAGAATGTTTTTTCCAGGTATAGAAGTTTAAGTTGGCATTACTTTCCAAGATGGCGACCGATTTAACAGCTGTCAAGTGATTTAATCGCAGTTTGGTTTGGCAATTCATCATTAATAGACTCACGCCTGAACAACGCTTTCAAATGTGCAATTTTACTTCGAAAATAATGGTCGCGCGCGATTTTCATAAACGAATTTTGTTTAGCGATGAAGCGCACTTCTAGTTGAATGGCTACGTCAACAAACAAAACTGCCGCATTTGGAGTGAAGCTAATCCACAAGTGTATGTCGAAACACCGTTACATTCAGAAAAACTGACTGTTTGGTGCGCTTTATGGGCTGGTGGAATCCTTCTTCAAAAACGATGAAGGCCACAACGTTACAGTCAATGTTGATCGGTATAGAGCCATGATTACTAACTTTTTCATTCCTGAATTGAACAATCATGATGTCCAGGAGCTGTGGTTCCAACAAGACGGCGCAACATGTCACACAGCTCGTGCCAAAATCAATTTATTGAAAGACACGTTTGGTGACCGCCTAATTTCACGTTTTGGACCTGTGAATTGGCCTCCAAGATCTTGTGATTTAACACCGCTAGACTATTTTCTGTGGGGATATGTAAAGTCATTGGTCTGTGCGGATAAGCGACAAACGCTTGACCATTTGAAAGACAACATTCTCCGTGTTATTGCCGATATACGGCCCCAAATGTTGGAAAAAGTCATCGAAAATTGGACGTCCAGATTGGACTACATCCGAGCCAGCCGTGGCAGTCATATGCCAGAAATCATATTTAAAATGTAATGCCACAAGATTATCTTTCGAATAAAAAAAATTCATGTCAATCGAATAATACATCGTTGTTTTATTGCAATTTAAAGTTCTATACCTCTCAAAAAACACCCTTTAGAAGATTATTTCCTCCAAAAGTACGGTATTTATTGATAAAAATTAATTATTAAAATCATTTCCATAAAATGCGAGCGTCCTTTTATAAATTATAAGCTATATATGATCAATTCTTAACATTGTTTTACGTATTGTATCCAATTGGGGCAGTTTTCCGTATTGTCAGTTACCTTCTGCACATTATAAGCAATAGTCATTACTCAACATTGTTTTAGGTATTGTATCCCTTTGGGGCAGTTTTTCTCATTGTCAATTACCTTCTGTAAATTATAAGCAATGATCATTACTTAACATTGTTTTAGGTATTGTTTCCAATTGGGGTAGTTTTCCTCATTGCCAAATGAGTCCAGATAAGACAGAAAAAATGCCAACCGAAAAGTTTGTCAGCACGGGCCCTTTGTGTCGCTATGCCGCAGATTTGCCATTGCTCTTGAAGGTACTTTCTGGAAATGACAGTCGAATCAAAATGGATGAAAGCGTATGTTCTATCAATTAACATGACATTTAAGTTTAATTTTATTTGTCTTTTTACTCACTCTATTTAAACATTAATTTAGAATGTGTTATCTAATATTAATCTCAATTTTTGACTGTGTGTATTTCCATGAATTCATTTCATGAAAAATTTTCAGATTCATATATTTTGCTTTATTTAAAACCCCTTTTTACAGTAATTGTAATTTGCAATTATATCCATTCTGAATTTTCTGGGAACATTGATTAGTTTATCAATATAACTATCGATCAAAATCTACTTATACTGAATATTCTGAAATTCAAATTGATCAGTCTAGAGGGTCACCTGCTACTATTTTAACATTCGATGCTTAATGGTCTGAATTCATTCAGGTGTCCTGCATTGTATTTAAAATTGACCTTACGGTTCTAATTAAGGCTATACGGTACCCTACAAATTTCATATTTACCGAATTTTTTTTTTTTGCATATCTTGTGGATCATATTCTTGAAAAGCTTGCCACCATAAAATTTCAGATCTGCTAACAAATTAGTTTTTAAGGTATTTGAAGTTTTCTGAGCTATGGTTTTGGTTTCGGTTTCATTTTATAGCATTTGTTCAATCTTAAATTGAATTAATTAAAATTATTTTTAGAACAATCAATTTTTTTAGTGTGAAATGTTTATTAATTTCAAATTTCATTACTAAAAACATTTCCATTTCATTATGTTTTCAGTTTTTTGAATTTTCATAATTAATTAATTAAGATTGATTTCAAAGCTAATTTTTGTTTTTTAATAATAGTTTATACAACTTCTTTCTTTATAATTATTTTTTCCTGTTGAGAAAATGTCATCTTCAGTCATATTTAGCTAAAATACTGTTTTAATGTAGAATATGGCGCCCATTCGGTACAGTGGTTAGTGCCGCTGACTGCGGTGCCGTAGGGTCTGGGATCGAATCCCGGGTGAGATGTGGATGTTTGTATCGTAATCCTTCTCTTCTTAGCGATGTGCGCTTCACGTTTACTTCCATGTAAGCCCCTGTGTGATACTTTGTGTTGCACGGGGTTGAAAATGTTCCCAATAAAAAAATAATGTAGAATATACATTTGAAAATAACATATTAAAAAATTAGAACATTATAAGTTTTTGTTTTATTCCTTTACAAACGTTAAATGCGTTTTTCTCAGACTTTCAATTTTGAAGTTGCACGTGTTTTCTAATCCCTAAGGGTTTTTTTTTTCTGTTCATCGTAGAGCCTTGAAAGTTTTTGCATCTACTCCCAAACGTATGTTCTATAAAAGTTAGTATGGATTTAGAACTGAGATTTCTAGTTATTTTTTTTTAAAAATGCTAAAGTTAGTTTTTTAAAAAATTTTCGTATTTTTTCGAGGTTCTTTTAGAAAAATTATTATTAAACACCAACAAGGGAATAGATTTTCAAATCCATACTTACTTTTGTTCGTAATAATCTAAAAAACATAAATCACTTAAAATAAATAAAAAAAATTTAAAAATTCAGCATTTTAAAAGTTTGAAAACTTCAAAAATTCTGCCTTTTTTTAAAAATTGTAAAACAATGACTGGTAAAACTGACTTTTTCATTAAGAATCAACTTAATAACATAATCCAAACATAAAATATTAATTATTTTTAATGTTACTGTCACAAAAAAAAGTTTTTTGAAAAAGGGTACTGCGATGTAGTCTTAAATTTCTAGTAGTATCTTTTATTCGTTCATTATCCTATTCTCAGTTAAGAACTAAAGCACTAAACAAGCACTTTGTAAAACAAGTCTTACACGGAACACACAAACGCGACGCTCAATAATGGTGGGGGCAGATGGTCAAAATCTGCCGCTACGCATGTGCAACGTTTTGTTTTGCCAGTGCTGCCAGATCAGCCATTCTGACTTCATTTACCAAACTTTATGGTCAAAGGTTGTATGTAAACGTTAATGTCGTTGCCATATATGTGCATTTTAAAAGAAAGTTTGTGCGAAAAGCAAAAAGTTTCCAAAAGTGAAGCAAATAAGTTTATTAGTTGGAAAGACGTGATAGAATTTATCATGCGACTATGATGTAACATGAATTTATGAGCTGATTAGTTGGAAACACTTGATTATAGTTATCGTGTGATTTTGTCATCGCATTGCTAGCCGTTGATGGCTCCTAAAATAAGAAAGCCTTTAATTTTGAGAAGAAGATAATTAAATACTATGAGTGCAACAAGTATATACTTAATCACTCTATATAAATTCAACATGTTTGTATCTTTTAATATGTACCTAATTTATACATATAAGCCTACCATAAAAATGATTAGTGTAAATTCAAATATTCCTAATAAGACTTCAGCAATTTAAATTCTTCTGCCGAGATGAATTTTGTACATAAAAACTAGAGGAGACATGTTAAAATTCCCTTTAATTTTTAATGAAAAAACTATTGGACTATTGCTGTTAAAAATAAAACTTTCAAGCGAATAAATGAAATAGCTTTTTTTATTCACAGATCAAAATGTAATACTTAAATTAAATTTATTTTAGGTTGACTTTCGTAAAGTAAAGGTGTACTACATGGAGGAAATGCCGGGAATGTTTAACGAAGCTCGACCAGATATAAAAAATGCTGTTATTAAGGTAATTAAAATTAATTTTGTTACTCTGATATAAAATCGGATCTTATCATAGCAAGATAAAAAAGGACGTCATGGAAGATATTACTTTGATACAGATCCAAGATAACTCTTTCTAAAAAATGGAAGAGTCATTAAAACACTTGTGTGCCAAAATTAAGGACAACCAATATAAAATCTTGCAACACATTTAATACCGTAAGATTATCATAGCAAGATAAAAAAAGAAGCTTGGACGTCACTGTCCCTAGAAGAAACATCCGGTGAAATAGAACAAACTTATGCTGAGAATGAGGGTGTCTTTTGAATTGTATTAGCGCCAATCGAAGCTCCCGAATTATGGTATCCAACTATTTGCGATAAGATCTCTTTACGTAAAAAAGAGCTGTTCGGCAGCTATGACATGGTGCATTGTCGTCCATGAAAAGGAATAAAAGACGCAAATGGGAAGAATTTTTAGATTTGTTTAAGATATATTATGCCTCCCCAAACGAGAAACCGCGACCTCCATACCTGTCCCTAAATGTTCGATTAGAAGTATGCGATGAGAATCGCTACTCAAACTGAATCTTCTCTCATCTGTAAAGAGTATTCCCCATTCATTTCTCCAATTCCGGTGTTCCCGGCAAAAAGAACGCCTATTTGCACACCGTACAGGGCTTCGTGCAAACAGACCACCAGCGTGCAGTCTTCAAAACGCGATAGCGGTCGTCCAGTCGCCTGTGTCGTGTGTCTAGCGATTTCTCCCGCTGTCTGCCGCCTGTTTCTTCTGGCCTGTAAGACAATGTAATCTGCGGGTGGGTCCTCGTGGACGACCACTACTGAACCCCCGGATAGCTGTTCCTGTAAAAATCTCCAAAGTCGTGAAACGATGCTGTGAGCAATTCCGAACAGCCACATTCACACTGCGGCCTTCCTCCTACTTCCCAATGATTTCAATCCAGATGTCGTCTAACAGATTGATTATTCGCCATTTTCGCTGAGGCAGCAACTCGGTGTGATTTTTAACTGACCGTGCAATCTCTTTGCCAGAAATACTGATCTTACACCGACAACATGCTTTATACTACTTTACCTGCATATCTGCGCATGTGCTACCGTACATCACCTTACTTATCTCCTGATTGGTCACTGTCCGCTCTCCTTTCGTTCAGCTGATATGCTAATTTTTCTTCTTCGTCCTTAATTTTTGCACACCAGTGTATTATAAGAAAAATAGGCTAAAATTATAAGAAGATTAAAATAAATTATTTTTTCTAAAATGGAAAAAGATTTGCCAAAATTTACAAAATATTACATAAGCTGGGTCCACTCTGTACAAAAAAAAAGATTTATGAACAAATTTTCAATTTTTCAATAGTGTTATTCATTTTTGAAATGACCTGCGAGATGAGAGATATTTTAACTTTTAGGAACATTAGAGCACTTTATCTTAGCTATTATATGAAATTGCTTAAAAAGACATGATTATATTCACATAAGGGACTGTAAGTTTTGTAATAAAATAGTGATTGATAAATCTGATTAAGACAAAACAGAATATACAAAAAAATTAAATTATTTGCAAAACCTTTTGCAATCACTGTCCCCGTTTGAGCATTTTTTAATAAATCACATTTCGAGTAAAATGCGTTTCAAAATATGATATTTTGTTTAAAGTAGTAGCATCTACATATATATATATAATTTTACTAAAACATTTGTAGATTTTGTTCTAGTGAATGGAAAATAAACTTTATAGCCCTCTGAGATGAATCGGTAAATACTTAAATGAATAGCCTTGATTCTTGTCTTGGCTACATATGGTTTATTTATGGAACCTATATCCTCTATACAGTTTTCAGACATTCTATACAGTAAGTTCCACACAGCTCTAGGATATATCTATATATATAAACACAGCGAGAACATTAGGAGAGATTCATGCATGATGGTTCACACCAGTTTCAGCAGCCCAAACTGAATCATTCTGCCGGTTTCCCTTCTAAAGAGTGTTTTTTTTTCAGGTATAGAAGTTTAAGTTGGCATTACTTTCCAAGACGGCGACCGATTTAACAGCTGTCAAGTGATTTAATCTCAGTTTGGTTTGGCAATTCATCAAAACGATCATCAAGCAAGGCGTAGATTCGTCGAATGGGCCCTAAACGAGATTGCCGTTGTTCCCGATTTTCATAAGCGAATTTTGTTTAATGATGAAGCGCACTTCTGGTTGAATGGCTACGTCAACAAACAAAACTGCCGCATTTGGAGTGAAGCTAATCCACAAGTGTATGTCGAAACACCGTTACATTCAGAAAAACTGACTGTTGGTGTGCTTTATGGGCTGGTGGAATCCTTCTTCAAAAGGATGAAGGCCACGACGTTACAGTCAATGGTGACAGCCATGATTACTAACATTCCTGAATTGAACAATCATGATGTCCAGGAGCTGTGGTTCCAACAAGACGGCGCAACATGCCACACAGCTGCCACAATCGATTTATTGAAAGACACGTTTGGTGACCGCCTAATTTCACGTTTTGGACAATTGGCCTCCAAGATCTTGTGATTTAACACCGCTAGACTATTTTCTGTGGGACTATGTAAAGTCATTGGTCTATGCGGATAAGCCACAAACGCTTGACCATTTGGAAGACAACATTCGCCGTGTTATTGCCGATATACGGCCACAAATGTTGGAAAAAGTCATCGAAAATTGGACGTCCAGATTGGACTACATCCGAGCCAACCGTGGCAGTCCTTTGCCAGAAATCATACTTAAAATGTAATGCCACAAGATTATCTTTCGAATAAAAAATTCATGTCAATCGAATAATACAACGTTGTTTTATTGCAATTTAAAGTTCTATACCTCTAAAAAACACCCTTTTCCATTAGAGGGAAACCTCTTCAAGTACTCTCCCTGGTGCCGCCATCAAGCAGCTATTGAAAAAATAAATGATAATAATTATAACAATTGATTCCAACTTGGTATTTTTATGAATCTAATAATGTATTCTATAAAATAAAATCATAAAAAAACGTCAACTTTTGACAACATTTATGATTTTAGAGTAGACGCGGGTACCTTAAGTTCACATGTAGCGTACTTTTACGCATTTTTCCTTTTGATTATCTTGCAGGGGTTTCTATATAAGATTGTTCGGTGTGAGAACCTCGTCTTCAGAAAGGACCGTGAGATATGTAAACGATAATCGCTAGTTAAAGAAATTGAGGACAAAAGGAGAAGAGATTGTGAATTTGAGTATTAGGTGAAAGGTTGATAGTCTACTGCGTGTCAGATAAACATACATGATTTTAAAAAGGTGTCCTCAAATTAATGGGAAAAACTTTATGGGGAGGTAGGAGACATCATGTAAGGGCGAACTTCTCCTAGATTATCAGCGTGAGCTAGAGGTGTAGGATTAAATGAAGAATCAGACGCTGCCATAATCTTAATGTTACTTTATTAAGATCTTAACTTAAACCAATAACAGATTAGGTAATAATATGATATGAGAGAGAATGTACGGTGGCAAAACACACAATATATAATACCGTAATAACTTAACCCGGACCACTATCAATAACTAACTCCCCTAAGTTAAATTTCAATGTAAACATGGATCCGAATAATAAAATGGTAACTCCTACCTTAATGTCCAACGTAGCAGCAATCTTGCAGATCCTAACTGAAGTTGTGGTTCACTGGCGTGGAATTGTTATCCACCTTGACTAAAGGCTCTCTGTCACGGGTAACCTCTCTTGATTGTCAATTAAGTTCTAGAAATTATCTTCACACTTGCAGCACGGACTATCATAACATTCCCCATACTCTAAACTTCTGTTATTTAAAAGCTTCTTAATTTGCATCTTTCATTCACGTTTTACTTTTCGGGTTGGTTGTTAAATAATTGTAATTTATTCTGGCCCCAAAGAGCCCAAAAGGACATGTTAATGAAAACGCGTGAGTCCGTCATAATCAGACGGACTCAAATTTGCCTATCAACCCTTGATAGGAAAAGTCTTCGTTCTGAGCTAGATGGTGTTGTTCTCAAAAGCATTAGAGGAAACAGACCTGCATTACCGTAGTCATTTGAACTCCCATCTCCCACAGATGAGTATGGAACGTTTTACAAACAACGAACTGGCGGATATGAACCTGATTTGTAGAAGAAAATGCACTAGCAGCAGAAAGATTGTATTGCGAAAGGTGCCCACAGAGATGCACGGGTCACCGGATGTTATCTGATTTGCAACACAATTTGTGTTGAATATGGATCATTACGAGATAATGAGTCTCCTATGTCCCCTTAAAGTTTGTCCCAACCATCTTGGAGCACCCTGTATATAGATTCATCTTAGCAAGGTAAGCGGTTGGATTTATTTTGAGATTGCCCAGGTCAATGAGCCTCAAAGTTCTCAGTGAAATATACAAAAGCTAATTTTCTGTATAGATAAGATTCAAATGATAAATGATTTCTATCCTACGGCATATTTACTAAAAGAATTTTGGAATTTTAACGTAATAAATTACACTTACGGAAATAAAAATCCAACCCCAAGAAGAAATTGTGCTGTCAAACGAAATTTGGCAGGCTTACTTATACATCTGAAAGATGACGTTGGTTCAAATTTTGTCGTTGATTGATTGTTTGATTAAATGTTAACGTAGTACTGTTCAGCTACACGAGGGCTTTTGGTGACGGACCACGTAATTTTGAACCATGGTCAAGTGACGTGGACGATACCTGAGCTGGCACCCCCTCTCCTAACTATCACACCAAAGGGAGGACTTTTGAACTCTCGACAGATTTAACGTGCATCGCTGCCCTACACGGTGGGTCCTTAGGGGTACTGGACTCGAATTCGGGACAAAGCTAGCTACGGTCCGATACCTATACCACTCAGCTACTGCAGCCACAAATTTTGTCGTATGCTCATCAGTGCGTTGCTAGTTGCACCACTCGCAACTCTCAGCGATAAATAACACTTGGAGTGTTATTTATCGCTGAGATTTGACCTAGTGAATTGATGTTAGTCAAAAGTGTATTTCAGAAGAAGCTTTTATCAACAGCTCACACACTGAGTTTGAACAACGTCGTGTATTAGTGGTGTTTCTTTTCCTCATATTGTAGAAAGACTTGGTAGAAAAGTATCCACTGAGCACACATAAATTTTGGCAGCAGTGGTCAAAAGAAGATACTGCCTCATTAAAACCGGTTTCAGGGAGGTTACGGGGCATTACCGAGAGAGAAGATCGCCATCTTCGGCGAATGGTTATGGTGTATCGTACTGCGTCTGATGGCACAATAACACAAATAACCGTTACAAATCACTTATTTCAAGGATAACACCATGCCAAACGACATGTAGCGTGGATTAGATACTGACGTCAAACAACTTAAAGTAATTTGTTACATCAGTGGAGTCAGGCTAGGGCTTACTGGAGGGTGAAGTGGAGACCTGCTGTGTTTTCCGATGAAAGTCGGTTCTATCTTGGTGCCAGTGATACCCATGCGTCGCTTAAAAGAAGATCAGATGGGAACGTTTGCAATTAACCAGTCTGTAGCTTAGACTAACTGGATCAGTATTTTTAAGAGTATAGCATGCATTCTCACTCCACTTTTGTAATCAAAGATGCTCTGCAGAGTCCAGACGTGTTGCCTTAGCCCCAGATCTTTCTCCTTTCGATCGCGAATGGAACATTAAGACACGTAGTCATCCCGTATCATTCCCAACCACAATTAAAGGCTCTTATATTGACCAACCCAATACAACAGGCATGTAATTTCATTCCAAAAATTGATATCCGGCAGATGTTTAACACAATACATATACGTGTGCATGCTTGCATTCAAAATTCTTGCTGTTACACCGATTGTTAATGAAACCCTCATTTGTGTTATTTGAAATTATTCTTCTCGCATTCCCATTAACCCAGTGCTTCTCAAACTGTGGGGCGCGCCCCCTTAGGGGGCGTGATAACCCTAGGAAGGTGGCACGAGCATACTGAAAAGTCGAAAAAACAAAAGATTATTTAAAAAAATTATTATATTATTGAAAATAAACAAAATACATTCTGACATAATAAAAAAAATAAATGAACAATATTTACACTGATGTAATACACTTATAAATGTATAAGTGCTGCACAATGCATTTTATAGTTAATTTAACAAGACTAAGTTGAGAATAAGTTTAATAATTACCAGTGACCCCCCCCGCACACAGGTTTTACATATATAAAATTGCATGCGAACATTAGCGCTTATCTTGAGAATTTGTACGGTTTCTAATTAATCCCGAAACTGCCGATTAAGTGTTTCGCTATTTGCTCCCCAATGCTACGGTTTTGTACGCATACAAACGTATGTGGGGTATTTGGGGGGAGGAGAAAACAGGGAATCAATAAGAAAATCCTCTGAAATGAGTAAATCCTTCGCAAACCCTGTCACGTTCATTTTACTGCATTCCAAAGCCTTCGGAAAAAATTTTTATAGATAGCAGTGAACAGGAAAGCTCCTTTTTCGGAAAGACGTATATATACGACCGAGAAAATTTACAGACTGACTGAGACGTTTATATACGCTGGCAGCACTAATATGTTAAAGTTTTATAGTAGCTTTAGCGTCAAAGTATCGTGTTATCGAATTCAATACATTGTTATTGTATGGTGAGGGGCGCGATGAAAATTATGATTGAATAGTGGGTCGAGAGTATTGAAAGTTTGAGAAGCACTGCCTTAACCGGTTATTTTGGAAAATTTAATCAATTAAATAAGTTGCATAGACAAATGTAAAGTCTGAAACTTCTCATTAATCTATTATAATTATTTTGGTTTTGGGATTGCGAATGGAAACAGATGCTCCCCTCAAAAAACAATATGAATTTTTTTTTAAAAAATTGTAAGCAATTTGTATATTACAGAAATCGATCTTCTTAAAAGCAAATTGATTGAATAAAAACTTGTCGACTATTATAGTAAGGCCAGTTAAATAAAGTAAAATAATTAAATAAAAAGACTAGGTTTATAAATAAAAATTATTTAATTAAATAAAGACTTCTCTGAGGAAAATGAGTAAAAATTATTAGATTGTTACTTTTTTTACATAATCTGATGGCTGCACTTAATCGACATGATCAAAGAAATTTATTCGTTTTCCTACCGATAACTCTCAGTTAGTTTCTGATATTTTAAAAATGAATAGTTTTGTGGAGTATTTAGAGTGTCTGATGCTTCAAAAAGATGGATACAATCATTTACCTTGAAATCAATATTTTATCAATTTCAGCTCAGTGAGCAAATAATAATCAAGTCAAGTTTCGAGGTACATCGAAATTTGTAGGCATAAAAATATACCGTTCTTCACCTTATCTTTTATTTATGCAAATTTAAAATAGTTCATACATAATGTAAAAAGAAAAAAAAGATAGAAATTTTTAAAAATACTTAAACGGTTTTGCACATTCTGTTATATTGTTAGTTTAACTCAGTGCTTCTCAAACTTTATATACTTGCGACCCTATTTTCAATCATAAATTTCCTCGAGCCCCCTCCATATAATAACAATATATTTAATTTAATAATATACTTTGACGTAAAGCTACGTTGCTACTCTAGTTATAAACCACACACAAGTTATCAAGATAAATGTTAGATTTTGTATATAATTTTATGACATGCCCATAGGATCACTGGTAGTTGTTATATTTGTTCTTAACTTAGTGTTGTTAAATTAATAATGAAACGCATTGTGTAGTACTGGTACATTTACAAGTGTATTATATAAATGTAAATGTGTATTTTTATTTTTATGTCAGGATGTTTTTTTTTTACTTCCTTTTTCTGTAACCTAATAATTTCTTTTAAAAATCTTTTATTTTCAACTTTTTGATAAGCTCGCGCCCCACAGTTTGAGAAACACTGGGTTTAACTCAACAAATTGAGAAATATGACACTTAATCAGCAGCTTGGAAGCGATTAAAATACCAGAGGTTTTTTGTTTACCATACATAGCGTATTCACAAATTAAATTAAAGATTATTCAAATATTTTTTTTAAATTTAAAACTGCTTTGAAAGTATTTAAAAACCAATGTTCAGTTCTATGCCAAAACATGCGAAACACTATAATCACTCATAAAAATGCTTTTTGATTTACATTAAAATGGATACAGCTTATGAAGAAGGTCGTTCACACTCTCTCTTTATGGAAATTATTTTGCAAGTTCATTTTTATCCATAAATACCGTATTTTTTATGGAAATTTTCTTCTACCTGATTATCATGATTCTTTATAATAGCTCTAGCTGGAATGTTTCATGAAAGCAAAATTTCTTAGTACTGCCATTCAAATTGTACTTAAATTCCTGTTGAACAGTTTTCCAAAGTCCGTTCAGTGATCTTGGATGTTGGTTTCCTAAGGCTCGTTTTAATATACCAAAATCACAAATGTCCATTGCAGAAGCGTAGGGTGATTTTAGACATATTTCAGCAAATAGATTACATTTTAATCTTTTGTTCATGATTATTTCTCTTCTAAATTCAGGTATCCGACTACGTTCGGAACCATGATTTTGCAAAAGCGCATAAATGGATAATTTTCATGAAGTTTAGTGTCACTTGGATTAGAATATAAGCATAAAATAGTTATGAGAACATTTTGACAAAAATGTATTTAAATACAATATTTTGGCAAAAAATTAACTTAGAATAATCTTTTTTCAAAATGTTCTCCTTTTGTGAAAGATGATTCTATTAGAATAATATTTTGCCAGAGTAAAAGCTCAGACCTCTCTACAGAGGCTCAACTAGAATTTTTGAAATACATAACTTAGAAGTGGGTTTATTCATATTTTACGACAACACAGGGGAGCAATTTTAAGAAAAAAACGCCAATAATTATTTCGATTGGTGGTAACTCTGAAAATAATGTGAATTTTTCAAAATTTCTAGTTGAGCCTCTGTAAAGAGGTCTGAGCAATATAGAGGCAAAATATTATTGTAAAAGAAGCCTTTTTCACAAAAGGAGAACACTTGGAAGAAAGATTATTCTAAGTTAATTTTTTTGCCAAAATATTATATTTAAATAAGTTTTTTTTTGTCAAAATGTCCTTAAAACAGTTTTATGCATGTATTCTAATCTGAGAGACACTAAATATCATGAAAATTATCCATTTATGCGCTCTTTTAAAATTACGGTTCAGAACGTAGTCGGATACCTTAACGGGAGTAGACTTAGACTTACGATTAGGATTTGGTTCTGTCCATATGAAACTCAATTTTATCGATGTTCTTTCCATATAAGACTAGAATTCATTCCTCAAAAATTGGTTTTAAAATATCATGCTGAAAGAAGAGTGAATTAATTTTGGCTGTACTTGAGGCTTCATTGATTTTTAATTTGTCGTTGTTAGAAAATCCTGGAACTCATTTGAATCCCTTTAGAAACATTACTGTAAATTCACGAAGCCATTTCGTATGGTCATTCCCGTCATTTGCGCAATAAAAAATTGATCTTATTTTGTTACAGTGATTTAAATATACCCACGCCTGATCGAGTGTTACCACTATTTTCTATTTTTGAGCAGTCTTTTTGTGTTTTTTACATAATTTTCAATAATTTGATTTTCTTTCAGCGTTATATTTTATGTATGAGACGAAATTAAGGTTTCATTATATCTTTTAAATTTAAATCCTTATGAATGATTTTAATTACAGTTTCGGAAGACATTCCTGGTTTCAATGCAACAAGCCTTATATTCGGTGGATTTTCTTTATAAATTTGAGACTTCACTTTCTTGATATTTACCTATATTTTAACGATCTTAGGATGAAATTTTATGCCCATGTTTTCATTTTCACTTACTACTAGACACTTTTGCCCTTTCAAATTGAATATATTATTATTACCTTTTATTTTAAATACAATAACCAATATTTTACACTACTTTTTTAAATGATGATACGAATATTTCTTTTTGAAAAGCGTAATTACGTAACCTTCGAGTCATATATCATTTTTAGGAGCCATTTTGGAACTAATTCTTTTATTTAATAGTCTAATCAAAGTAAAACATTAGCAGACGATTATTCTGAAGTTGTCAAAGATTTATCCTAAAATGCAAACGAGAAAATGAATCACAAAATCGTTTCCATAAAATGCCAGCGACCTTCTGTATCTTGTGCAGTAAATGGGGTTTTTTTCCATCGACTATAATAATTAAACACATATTAGTAAAAGCAAAAATTTTGTGTGTATGAAAATTTATTTTACTTGCAGGCTGCTAGGCATTTCGAAGAAGAATTCGGCTTAAAGGCAACACCACTGTTAATTAAAGAAGTGGAATTTGCAATTCAAATGTATAAGGCTAAATTTACAGAAACTGGAGCTCCTCTCCTCCATAAACCTATCTATTTGTCCTATGGAAAAAAATCCTTTAACATATGGTGGGAGCTATTCAAGAGCTTCTTTTGGCTGTCAGATCACTCTTTCCATGTGTTATTGTACAGTGCAATGAGTAAATCTGGAAAGGGAAAAAATTACAGCAATTTATTGGAAAAATATAGTGCTCTTGAGAAGAAATTTGAAGATATCGTAAATGAAGATGCTATCTTTTTGTTCCCTATGCATCCAGAGCCTCCACCCCATCGCTGTACAACAATTCCCAAAATGAGGAACATCGGATACACTTCCATATTCAATATATTAGGATACCCCTGTACAGTAGTACCTGCAGGACTTAGCAACGGTTTGCCCATTAGCATACAAGTTGTGAGTGGAAAATTCAGAGATCATCTAACCATTGCCGCTGCTCAAGAGCTTGAAAAGGTATTTGGTGGCTGGAAAAGTCCATGTCCAATTGAAGTCTAAATTAATATGCAAAATAAATTACTTAAAATAATTTGATTTTAGTTGCTATATATTATAATTATTTTCACTGCGACTCTTATTCTTTCAAATATTCGTGTATGGAAAATACATTAAAAACATTTTAGAGTACTATTTATTTAAAGCTTACTTATTGATTTATTTGATAGCCAAAAAAGCATTTCCCTTTAAAAAAGGATAGTTGAAATACGCCACAACATAAATAAAAAAACTTCTTTTCAATGTGCGTGTGCGTTTCAACTTACAAATTTAATCCATTTGAAAAACAGTAACTTCTTTATAAAAAAATGGGGCAATTCTCCTTAAGGAAAGTTAAGAATATTCCTAAAACTGAAGTTTGAAGTAATTTTATTTTGTGTGGCATTAAAAGATGGCAGAATACAATTTTCGCAACGAAACACAATTAACTCAAAACTGTCACGTTGAATGCTTGGAAACCTATGAACAACTACTCAAACCATGAAGCGTGGACGTATTTATTGCAGTGAACAGAGAACATACGTGAACCGATGAATACGAAACCGAAGTATATGCTTATATTTGTTCTCTGCCGAATCCGTGACATTGTGGACATGACACCTACTCCAGAACCCCATACTGTGGAACTTCGGGGTTTATATAATGTCCAAATAGCCAATCCTATGCTATCAGGGGATATACGGATATTTAACATTTATTCTCCTTTTCAGTCGGTGTGTGAGAAAAATTTATTTCTACTGCGGGCATCCTCAATTATCGCTTTTTTTCCCTACAGTGGCAACGAACATGTTAAGCGTCATCTTTCGCTTCCAGTGAAGATACAAGTGTCGTTTATACATTTATCAAATCATTTGCTTAAAAATATGCAGTCGCATTGTTTGTAATAAGATGATTCTTCATTCAAGCTGGCGTTGGAGTTCCATAAATTTGTTTCTTTTAGTATATGCGTTTTATGACTTAGTAAAGGCGATCCACTCAAAATGTCTTGGTGTGTGTGTGTGATCCACCATTCGATCGCAATCGACGTAATGTCCATCCCTGTTGTAGAAAGTTTTCTCGTCCATTTCCGTTTACTTGCCTCTGGGGCTACTTCACATTGTTGTTTGACATGGGAGCAACCATACGAAGGAATTTTAATGTTGGGAAAGAGAGAGAGAGAGAGAGAGAGAAGCCATACTATTTCTATATAATAGTATTAAAAAAGTGAAGAAGAAGAATAAAGGAAGGATAGTAGTTTTATATAATAGTATTAAAAATGAAGAAGAAGAATAGATGAAGGATAGGAGTTATATATATACACATATATATACAAATATTATCGACATTAGAGGAACCTCGGTAGAAGATAATTCAGAACACAAGGTTCGAGCTTTTCTTTTTTAGGAGACTACTGTTTAGAATCACAACAATATAAATCCTTATCATAAATTTCGCTCGCAAGAATCAGAATTCAATAAAAACAGCTACACGTGCACTTGTCTCTATCTTATGCTACATGAAATTCAAAAAAAAATCTTTATTATTGATAATATTAGTGTTTGGTTTCATTTTTATTTTTATACACTCACATTCCGGATTTTCACCCATTAATTTCCATCTTGTAGATATAGTGAGATGATTCGAAATGTAATTATACAGAAGAGTTTTTTTCCGCAATCAAGATTTATGTAGAAAGCACTTATACCTAGAGATATTGATAGATTCTTGTAATATTCACGATCCTATTTCTATCGAGGAAAAGTATTCATTTTAATCAGAAGCTTCTCTAATGTTTTATTCATTATAGACATTTTTTTTCGTTATAAATCTCGGAATAAAAGGATTTTGAAGTTTAATACCATAAATAATTACGTTTTTGATCCATAATCTAGAAATGAAATGATCCTGGAAGAGGTTAAGAAAGAAATACATTAAAATGGAATTTCAAATTTAAAACAAAGTCCTTTAAAAAAATTTGGGATTTCTACCCACGTTGACCGTATTCATGCCTATACAATTTGAGAAAGAGTAGGATATATCATTAGTAGACTTTGGAATTTGGTGGAATAGTGTGAGTAAAAATCAGTGAGTTTGGTTCTCCCCACCACTTTTTTTTCTATTTCAGAAGAATTATTTTCACGAGCACAATGGCAAAGAGCTCGAGGGGAATACCGAAAGAAAATACACCTTCTGCAGTTAGCAAAGTTGCATTTCGACTGCATAATTTTTCTAAGCCAGAAATCACAATGTGTTATACTGATTAAAATGAAGATGTTGCTTCTTCAAGCTGTTGATCAAAACCAGAAGACGAAAACGAACATCTGTAAAGAATTTGGTATTTTGATATTAAATTTTATTAAGTTCTAGTGAATGTTTTTTTATAGTTACGGTGAATTGACTCCAAAGTTTCATTGATTTTTTGATTAAATATGTGCATTTTTTCTTAATAGCAAACCGTATTCATGCCTATACTATTTGAGAAAGAGTAGGATATATCATTAGTTGATTTTGTAACCTAATAAACTTAATTTTTTAAATACTGTTGTTGGACGAAAACGAACATCTGTAAAGAATTTGGTATTTGGATATTAAATTTTATTAAGTTCTAGTGAATGTTTTTTGTTTCATTTTTTTTTTTTCTTAATTTTTTTTTTTTTTAAATACGCAATATTTTTTTAATTTTCTGAAAAATATTCCAGTTCCCTCAGCTTCGTGTTAACCGATTTTCACTGTACTTAAGATAATTATATCTCTGGTGAATCATCAGAATAAATTGAAATCAGTTTTTTATTTGTTTGATATTTTCTAAGATAACAATCATTTACTATTGTTGTAGAATGATGTGACAGTGTAATTTGACATAAAAATACTGCAAATACTAGACAAAACAGCAGCACACTTACTTTTTATTCTTTAGTGTTAATTAATTTTCAAAGATAAACATTTTTTTTATTATGACAGTTTATATTTTTACAACTTTTCCTTTTCTTAAAAAATAAATAAACGAGTTTTAATAAAGAATCACACATTTTCCTTTCTTTTCTTTTTTTAAAATTATGATAGAAAACGTTATCTAAGACTGTGCGTTATCTTTTTTTTTTTTTACTTTTGAAAAGGAATGTAATTAAAAGAAAAAGGAAATATCATATTTTTTAAATATATTTAATTAGACATGCATGAAATATTGCCTATCTTAATTAAAAAGAGTATTTTTCTTTTTTTTAATAGTTTAATTCAGCGCCGCAGAAATCTTGAAACTTAATTATACCAGTTCTGCACCTAAATTTTACTCCGTATTTGAACATAACTTTTGTTTCTAAAATAGGACACATAATTTCGATATTCATGTTGGTTCTTTTCAATACTTTTAATTCTTTGTTACATTTATTTTTCATTTCTCTTAAATATTATGGACTCCTTGTAAAGAAATGATATAACTCATTTGAAATGTGGTATAAAGGTGAGATTACAGAATTCAAGATTAATTACTATCCCATCACATAAACATTAATAAATTATTGATTATAACTTTACAGAAACTCTTCATGCAAAACCTATTAATTTAAATCCCTTGTTTAAAATTGCATGAATCAGATTTTGAATAATTTTTAAAGATTCATGTTTTAGATTCCGAAAAATTATCCTCTCGAACTGGAGCATAATATAATGCACTTGCTAAAAAGAGAATGAAAGGATGCTTGAGATAAAAGATGAAATGTATACCCTTTTGTAGTATGAGATAATAAAATTCGTCGACTTAAATTAATTTGACACTAAAAAAATGTAAAACTTTAAAATGTTCCCTCAAATTACGTATTTACTTACTTTCGAAGTGACACAGAGGCTCCCTTCTCCCCCTTGGTCAAAAATAGAATGGAGAGGATAAAAACCCGTCTGACGGGGAGGAAAGGCGTAAATTTTCCTGTGGAAAATTTTAAAATACAGTTATTCACTCAAATGCATTGTATTCGTAAAGAATTTTCAAGTACATTTAAGAAATGCTTAAAAAATTGAAAATTATATCCCCCTCACTTGTTAATCGCCACGGCCCAATACCTCTCAGCGACAACCCTTTACCGCATGCGTGGTTCAAAACAATTGAGACATTAAATAAGTAAGAAATATGAAAATTTGCAGCACATTGCTTATTCTTCGGATCTTTCACGTATGGTCTTTCATTTTATTAAACATTTAAAACAGTTTTTAGGGACTAAACAGTATAAAAATGAAGACAATCTTTTTCCATACCAGAGTTTTTTTTTTTTTGTTTTAAAGATCGAAATTTATTTATGACAGGCTTCTATGCATTCAATTCTCATTGGAAAATACGTATTGAAGCAAACTAAGCATATTTTAAGTAAATAAACAGCTTTTGGGGGAAAAAAGGTTTAGAGTTTTATATACTCAAACTCAGTGGTGCAACAGCCCATGAGGGCCAAAGCCTACTGTGCCCATCCCTGTATTCGTGACCATTGGGCACTGAGATGCATTAGCAGATGTCCCGATCCTGGTGGTTAGTCTGAAGCGAGACCAACAACATTTAAGTCCCCAAGCAAGCTTGGGGACTCATTTATCGACCCACTGCAGTAGGTATAAAAGGCTGTGTCGACCTTGCCCTGCCCGAGAATATAACCTGTGGTGTAAAAGCGCGATACGCTCCCACTCGACTACTAAGCATACATTTCACACCCTGTTTCTTGCTTACTAATATTTAAAATTTTAAAAATATACTTCACATAAATATCCCAGACATTTCCGACACAACAACCAAATGAAAACACGATAAAACTTTCTTGCTTATCTAATATTTAAAATTTTAAAAATATACTGGAAGGGAGGATACTGACCTATATGCAAACTAATGTATAATACGTCTCTTTATATTTTATTATTCTCAATTCGTTTCGATCATTCCGGAATGTGAGTTTAATAACAGACTTAACCTTAACAAAAGAGGACTTGAATTTTAAAAAATTAAACTCAGAAAGCAAAAACTGATTTCATGTTCTCCTTAATCTTGCAATTTGCAACTATTACGTGAGTTTCAAGCAAATTAGCAGGAGGGCATTCGCTTTTTAACCCCTTCCTATCTCATCCCGAGTGTAGCTTAAGCACTGTGAAAATTTACACTGTGCAATAGGTCTTTCTAGAATTATTTCACATGTGCTTTTTATGGTTTCGAATAATTGAAAAGTACCTTTTCGAAGAGTCCTTTTCCTGAGCATCCACTTCCACGCTTGTCTGAAAGACTCATTGTTCAGTACATTCCCCCAACAGTGAAGAAAACTAATGCAACACGACAGTGTTTTATTTGCTGCACAAAAAGAAACAGTAAAAGGATGAAGGAAAAAAGAAAAACAAGATACTACTTACTGTACAAATTGCGATGTTGGGCTATGTGCAATAACATATTTTTGAATTTAAAATACACCATCACATTTTGATTCATAATTTTATAATCATTTATGCAAATGACTGATGGAAACACATGTTTGCATTTATCATGCGATTATGACTTAACGTGAATTTATGAATTGATTCGCTGGAAACGCGCGAGTGTAGTTATCATGTGACTATGGCATCATATGAACTTAGTTCCTTCGCGTGGCATAAATTGGACTGCCATGACGATAATACGTAAATACCTACCGCTTTAATAATGGATGTTCAAAACAATTTATTGTTAAATATTAAGTTGTCTTAAGTGGTTTTTTTTAATTCCTACTATTAACTCACGCTCTCTATGTAGTTATTTATTTATCTTGGTGGAATTTTCAATCGTTAATAAAATATATTTTAAAGCACGCAATTGAGCTGAAATTTTATATACATGATTACTTTGGATGACAATACAATAATTTTTAACTATAATTAATAAAAATTAATTGATTAAAACTAATTATTTAAAAATTACAAATACAGCCACGTTGTCGACCTTGCGACTATTTTAACGACTTGTGTCAAAACTTGAAAGGGTTTTTTTTCTCGCTTTTTAAAGCATTCAGTTGAACTGAAATTTTATAGACACGATTGTTTTGGATGACAATACGATACTTTAATGATAATGAATAAAAATTAATTACCACTTAATGTTATGATTATGTCATATGTATATACATATTTATATAAAATTTAACTATTTAAAAAAAGTAGCTAAAATAAAAATTTTCTTTGTTGATCTAAGTAGGAATTGACTTTAAAAAATCTTTTTATATTACTTTTTATCTTATGTGTGACGAAAGTTTTGTTTCATTTATTTATTTATTTCCAAGAATTATTTGAGATTTGATATGAATATTACTAGAGAAAAAACTCTTAGTTTACGGGATTTATATTTTACTTTCCATGCAAATTTTTTTCGACATATTTTCTACTCTATATAACGCCACACACAGTGAGGCAAATACCCTCAAAAACGGCCGACATTTTTTAAAGACTGAATTTAGTATACCCTCATTTATAATTTAATTTGGATACTAACTAAAGTACGATTTGACAGTATTTAAATTATCTACAACAAACCTAATTCATTGCTACAGAGAAGCAAACTTATGTCTGACAAACTAAGCTAACCAATATTAATGACTTACGGGCAATTTTAGAGTAGTTTCGTGCTGGTTTGTGTTTATTTGCTGGTTTTATTTAGTCATGGAACTTTCATATTCAGATATATAACTTTGTTGTGGATATTTTTTCTCTTCATTGCATAAATAGTTTCTGTTATCCAAGGCAAATTTGAGTATACAGTCAAAAATCAGAAATTTATGAGGAATCACAATGTTTTGCTTAGGCTCTAATCAATATTAAGATATGGTTGTTGTCTAAAAATAATCTTTTTTATATAAACTTTTACAAACAAGCTTGCTGTTACATATTGCTACTCCACTTTAGAAACTTAAACGGCTTTAATTTATTTGACGGAAGTTATGAGGGTCTCCTGCCTTAGTGTGTGCTGAATGCTTCAAGCAGTTAAAAGTAAAATTACTTTGATGGCGTATGTTTCTAGTATTTTCTTCTTTCTTTTAGTACATTTATAGTTTCTTATCATCAATGTATTCAAAGAAGGTAAATAAAACTTTGTATACTAGAAATATACATGCTAAAGAACGCCGTATCTTTTCATGGAAATTGAAAGCTATAAAACTCTGTAGAAGTAAAAATAAAAAAAAGAGCTAAATTTTCACTCCAATATTTTTCTTTTAGAACTAAAGCTGTCAAAAGAAACAAGACTGGATCTTATTCTTAATTTTTCGTGGAATTCCAAAATCTTGGGAGGAACTCTCTGCATCTTTATAATATACAGTTGAAAAAGAAGAGGGAGAATCTGAAAAGATAACTAAGTAAAAATGGTGCTCCGTAAGCTTAAATGGCAGAGAAGAAATTGCTCAAAGTCATCTTTTGTTCCTTTCGGAAGAGAGAATCATTCTCTTAAAATGCAGCTGAGAGCTGTGCTTGTGCTGTTTAGACACAGTCGACAAAGCCTATTTCTTATATTATTTCCTAAGATATAGCTTTGAAGTCAGAAATAAGGGAAGAGTGAAGTGTCTAACAATTCTTTTTAATGCATATTATAGAACAGATTATATATATTTGATATATATATATATATATATATATATATATATATATATATATTTTATTTATATATATATATATATATATATATATATATATATATATATATATATATACACTGGTGTGCAAAATTAAGGACGAAAGGTTTTTTTCAATACAACTTTGTACAAAGCTTTTAAAATCAACACATTTAATACCATAACATCCCCAATACGTAAGGACATGTGTAATGTAAGCAACACTTACTAAAAAGAAATCAGAGGGATAAAAGAAGCTTGATTGAAAAAGTAGCATGGAGCGCAATGCGACTGAAGGCCAAAACATCCCTGTGATGGGTGTCCATCAAGAAAAATCCGGTCTTTAGTAGGGAGATGATCTCCCCTGACTTCTAGGCAGATTTCACAGCGTCTGCTCATGCTGAGAATGAGGGTGTCAATGAGTTGTTGAGGCATTGCTGCCCATTCGTCTTGCAGCGTCATCGAAGCTCCCGAATCGTTACTGGTGGTACGGTACGAGCTGCCAAGCGTCTGCCTAGAGAAATCCCATAAATGCTCGATGGGATTGAGATCTGGAGATCGCGCCGGCCAATCCATACGTTCAATATCCTCACTCTCTAACAGCTGTTCGGCAGCTACTGTGCGATGACATGGTGCATTGTCGGCCATGAAAAGGAACTGCAGAACCATAGCGCCTCTAAAAAGACACACATATGTAAGAAGAATCTCGTTACAATAACGGGTCCCGTTGACTGAACCTGTGTCGAAGATGTGAAGGTCTGTACGACTACCAAGCATGATGTCTCCCCAAACGAGAACACCACGACCTCCATACCTATCTCTTCCAATGATGTTCGAGGGATGATTGCGGCTTCCCCGCTCTCTCCGTATGAGTATGCGATGAGAATCGCTTCTCAAACTGAATCTGTTCTCATCTCTAAGAGTACTCGTCCCCATTCATTGTCTCTCCAATTCCGGTGTTCCCGGCACCACAGAGAACGCCTTCTCCGATGGGCAGGCGTTAAAAGTACACACCGTACAGGGCGTCGAGCAAACAGACCACCACCGTGCAGTCTTCTGGCTACGGTAAAACAAGATATCGGTCGTCCAGTCGCCTGTGTCGTGTGTCTAGCAATTTCTCCCGCTGTCTGCACCCTGTTTCTTCTGGCCTGTAAGACAATGTACCGGTCATCTGCGGGTGTGGTTCCTCGTGGACGACCACTACTGAACCCCCGGATAGCTGCTGTTCCTGTTGTTTGAAATTGTCTCCAAAGTCGTGAAACGATGTTGTGAGCAATTCCGAACTCTGCAGCCACACTTGTCACACTGCGGCCTTCCTCCAACTTCCCAATGATTCGACCTCGGGTAAAAGCATCCAGATGTCGTCTAACAGATTGATTATTCGCCATTTCTCGCTGAGGCAGCAACTCTGTGTTTTTTTAACTGTTATACGGCGTGCAATCTCTTTGCCAGAAATACTGATCTTACACCGACAACATGCTTTATACTACTCAGACACTCCCCCATTACGTCTACCTGCATATCTGCGCATGTGCTACCGTACATCACCTTACTTAATCTCCTGATTGGTCTTTCTGTCCGCTCTGCCTCTTCGTTCAGCTGATATGATAATTTTTCGCTTCGTCCTTAATTTTTGCACACCAGTGTATATACATATATATATATGCAGAGTGTTTTTTTCCAGGTATAGAAGTTTAAGTTGGCATTACTTTCCAAGATGGCAACCGATTTAACAGCTGTCAAGTGATTTATTCTCAGTTTTGTTTGGCAATTTATCATGAATAGACTCACGCCTGAACAACGCTTTCAAATTGTGCAATTTTATTTCGAAAATAATGGTCAATTCTCATAAGCGAATTTTGTTTAGCGATGAAGCGAACTTCTGGATAAATGGCTACGTCAACAAACAAAACTGCCGCATTTAGAGTGAAGCTAATCCACAAGTGTATGTCGAAACACCGTTACATCCAGAAAAACTGACTGTTTGGTGCGCTTTATGGGCTGGTGGAATCATTCTTCAAAAACGATGAAGGTCACAACGTTACAGTCAATGGTGATCGGTATAGAGCCATGATTACTAACTTTTTCATTCCTGAATTGAACAATCATGATGTCCAGGAGCTGTGGTTCCAACAAGACGGCGCAACATGTCACACAGCTCGTGCCACAATCGATTTATTGAAAGACGTTTGGTGACCGCCTAATTTCACGTTTTCAACCTGTGAATTGGCCTCCAAGATCTTGTGATTTAACACCGCTAGACTATTTTCTGTGGGGCTGTGTAAAGTCATTGGTCTATGCGGATAAGCCACAAATGCTTGACCATTTGGAAGACAACATTCGCCGTGTTATTGCCGATATACGACCACAAATTTTGGAAAAAGTCATCGAAAATTGGACGTCCAGAATGGACTATATCTGAGCCAGCCGTGGCACTCATATGCCAGAAATCATATTTAAAATGTAATGCCACAAGATTATATTTCGAATAAATAAAATTTCATGTCAATCGAATAATACATCGTTGTTTTATTGCAATTTAAAGTTCTATACCTCTCAAAAAAACACCCTTTATATATATATATATATATATATATATATATATATATATATATATATATATATATATATATATATATATATATATATATATATAATAAGAATCAACAAAGAGGTTGTGTTTCAATCTATTAATGGGAGTAAAGTTTGCGCCTCAATGTTGCGAAAAGATATTGGTACGAATTTTGTGTAAATAGTGTAAATAATTTGTATTTGAATGTTGAATGCATTTCTATTACTCTATGTTATATTTATTTCATGTTAAAATTGTGCTATTCACAAGCAATGCCGTCCCTTACGTTATAATGGCAATTCATTGAGAACTTGGCGAAATATTGGCGGTAGAGCCAAGTTGGCATCATTTGTGGCGACCAAGTTGGTGGCCAATTTGGCGACTTTGACGACCATTTTGGCATCATTGGCGACCATGTTGGCGAGTTCGGAACCCTCTGGAATCTTCTAGAAAATAGTAGATCTCTCCACTAGTGTCACGTTCAATGACACTAGCGGTTATGTTTCTGGAAGTTTCTATCGCGCCTATAAAAATGATGCTTGCCGATACGGCGATGAGTCTTGATTAAGCCAGCGAATAGTGAGGATGGTTTTGACTAGCGATTAGCTTGGCTGTGCTTGTGAATAATGTTTACTTACGTATGTTTTTAAGCACTGTTTACTGTATTTGATTGCTGTTGAAGGTGTGAAGACCTTCGGATATTTACCCTGTGAATATTGCCGATGAATCCTGTATTGACAGGATAGGAATTTCGATAATAAATTCGCATCGCTCTTAAAGAACTGATTATTTTTCCTTTGTGATTGTTTTTGCATAAAATCCTCGAACCCTCGGATCTACGTAACAATATTTTAATAAATTTTTCAGTTTCTTTTTTTTTCACTATTACATCTTTATCAAGATAATAAACTACGATGCAGAGTCTTTTACAGCGACGTTCTGAAAATAATTGCGAGAATTTACACAGGAGTAGAATATTTAAGAATACTTTTTCCCTGTGTTTTTTTAATTTGAATATATTGTTGAATAACTACTTCAACATAAAAATTTATATCATGCTTTAAACAAGATATATTTTATAGTAGTTAAAAATAAACTTTTAAGGAATCTCATTGGAGAGAACAGTATTAGTAAAAGCATAAAATTGTAAGTAATTCGAATTTAAATACAGTTATGCAAATGTATTGACCACTTGTGTATTTTCCCTCATTTAACCAAATTTAGGATCAAGAACTAATAAAGGAGCGAAATATTTAATTCTATTTACGATGTTCAATGCTGCATTAAAATATGGACTTCAGTTTTGAATTTTTTAAATAATGCACAAATATTTTACTTTCTTTGTAGAAATTCAATTCTTTTTAGGAAGCACAGCTTTAAACTCGATAAATCTAAGAATAAACGTGCAGTTTAAAAGAACAATGCAGCATTCTCTGAAAATATTTTGTAGCTAATGCTTTATTTCAGATTTCATTATAACGTAACATAATGAAATTCAGAATTTTGAACGCATAATTTGCTTTTTCCAAGACTTTGCTTACAACTTACAGCAAAAGCCTTAAGTTTTATTCGTATCACGTCTTAAGAATTTAAATGAAAATAACTTTGCATCAGGACAGATAGGAGAGAGCTTTATATTATACAATATACTAAATATAAATGCATGCTATTTAAGGAGGTATTTGTCTTTTGTATTGCTGGGTGGTATTTTCCAAGGGGAATGAATACAAAATGAACAAATTTCGAAATTTCGAAATTTAAATTTGAATCATACACTGCTGAGTAATTTTTATGATTTTTTTTAAAAAAAAATTAAGTTGCATGGAAAAATTTTTTCGCGTGTTTTTTAAGTTTTAAACCATGATATTTCTTAAAAAATATGTTATAAAACAACTTATTGTTTTAAAGTTTTATCTGATTGCAAAGAAAAATGTCCCTTTTTAAGAGTACGACTTTTTTAATAATTAAAATGGAAAACTATCAAGTGTTTTTTTAACAAATAGTTTAATTTTAAAAATTATACCCTTTAAAGAAGGTAGGCAAATTTATTGATATAGGACAACCATTTGTAATGTATCTTTGATTTGGTTATTCCTATATCACCCGCAATTTACAGGCGCAAATTATAACTACGAATTGCTTTCACACTCATTCACTTTCATAGACGTGTTGGTATAGATTTCTCCAGTAATTTCCAGATGCATCCATAGTGCGCCAAGTCACCGAAAATGGTTGCCAGCATGATCGCCAAGTCGGCAAATTTGGTCTCCAAAAATGATGACAGTGGCTGTATCATCAATATTTCACCAAGTTTCCGTTGAAACTTATCATGGTGGCGAGGCTTAAAATGTGAAGACGAAGACTTGACGTTTATTTTTCCTGCTAACAATATATTGGAAGTAAAATATAACTACATAATTTATATAAATTACAGTTTTATAATTTTAGCAATGAATATGAACTGCTGTATAATTTGCACAATCAGGACTGGCCCACCGTTAGATTTTGTGTATGTTATGTTGCTAAATTGTGCTATTTTGCCTTATCTTTTTAAATAAAATAAATATGATGATCAAACCGCTTTCTCTTTGCGAATGACTGTAATCGTAAATCCTGCCAAAAACGACATCTGAACAACAAGCTAACTCATTTTCAGAGTTAAATCATTATCCAGTTAATTCAAATATTATAGTATGTAGTTTATAAATATGTGTATTAACTCTTAAATTAATCTTAATTCAAACCTTATCTTTTTATGTATAGTATCTAATTCATAAACACGAATACTCTGTTTCAAAACAGGTTTCATTTATTTTTTTCTCAAGAATTAAAATACTATTTTGAAAGATTTATTCGTGACCTCTCGTTACAAAAATTAGTGTAATTTTGCATATATTTAGAACATAATAAATAACTAAATATATTAATACAGTTTTATTTTTATGCAAATATGAATACATATTTTATTATAAAACTAAAGTTATATTTAAAATATTTTTGCTGTGCGGAGACTACGATCTTTAAAAACGAATGAAGAATTAAAAATGCTCTAACGGATACTAAAAAATAAATATTGCAGTCGATCATAATTTTTGATTGTTAATAGTATGCGTTTTTCTTATGAAAATCAATTGAGATGCCGAAACTTTTTTCACGCTGATAAATGATGAATACTCAATTGATTGTGCAAACATTTTTCACTTTATTTATATTTTCTCAAGTTCCTTTTATATTTAAAGCAAATACGAAATCGTTATTTAAAATGATGGATGCCACGCATTAAAATATTCCAACTCTAGCATTTATTGAATTCCTTGGAAGATATAAGTTCCTTCCAATACATTTTTCGAAAACTGTAGCAATAGAAGTTATGACTTTTCTATCACTACAAAATCCACAAGTAAATTAAAAATGTCGCTTTTATGATCACGCCACTCTGCGTTTTAAATGTGATTCATTTAAGAACTTTGGGAGTTTTTGAAGTGTGTGCTGAATTTATTTTCAATTTTTCTCTCCCGATTGGCCCTGTTGGCTTCTGGCATTTACAGAGCATTTTTTAAAATTCGTCGATGCATTAATTCATTCGAAAATGATAAAAGTTTCCATCGCTCTTTTAGAAGTTACCGAGCCAGATTCCACTTTCAAGACAGAAAATGATAAACTCAAAACGGAAGTCGCTTTAAATGTCGCACCATTTCCCGCTTAGTAAACTCATTATTAATGGAGGGGAAAACACGCGTTGTTTTCCACGTGGAACGAACGGTAGCTAAGTCTAACGTAGCAACCGTATTAAACACTATCTTTAAAAGAATGTCGTTTTCTATTAACTGCAGTAATTAGAACATTTCAGCTCATAATTACATGCCTAAATAATTTTTATGAGAGTAGTACCTGGAAAGGAACCCAACTAATGAATTTAAGCGCCGATTTTTGAATAACGCTCCATCTTTCTTTTAGTATTCATGATAAATGGTTATGGGTTTAAATGTTCATTTTTTATCGGAGCAGATCTTGTCTTATATTTGACTCTTACATTTCTTTCTTGTTCAAAACATGTTAATGTACTGACAAATTATGTGAGTCTCATTCCTCTGTTGTACTTGTATTCTGTACAAAGAATATAATTCACATTTCTACGCTAATTACACATTCATGTCTAAAATTAAGGTCACAAACATAAAATCTGCGAAATCTGATGAATTATTCACTGTGATGCCACGAAATTTGGTGAAGAGACAAGTTACAATGTAAAAAGGTGAAAAAGATTTTAAACATGAAAAAGATTTTGATTGTGAATTAATCTACAGGGCGTGTCGATTGATTGATTTGATTGATTTAATATTAACGTCGCACTGTTCAGCTACACGAGGGCTTTTGGCGACGGACCACGTAATTTTGAACCATGGTCAAGTGACGTGGACGCACCTGAACTGGCACCCCCTCTCCTAACTACCACACCACACCAACGGGAGGACGTTTCAGCTCTCGACAGATTTAACGTGCATCGCTGCCCTACACGGCGGGTCTTTAGTGGTACTGGGATCGAACTCGTGACCAGGCAAGCCACGATCCGATACCTATACCACTCGGCTACCGCGGCCACACAGGGCGTGTCGAAGAGTCGGAAATTATGGATCATAGATAAAGCATTTGCCTTGGAAAAAGTCTTTCTAGTAGGAAAATGACCACCGTGTACTGCTACATGAACCTCACAACGAGTTACCATACTGTTTATGAGGGTCTCAGTAAATGCTTGTGGCAACAATGTCTATTATTCCAAAAACGCAATTTTCAACATCAAGGGGGCGGAGGGATCTAGGAGGTGAGTTATGCTGTGAAATGGCTCTTTTTGGACCATCTCGAATATATTCAATATGACTGAGATCCATAGAACTAGGAGACCAATCCAAACGATGAATATCCTCTTCTTCAAGAAATTCACCAACAATGCGAGCTCTGTGTGACCGCGTATTATTATTGTCCATAAAAATGCAGTATGGGACCATAGCACTTTGAAGTAACCTCACGTAGATTTCAAGTACCATCTTTTCGTTATAGTGCAGTGTTTCTCAAACTGTGGGAAACGCCCCTCTAGGAGGCGTGATAATCCTACGAGGGATGGGGGGGGCGTGAGCATATTGAAAAGTCGAAAACAAAAAATTATTTAAAATAATTATTAAATCACTGAAAGTAAACAAACAAATACATTCTGACATAGTAAAAAATAAAATAATGATTTACACCAGCGTTTCTCAAACTGTGGGGCGCGCCTCCCTTGGGGGCGCGATAACTCAACAAGGGGGGCGCGAACATATTGAAAAGTCGAAAACAAAAGGTTATTAAAAAAACTATTTATTTACTGAAAGTAAACAAACAAAATACTTTCTGATATAATAAAATACACTCTGTCGCAAAAAAATATATGCACCCAGAAGAAATTGAGCTACATTCACGAAATTTGGTATGCATGTAGTGTATATGAAAATAAACAAATGATTAAAAATTCAGAACAAAATATCATTTTATTATAAAAAGGTTAAAAATCAGTAAGTAGTAAAGCCACCTCTGGCAGCTATACAAGCCGAAATTCGGCGTGGCATCGATTCAAGATCACTTATGACTCCCTGTGGAAGATCCTGCCATAGTCTTTGCATTTGCGCAAATATCTCGGGACGGCTGCAGTTAAGACATGCTCTATTGGCGAAAAATCTGGTGTCCTGGCAGGCCATGGTAGGACGTCATATCCTTGAAGACATTGTTGGGAGAGTCGCGCAGTATGTGGACGAGCATTATCCTGTTGATAAATGGCACCTGGGAGACTTGATAGCATGGGTAACAATCGGCGTTAAAATATCGTCCACGTATAATGTCAAAGTGCCTTGACCACTAAAGATGATCGTTATACACTGTCACACCTTGTGAAATTGCTGTATGCCGCTCGACAATAAATGCCGGATCGGACCGCTGGCCGGTGCGCCTCCAGACACGTGTGCGGTGGTCATCAGCACTGAGACTGAATCGGGATTCATCACGAAGATGACACGTCTCCAGTCTGTCACACTCCAAGTTGCCCGAGGTCGGCATTCGACACTTATGATGTGGGGTCAGTGGTAAGCGTCTTAGCGGACGTCGGCTCCTCAAGCCAACTTCGGTCAGTCGTCTCCTTATGGTTTCTCTTGATGGCACTGGATGTCTGGAAGGAGGTAAGTGGCGTTGAATCGATGCTAGCGACGTTGAAGTGGCCAATTGCACGATCCTCGCGATCATTTGTGTTCCTGGGATGTCCTGACCCTCCGCGACGGTACACTCTACCTTCTGTGATCCACTGTTGCCAACACCGAGCAACTACCATATCGCTCCGATTTGTCTATTCGACCAACCTGCTTCTCTGAGGCCTATTAAAAATTTACGTCTTAACATGCCGTACGGCGCTCGTACTCATGCTTTTAAACTCTCCCAGTTGCGCAACTAATATGCGCATAGCACATAGCCTTGTCTCATTGGCTTCGAAAATTTAATCATTTGCATATCTCTTACCAGACTACATTCTTGCCGAGTTTCGTGATTGTACGTGCATATATTTTGACAGAGTGTATATAATACATTTGTATCAGTACTGTACAATGTATATTTTAGTATTAATTTAACAATACTAAGTTAAGAACAAGTTTGATAATTTTCAGTCACCCCCCATGAGCTTGTATTAACACTTATCTTGATAATTTGTACGGTTTATAAATAATTCCTTAACTGCCGATTAAAAGTTACGCGATTCGCTCCCCACCATTTACCCCGTAGACGAGCGTATTTTGATGTTTTTTGAAGGGGGAGAAAAGAAATAAAAAAGCAAATCCCCTGTGAAATAAATAAATTATTCACAAACATTATTAAGGCTCTTTTATAGCATTCCAAAGCCGTCGGAATATTTTTATGTATAGCACTGCACAGAAAAGATCGTACTTCGGAAAGACGTATGTATACGTCCAGAAAATTAATTCGTTGGCTGAGTGAGACGTTTTTATGCGTCGGTGGCACATAAGAAGTTAAAGTCGAATATATATTATAGCTTTAGTGTCAAAGTATAGTATTATTGAATTCAATACATTGTTATGTAATTCAATACATTATTATATTCTATGAAGGGGGCGCGATGAGAGAGAGAGAGAGAACAAGATGATTGAACAGTGGGTCACGTATATTGAAAGTTTGAGAAACACTGATTTACAATATAATACACTTCTAAATGTAGCAGTTCTATACAATCTATTTTATAATTAATTTAACAATACTAAGTTAAGGACAAGTTTAATAATTACCAGTGACCCCCCATAGATTTGTCATGTATAAAATTACATGCCAATATTAACACTTATCTTGATAATTTTTTATACGGTTTATAATATTAAAAATTACGCAATTCGTTCCCCAATTTAGCACTTACGTAAGCGTATGTGGTGATAGAAAAGGATTAAATAAAATAAAATCCTCTGAAATAAGTAAATCCTTCGCAAACACTGTCAAGGTCATTTGATTGCTTTTTAAAGCATTCGGAATAATTTTATGGATAGCAGAAAAGAGAAAAGTTAGCACCTCGGAAGGACGTATACATACGTCTGGAGCAATTAATACACTGGCTGAGTGAGATTTTATATACATCGGGGGTACTTAAGAGGTTAAAGTCGTATTGTAGGTTTAACGTTAAAGTATAGTATTATTGAGTTAAATACATCGTTATTGTAAGGAAGGAGGGGGGCGATGAAATTATGATTGAATATTGGGTCACAAACATTGAAAGTTTGAGAAGCACCGCTATAGCATTATGCGTTGACAGTACCAGCATCGAAGAAGAGCAAAAGTGTACGACTTCCCCAGACAAGGATTCCTTTCCCACCTATTGATTTCTAATACGTAGGAGAAATGAAAGCAGTTCCACTTTCTCTCCTGATGAAGATTCAACGAGAATCACTCTGTTTGGTGAATCTCGATTCAACATTAAAAAGAACACTACTGAAGTTTTCGGATCCACAATAACCGGTTATTCCTGTTTGATGCAGGAAAAGGGACGCACAATAATAGACGTCGGGCGTAAAGGCCAGTCTGTGTTTGACGAATGTGGACCGCTTGCCAGGAAATTATTTTTCCAGACACAGCAGCAAGCTGAGGAGCCGTTATCCACCTCTGTCGTCGTGCGCTTAATATCAAGCAGCGATGTTGTGGAGGTGCCGTTGTTCTGTTACGGAGTTGGCCGACCATTCTGGTGACAGGACCGCTTGCTTGGAAAAGATTCCGTAAACCAGAGACTACTTTCGGACAACTTGCATCCATCGAGCCACCTCCGATTGAGACTGGCCAGCTGCAAGCCTGCCAACGATTCTCCATCCCAAGGAATCATTTAAACGATTATGAGAAGTCATTCTCACAGCAAACATGCTAGTTTACTTGTTTTAATGCGGTATTCACGGAACTGCAGGCAAAAATTTAAATGTTGTAGTTCTGAAAAAACTAAAACTAAAATTATTTTCCTAAAACGAAGGTTGATATTGTACTACCCGTTCTTCAAAATGTAAGAGATTCCAATTCTATCAATTTTACTGTTAGCATTTTAGAAATATGTGTCAAAAAACCAAATTTGTGACCTTAGTTTCTGTGTACTTGTGCTTCTGCTTTCTGTATTTTTCAGAATTTTAATAGCAAAATCTCAGGGATTTTCTCTTTACTGTCCATGTTGGTTTAGCTTACAAATACAGAATAATACATTTGCCACGGTAGTTTGTACGACCTTTCTCTTGCAGGAAAAAGTACATTTCTTGATGTGACTCAAATGTACAAGCTGCCACTTGAAAGCTGCCGTGGACAGAAGTGAAAAAAAGCGAATTTTTCATATTTTTTCAGTTTATAAAGTATAATACTTCGTACCTTGAATCGCTTATTTGTATTCACTAAGCTCACTTACGGAGTAAATTTCAATAAACTCTAAGGAGTTTTCATGGTGTAGCAAACGTTTTGGTCATGAGTTTTTAATTTTAATTACTAATAGTTATCTTAAGGCAAATAAATGCTAAAATACTGACGAATTTCATAAAAGTTATCATAAACTGCTTTACCAAAGATTCAACTCATGTGATACACACTATAATTTATTATAAAATTAAATACATTATATTATTATAATAAATATTAATAATCATAAATAAATTAATGATGATACAGCTTATATATATTCTTAAGCATTACTAGGGGTGGAGAGTACCTCCTTTCCACCCCTTTTCTAAGTACCCCTTTTCTAAGTTATACAACTATTCATTTTCATTTCTTAAGTTGTAAAACTGTAATTTACACGCATTACATAATTCTACTTTTTTTCAAATATTGCAAGCGGAAAAAAAATAAATTTCATGTCTTTATATCCACTTTTTTTTTTCTGTACTTCAATTTAGTTCCTTTACAAAAACTGTGTTCCTAATTATCTTTTCGTCTAAATTGCACTGAATTTTTATTCTGTCCTTGACAGAGCAAAGTTCTGTACTTTTTGATTATGGATTTTTATTTATAACTGGCTGTAAAATTTGTAATAGATCGTCACGTTTAACTATTTTTGCACGTTTATGCAAAACCTCACCGTTGTCCTAAATTTAAATTTATCCAAACTGTGGTTAAGTATTGTAACAAATGGCAAAAAGATGAGCAATAATTGCGTACTCGTTTTGGCCAGGTGAACACTTAACCAGTTAGCCTGCCAGCTCGGTAAATGAAGCAGATACCTATGTTCAAGCGCGAAAACCTCTCGTTATTGTGTATAGTATTAACCATTTTTGATGTGATTGTAACTGTGCTCAATTTGAATGTGAATTATTTTGAATTTAAAAATATTAAAATTATCGGAGCTAACCACCGTAGTAATTTTTCAGTGCAGGTTAAAGTATTAATAAATTTATTACAGCATCACGAAAAACTTTTTCTAATATAGAAAGACACAATAAATTGGGAATAAAAAATTTTTCGTCACCCTAAAAACTTAAACCTGAAAACCCTTTATTTTTATTTCTGGAATGCTAAATCAAAATCTTTTCCATTTCATTTTGAACTTACTTTTCTTATATAATTTTTACTTATATATATATCAAAACATTTTAGATGATATTTGTATATATTTCTCTTTCAATAACTTCACAGGCATCATTATTTAAACTCTAATCTTTCTTCTGAGTATTTCTGCCTTCATAAGCCAGAATCAAAATATTTAATGTTTTTTTGCAGTAGTAAATAACTAAATTTGGGCAAGAAAAGATAAAATTCAAAAAATTCCATCCAAAACATCCGAGAGAAAACGGAATTAAAATTGGTTGACGCTAATTAACAATCAGAATATTATATAACCAAGAAAATTACTAACTTTCTTTGTACGCGCGTAGAAAGTTTGAGACACTCA
Organism: Trichonephila clavipes; assembly: GCA_019973935.1. Taxonomy (NCBI): domain Eukaryota; kingdom Metazoa; phylum Arthropoda; class Arachnida; order Araneae; family Nephilidae; genus Trichonephila; species Trichonephila clavipes. The sequence continues at coordinate 256,161 of BMAU01005146.1, read as the reverse complement.
ACAACGATATTTATTCTCATTCCATCCCGAGAAAAGGGTTCTGCTTCAAAAATATTCATTTCAGAATTTCTTTTTCCACCTCCACTTGCGACAGGCCATTTCGCTCAGTTCGATTGATTGACAGGCCCAGCAAAAAAATTATGAATACCAAAACAGTCTTGATCTTAGGGGTCATGGCTATTTCTACTCTTACTTTTTAGAAGGCCGCCCAATTTGAATCGAAGCATTTTAAGAGTCATTTTGCAGGAAAGAGAATTTTACCTCGAGGAAGAAAGGTAAAATATTTAGATAGATTCCATTACATGAAATTAATAGTAAATGAAACTAGACAATGTTTCCCTTTAAAATGCAGTGCAACATGTTTAACTCAAATATGCTTAAGACCAAATATCAGTAAAGGGGTCCGGCACGTCTATAAGAGCCCATGTTCAATTGCGTCAGTTTAGGTATATTTTTCTAGGAAACTACTTACTTCTCACAGGTAAAATTTTTACATTAGATTATGTATACTATCAACAAAGGGGTTTGTCCTTTTATCAAAAATTAAATTAATTACAAATTTTTAAAAAATTGTCAAATGTTTTCCCTAAAATTTAGTTTAAAAAAGTGATATCTAAAAAGGTTTGCTAGATATATCTAATTCCCTCCATTAAAATGCATAAACTTGTTAAAAGTATGATCACTGAAAAATTTAAGGATTATATGATAAGTAATTTTTGAGAAAAAGTACATAAAATGAGAAATTTTACATTTTGAAAAAACATGCTTTAAAGTAAAAATTTGTAATTTTTTGAACATGTACTTTTTTTAGTACTTTTCCAGAAGCATATGAAGCATTGTTTTACTCTCTGCTCATACAAAAGACTCTTCTAATTTTTTTTTTTTTTCATTATTTTTGACAATTTTACCTATTTTGGGATCTCAAGATGCTTTCGTTGGGCTATACAAATCCTACGTGTATCTAGTTTCTTAAAGCATGACACACAGTTATAAATTGTTTCAATATCACAATGTTTTAAGATCATTAATTTTGCTACATGACTCATATTGAACTTACAATAGCCATATCTATCCCTAATTTTAGAGTTTTTAATTCCACAAATGTAGAACTTGGAATCAATTATGTTATCAATTGACTCATTTGGATTGTGAGTCTTTCCATGTAAACATTTTCTTAATAACACAAGGTCACCTAGCTCTCTAAAATATGGCTTCGTTTAATTCATTATGATATATGGCACACACACATGTGTATGTGTTTATGACATAGTACCTTTCGTTACATTCAGCTTCTATCTTTTGAAACTTACACCAGGCATTTATAATCGCATGATACAGTCCATGTTGAGGGTTCTTTGAATTTTGGATATTAAACTGTCGGTGAGTCGGTTACGACCACTTTGGCTTTTCCTATCACTTAACTTTTTTTTTCTGTTTCGCTTTTAAGATCTAAAAGACGTGTGTACCCATACACTTTTGGATGAACCCAATACACTCTTAATTTTTCCACTTGAATATGGTATGGATTCGCGCTCATCAGAAACTTATGGAAGGGGAAACACAGGCGCTTCTAGTAGAGCTCATTTGATGCGCGTCTCTCTCTCGAGGAGTAGCTTCATTTAAAAAATAAATAAAAATACTTCTAATTATCGTATTTCTTCCTATCATATATCATTTTAAAATATAAAAAAGGGAAAATCGATAATTTTTCGAAAATTCATGTGCCGGACCCCCTTAACAATAAATAATACAGCGATTCCGACAAACTACTACGTATTTTCATGCATTTTTGCTCTCTTTACACGAAACGAAATTCATTTAACACGAAACATTTCCCTTCTGGGAATGAACAAAATGCGGAAAACACCAGCCGGATTAGATTGTTCTATTGTATTATTGGAAAATTCCGTTGTAATAGATGATGATAATGTGTGTACAGCTCCAATTACGCCAGACAAAAATGTTTTGGAGTTTGTTCAGAGCTCAAAAAATATCATTGAGGGAGATTCCGACGATGAAAATGAAATGAATAATGGAACTCCTTTCCCTATGTCATCCGAAATGAGAAGCGTCATGAAAAGTAAGATCAGTTATTTAGATGCACATTCCAATGGTGAAATGAATAACAAGATGGACGATATCAAGCAATTTGTTGACTATTTGATTCTAAAAAAGAACGCAACAAAAAAAATCTGATTATTTTCCAAAAAACCCAATAAAAATGTTTTGTCTTTAAGTTCTTGTGAATGTTTTCCTTTCATTGCTGTTATTAAATATATGCATATGTACATATCTATGTAAATAAAATAAACTTTAATAAACTTGAGTTCGTTGCGAGATGTTTTTTTTTTTTTTGCAGTATTCTTTAACACGAAGAAAATATTTTCAGTCACTTCAGTTTCGTATTATGCGTTTTTCCTATGTTTTGTTACTTAGATGAGAATTATTTGCTTCTTACTGAAAGTAAAGAACTGGTTAACTCTTTAACGCATTAGCCTGTGTCTAATATGGGAAAAAGTTCCCGCAAATTTGCATATTCCCATATCTAACGCGGGCAATCCTGTATCTCGCGTTATTTCGTTACTAATGCCCGCCTGAGATCCTTTCTAGTAAAAACAAATAGCCTAAATTACAATTAAACTTATTTATCATAGATTGTAATACTATGCAGTATTTTTCTTGTGTAAACCAAGTGATACATTTTGATGAATAGCTATAAGTTGGTTAGGAATTAAAGCAGTTGTTTGGTGTGGAAAAGATAATAAATCCATTTTTATTGCATTAAATAGCATAAAAGTAAACAATTAATGAAAAATAAATTTTTATTAGGGTCTTTTGTAATGTTTTTAGAAAATGTTATTTGATAATGAACGATTTTGAATATGTTTCACGGTATACTGTACTAAACTGAATTTTTAGCCATTCTTAGGCTTGTAAATAATATAATTTGATTTAATTTAATTTTAATATTTTGTAATTTAAAATAAAAATGTAATGAACTCGCTTGCCCTTAGTATAATAGTTTTTTATAACTTTTACTCCACCCCACCCCTTTCCCCCAGTCAACATACTTCACAGCTGAAATTGCAAAAAAATAACTTACACTATGCCTATATAATTATTTTCGGTCTGAATAAAAAAACCTCTTATTTTTTACTAGTTCTTCCGAAATAAACTCGCGCTTTAAAAGGTTAAAAAGAAATTTAAAAAATCAGTCACAGAAACTATGCGACAATATTCAGGTGAAACATGTACAGGGAATAGATTAGAAAGCAACGATTTAATAAATTTAGAGCAAAATGTATTAAATAGTTTAACGGCTATCTAATTATAAAATTAAATGAAAAAATACCACTCGTTAACATAAGAAAAACAATCAGGTAATATATACAAAATTTAAAATGAACATCTACCAGTGAAATATTAAGGTATCCGACTACGCTCGGAACCGTGATTTTCAAAAGCGCATAAATGGATAATTTTCATGATATTTAGTGTCACTTACATTAGAATATTTGCATAAAATTGTTTTGAGAACATTTTGACAAAAAACATTTATTTAAATACAATATTTTGGCAAAACTTTAACTTAGAATAATCTTTTTTCCAAATGTTCTCCTTTTGTGAAAAATGCTTTTATCAGAATAATATTTTGTCTGTAAATAGCTCAGGCCTCTGTTCAGAGGCTCAGCATAACTTAGAAGTGGGTTTATTCATATTTTACCACAACAGAGGGGAGCAGTTTTAAGAAAAAAACGCAAATAATTATTTCAATGGGTGGTAACTCTGAAAATAATGTGATGTTATCAAAAATTCTAGTTGAGCCTCTGTAGAGAGGTCTGAGGACAGGAAATATTATACAGGAAAAATATTATTATAATAGAACCATTTTTCACAAAAGGAGAACATTTGGGGAAAAGATTATTCTAAGTTAATTTTGTGCCAAAATATTATATTTAAATATATTATTTTTGTCAAAATGTCCTTAAAACAATTTTATGCATGTATTGTAATCTGAGTGACACTAAATATCATGAAAATTATCCATTTATGCGCTTTTTTTAAAATCACGGTTCCGAACGTAGTCGGATACCTATAGTTACGTTACATGAAAATTTAGGGGTATCGTCCTCGACACTTGACCCTCCCTTCAAATTACAAGGTTCATTCCAAATAGTCCTTTGAATGCTTCAGAGTGTGAGGTCAATAAACGAAGATCTCATTACACAGGGGTCTCAGGGGTGTTAACTTTGTCTCGAGGGGTGAAAATATAAACAATTTTCAAACAGGTATAATTCTTTTAAATTTAAATTAAATAATTTGAATCTTTTACACGTTATTTACAAAAATTTATGTCTTCAAAAAAGTACAAAATGTTTGAAACATAATCTTAAATTTCAAAATTATAAGCATATGAAAATAAGAAATTATTCTGTAAGTAATGTTTGCGTTGCGCGCGTTATTTTCTAAAATAGTAGCCTCTGATGTATAAAACCTTATAGAACTATACAATTTCTCATACTCTTTAAGCCTTACATCATTTAAGAATAATATATCTTTTACATTTCAAAATATTTGGGAAATATTGAATTTTTTTTAAAAAAATTTAAAAATGTAATTTTTTTAATATGATTTACTATTCTACTAATATAAAATGACTACAGTGTAATAAGAATACATTTAACTTTATAAGTCAACTTATAGCTAGTAAATAAAGCTACTATTTTAGAAAATAGCATGCGCAACGAAAAACTTAATTAATATTTCTCATAGAAATATTTCTTATTTTCATATTCTTATAATTTTTAAAATTATGATTATATTTTAATCATTTTATACTTTTTTGAAGCCCCATTCCTTTATAAACAATGTGTAAAAAAGATTCGAATTATTAAATTTTAATTTCAAAGAGTTATATATTTTTAAATATTGTTTATATTTTCAGCTCTAGAGAAAGTTAACAACCCTGAGACCACTTAATATCCAGTCCAGCTTACCATTTTATCTACTTTTTAATTTAAAATGATGCTCTTTTCTCTTCGAAAAGTAATCACGCTGAATGTGGTTACAACTGAATGTGGTCATACGTGCGTGATACGCTGTACTCGATTTCCTAAAGCCTTATTTCATTAATAATGAACTTAACAGTCGATTTTAGCAAAACCCTTTATTAGCGGATCTCAATTCTATGAAAGGAATATGCCTGACAAATTTCAAGATTGTAGGCCTAATAGTTCAAAAACGAAATTCTTTTCTTACCTATAATGCCCCTTTGACCCCCTTGGGGTCGAATCTCTCAAAACCCTATCTTAGCGGTTTTCTACTCCATATGTCTCCTAATATATGTCTCCTAAACCTAGGAGACCTACCTCCTAAACCTCCTATACCTAGTATATGTCTCCTAAATTTCAAGTGTGTTGATTAATTGTTCCGTAGATATCATGATGAGTGATTCAATTTCTCCTTTATACATACATAGATATAAAGAGAGAAATTTTAGTCTAGAAGATTTGAAACCATGCTGAAAATTAACGTACTCATATTGCGCATTATCTTATTCTGATTTACTTAAAATGAATTTTAAACATACTTCCTCACAAAGCAGACAGAACTGATTGCTCTCTGCCATTCGTTCAATTCGAAGAATTCTTCCATTTCCTAGCTGAAAGAATTGAAACCATTAGAGTAAATATCTTGGTTATGGTTATAATTTATTGTCAATAAATACTTTATGGATTTATCCTTTCTGTTCGAAATTGCCGAATTCAACAAAAGTACTTTTATTTGAACTTTCTTTAAAATGGTCTTGTATGAGAATTTCTTTTAATTTTTTTTTCTTCTATTTCTTCACTCTTTTGTTCTTACACAACTTTTCTTCCTTCCATCTTCCATCAAGGCAGTTTTCAAGTGGAAAAGCCATTACAATTTTGTTTCCTGAAAGAAGAAAAATCTTTTGAAGTGTTTTATGTGGGGGTGGTGTTTTATATGTAGTGGATTATATTTATTTATATATTATTTCACCACAAGACTTAAAGTTTCGTTTTAAGTAAGGAAGATTGTGTTTTTCCGACAATGATGATTCTCTGACTCGCAGTTTGGTAATATTTACTGGTGTTTGTTTGTTTAAGGTGTGTTTCTTTATAAAAGGTTTTTATATGTGATACGTATCGAGTCTCACACAGTGGCTCATATTTGCGTTACACATGCATCAATCCTTTAAAAATGAAACTACGCAAAGTATAAATAATGCTGCTTCTTTATTTTCAAAAAAAAATTTACATAAATCTTTCATTTATTTAAAGGAATAAAATTATTATAATTTATTTTTTTATTTGTAATTATTTATAACTTTATCATGAAAGAAAATATTTTCCTCGAATGCTCATTTGTTTCTCTATCTGTGTATTTACCTATATATAAGACAAAAGTGACTTACTCATTTTTCGTTTCCATTCCGCCTCCTTAAATTCCCTCGGTGAACTTCTTTCACGCCCCCAATAATTTCAAAAACTCGGGTTTGCACACGACACCCTGTGTCTCGGCCCTAATCACCGTTGGTTCTTCAGGGACAAAAGTCCGCCTGGACTGAGATCTCCAATGTCGCCGCCTCGTAAGTCATATGGGAGTCTATAAATCAATCTGTCATTTGAACACTGAGAATATATTCTTTAGTCTTTCTTCCACACAAAAGCTACAATCCCATCCCTGTGTATCACGGCTGCTTGTTATAAGGAACGAAAGAATGGACAGCCATCAAAACAGGTGTATCATTTGCATAGTTCACTGTTATGAAAATACCATCGTGCCAATCTATTCGACTCTGGGTGTCGGGGAAGGAATAAAAGGATTAACAACCAACAATTCAAGAGTCGACTCTACAGCTGCTTCGTCTCAGGGTCTGAGAGAAGAATCTATAGTTCCCTTTGAAGAAGGAAAAAATCCATCTGGCAATTTTGTTCTCTCCTGGGAATCAAAAATGGAAAGAAGGGTAGCAAACTGCCGTTTAACGAGGTGATGCTACAGTAAGTAAATAGGAATTTTCAGTACATAATAAAACTTATTAAATTAATAAAGAAAAAAAAACAATTAACACAGAAATAAATTAAAATTTATTTATTCCTTTTAAGACCCAACCCGCACGATCATGCGGGTTAGATATTTACACGTTTTTGCTTCTGTAATAGTCGTAAGTAAATCACGAACCTAACGAATGAGCCGGTTTGTAGAAAGTGTTAAGTGTTCCTTTTATATCGAGAGAAGATGGTTGGGGCCCATGTTTTACTTCCAGCTGGCAAATCTAGCTTTGTTTTCAAATACAACGAAAACACGTCTTCTTTGTATCTGTCGTAAAAAGGTAGTCATCAATATATTTCTAGTTGCTTAGATACAAACTTATGTATTAATGTTTAAATAATTGTAAAATGGAAAAAAATATTAATTATATTCTATTAATGTTGCTTGCTGGACTTGGGATTTCGTTATCCGCACGATCGTGCCGGGGGGTTGGGCGTTACTTGATTCACTGCAGCTGTAAAGGTATGTACTTGCCATGCGAATTTTCTTTTCTGTTTCAATAATTTTAATGGAAGCCTACTCAAAAATGAAATCTATAGTTATACAATTAATACCAAATTTTCTTAGGGGTCACCATGGATGAGTCCCTTTTATTTCTTTATATCGCTCTCTTTTGCAATTAATTTTCTTTTCCATACATTTGTTGAAGAGTATGGCATTTTTATTCTCTCCGCAGATATCTGCATCCATATCTTCCGCCCCCCCCAAAAAAAATCTAGGTTTTCCAGTGGGAGTTAATATGGTGTGGTTTAAATATATATATATATTTAAATAATGAAATTTTCTGGTAGATTTTACCAGAACTGTTTTTCATGGAATACTGTACTAACTTTAAACCAAAAAATGTTCAGGTGTCTGAAAGGAGAAGAATTCTCACACAAGAAGAAATTTTGCAATTAATGAATAAATCAGATTTAACTTAGATAAGAAATTAGTGGTCTCTCAGGTGATGTCAATGCTGCGAACGAAGCATGTGAATTGCGTGTACTGGAAGGAGAACCAAGTTCAGATGAGAGCGATGAAGAAAAATATGGAAATCTATGAAATGGAAAGACAACTTTGGATCATTATTTACCATAAAAATCTCTTGAACACATTCATTTCATTGATTTACCTGTTACAAATCCTTGATTTTTGTGCAGAAAAGGAGCAATATCAAATAAAATTCCTCCAAAAATCAGAACGTATCGCTTCAAATTTAAGTTAGAGATATTTGAAACCTTAGAAGCCTCTCCACTTACTAACAAAAGTGTTTTAACTGTTGATGAAGATAAGAGCGTTGTAATTCCACTCGCAAAAAAACCCCAAAGTGTTATAAACCACCTGCTATACATGTCATGGCTTTTATCCTGGCCGTTCCAGGATAAGAGCTTGATATGTATAGCCCTTTTCGATATGTTGATGACATTTCAAGGCCTCTCAAGTGCAGATTTGAAAACTAAGAAAGCAGTTCGAAAATATGTTGCGAAAAATACAATGGTTATTTATATTGTCAAAAATAAAAAAAAAATATTTTCACAGTAAATAAATAATGAATTAATAAAAGAGTTAATCATGCATCAATAATTTCCTTATTTGCAACAATTTTAGTTGAATTAAAATTGTTTCTTTTATCAACCTAGAGCTAAAAATGTATAACTCGTTAAATTTCATAGCTGACCTGTTTCACAGATAAAGCCCAACCCGCACGATCGTGCGGGTACCGCTCACGTTCTAGAGGGGGGGGGAGCGCCAATTTTTTGATTATTTTTCCCAATGTCATTGGGGTCCATATAGAATTAATAACCAGAAGAATTTAATATTTAAAGATAAAAATAATTCGGGCCTTGTAGGGATATAGCAAATAAGCATGAACTATATATAATAACAGTATAAAGCTTTACCTGAAGAAAACTTGTTCATTTACTCTATAAGAAAAACGAACAAATTTACAGCAATTTTTTATTTGTTTAGTATCAGAAATATAAATTTACGAAGCAAAATCTTTTTTCCAGTTTTGTTATGTTAAGTTTCAAAGGATGGAGAAAGTATAGAAATCGGGGATCAAACAGACTTAAGATATGTAGGCAAAAACTATCCTGATTAAAATGCCAAACCTTTATTAAACTCCGAAACTATCATGGATTGTATCAAATTACATGAAAAATTCTCTTACTATACATTCAACCTCAATAGAAAAAAATGAACTCTTTCCAAGCCATTCTTCGAGCGGTTTCACTACTATTCAAAGATAACAGCGAACGTAACAACATGACATAATGTATAAAACTATTTAGAATTTCTCGACATTCATTAGAGATATTTTTTGTTTTACTCGGGTGCATGCATAACTCCATCGTGCGCTTAGTTTATATTTTCATACCTATAAATAATAATATGTAAATTGCCAAAAAGGTTTTCCTAAATGAGACTAAAAATGAATCATTTTTCCATTATCGGGAAAGATTTATGCTTGCTTCTTTCTTTTTAGGAGCTTCTTTTAACAATTAAGTATTTATTGCTATATAGATATTCTCAGCTCTCATGTAACACAAATTTAACTTTTACGCAACGGTTGGTCAATATTTCAAGAAAGTTTTACTAAAGTATCCGTACACATTAAAACGACCAAATTCGAACGATTTTTTTTTTTCATTTTATAGAAAAGAACTATTTTTTGGCTTTACAAGACTTACTTTGTTTTGTTTCTGCCAAGAAGCCAACTAACAATCAATTTTATTAAATTAGAAAAAACTGAAATGGGTCTTTAATCTACCAGAAGTGGATAGTTATAAATTCTTTAAAATGTATTATGATGAGTCTATTAATTCTGAATATTATCAATGTATTTCTTTGAATTTGATATTTATAATATATTCTAGAGAATGTACTAAAATAATTCTTATTGTATGAATGTTTTTTTTGAATTATCGCCTATTATTTAAACAATGATCTAAAAAAACGTTACATTTTTTTGCATATTTACTCGTTCATCTCTAAAATTTTTAATTTTAATAACACATTAAAATTTTAGTGCATTCTCTAGATACACGCATCTAATTTGTTTTAGTAATACCTTTACTAATATAAGTTAATTACTTTTTTCTCTACCTGCTTTGAAGTTTTTAAAAAATATTGCTAAAATTTCACATAAAATTGTGATTTTTGTACTAATACTTTTATAACAATATTTAAATGTCTTTTTTAAATATTATTATTTAAGTATTAGTATATACTGGTATGGATCCTTAAAAATCCTTTATATTGATTTAGTATGCTACTTTTAAAAAAAGTATCCCGAAAGTATTAGGATTCCTTAAGAACAGGCTTGATTGCAAAAATTTTTACATAATAATGATTGATGAAATTAATACATAAAATATTCAAATTTGATTTCAGATGTCTAAAAATAATATCAGATTGCAATAAATGTAATTGAAATCATTAAACTTGTGATATATAAAATTATCAGTTTGTCCAAGCCATCAGAAGTCACAAACGCCGCATTTTAGTAACATTATTCTGTTACTTATTAGAATAATTCTCAATTTAATAGAAGACAAGTTTACATTTAACCTTAGAAGTTTAATTAAGCAACTCCCTCGACGCATTCTATGTGTAATATCCATTCCCTTTTCACCGAACCAAGGCTTTCAAGCGTATCAAGTTACATTCAGAAGCTCTACTGATCAATTTAAAACAATGAGAATGAGACGAGAGCAATGGAAATTGTATTAACCTCTTTGCTCTAATAACACAACGCTTCTAGTGCGTTAATGAGGAATCTTGAGAATCGAAAATTTCAGTTTTGAGGGAAAATTACTTTAAAGCGGGAATGTCTTCTCGTTGGAGCTCCAGGTATATATTTATTTCTTATCCTATAAATGAAAATTTCTTGTTGTTGACGTTGCAGTTGCATTTTGACTAGATATGTCGCGTTTTGTTAGTTAATGCTACTTCTTGAACCAGATATTGCTTGTCTAGATTCCAAATAAAGCTCTTTTTTAAAGGCTTTTATTTTTATTAGACATCTAGACGCCAAAGCATTAAAGAACATAATTTAATAGGTACTAAGGGATACCCCCTGTTTGCCTAAAGGGGTAACATCCCCCATTGTAAAAATATACCACTATTCATACTCATTGCTGAAATTGTAAAACTGTAATTTACATATATTAGGTAGTTCTATTGATTTATTCTTTTTTCCACAAGGTTTGTTCTTGGTGACCCTTTTTAATTAAATTCACCACTCAAGTTGTATCGTCCAACACACCATTTGCAAAGTCCTAAGATTTTAATAAACCTGCAACTTTTTCTGCTTCCTGGAAAGTTGAGTATTTGGTTCCGTTGAAACAGCGCCTTTCTTCTCAAGCAACGATTTCAGTCCAGGTAATCGTTGCGATATTTTTCCGTGAGAGCTTGCAATAATGTACTTATCGCAACCATATTGGTGACATTATATGAAACGAAGCACATGGTTGCCAATTCAGCGTTTCATGTGTAGAAGTTGCGTGATTGTATTAAATACTAATAAATGCAAAAATAGCTAACCTCTCTGCTCAGCCAATCACAGAAGCTCCACTCGCTACCAACTCATTCTAACTTTTTACGCATATAAAAATTTTCTCTGTCTAACTCGGACTATTTTACTGCTACCGGATTGGCTTGGCATCGAATTTTTATCTTTAATTTATTTTATATTTGTAAATTTATTCATATCAAAGTAATTTTTTATTATTAATATTCAAAATAACATTTAAATTTTAATCATTATTTTTTTAAAATAGGGCAATTTGAAACCGTTTCAATGTCATCTAAAATATCTTGAAATGATATGAAGGTTCGAAAGGACTATATAAATGCCTCCCCGAACACCAAACAACAAGAAATACTATTAAGTAGTGAGAATAGTTTCTAAATCAATCTTTCTGATCCACCCCAAACTATAATAGCATTTAATTCCAACACCAAACATCTATTTAATAGTAACCATTCCATTATTTATTGCAGTTCCGTTATTCCATTATTTTAACAGTTTTCAATTCAATGCAACACAGGCTTAGATTTAACTCTCCGCTCTCAGATAAACAACTCCCTTGTTACAAAGCACGCATATCAATTCCCCTTTCTCAGATTCGAGGATGTAAAGCGTATCGAGTTACATTCAGAAACTTTACTTAGTAACTGAAAACAATAAGAAGGTGGGAAAGGAGGTACAATCCCTTATGTATTGTTACCCAATGAATCTTGTTTGTAGAAAGATAATCTAGAGATTCGAGAATTTTGGTGTTGGAAGACGGTTGTACTGTAGGCAGAGAAGTCCAGTTCGGGGCTTAAGGTATGTTTATTTCTCATCCACTAAAAGGAAGTATGTTACTGTCATTGCCCCATTTCCGTTTTGACTGGACATGATAGATAAAAGCAGCTTTCGTTAGTTAGTCCTGCTACTTAAATCAGAGATTCTCTGTAAAGATTCTGGAAAAAGAAATTTTATGTATAATATTTTCGTTAGGGATTAATTTTGGTGTCGGAAGATTTACAAAAGACAGATTAATGAAAACGAAAGGATTTTTAAAAGAAAGAAATCTGATTTGGATATCATTTGATTAGTTTCCACGAGATTGTTTCTACATTGATGATTTGGGAGCTGAAAATGTCTTACTTCTCACTGATTTATTTTTAAGGGATCTTGAAGTACTTAAATGAAGTTATTTTTGTGTACGATTCTCTATGATTGCACACAGATATTCTTGGGGTAAATCATGATTCAACGGGATAACAGTGGATCATGGTTTGTAGTATTCTTAGTACCTCAGGCAAAAAGATTAACATTCCTATCTAAACATTTAAAAAAATTGTTCTTGTTCGCTAAGTTTTTCTATTTAAATCAAGTTTCAAGCATACATCGCACAATTATGTCTTCGCTCTAGAAATTGGGGCATTTTATTTCTTTTAAGTAACGATATATTTCATAATCTTAGCTCTTCTCTATGATAGTAACCGTGGTAGTCTAGTGGTTATGGTCACGGACTCCACAGGTGAAATGTAAGCAATTCGAAACCTAGTGTCTCTGAAGACCCACCATATAGAAGCAATAATGCACGTTAAATCTGTAGCGAGGCTTGAAATTCTCCCGTTGGAGTGGTGTGGAAATTTGGAGAAGCTTGATGTCGTTCAGCCGGCTCAGATGTCATTACGAGGTCTGTCGCGAATAGCGGTTATTTCGCTTTATATAGTGCGACGTTAATAAACTCTCAATCACTCTTCTAATAAATATCAAAAATTCTCACGACGGTATTGGTGTAATTACGATGCCATATTAAAAAATTAAATACTAGTATAATTAAAAATTCTTAAGCTTTTGGCAAATGATGATACGCCTACCAACCCAGTATGTTGATTATGACACTCGCCTTGTAATTAAGTGGGTTCGGGTTCTAATCCCGAGTAAGGCATGGATGTATCTTTGGAGGAAAATATTGGACTGTCGCCTAAAGTGGATTCCCGTCTCGAAAGGAAAACAGCGTACCTCTTCTGTTCTTTGCTGGGATCATCGTTTGTAATTAAGCATGTATTCTTCTGTGATTGTGTTATATGTTTCTATTCTTCTACCTCACGTCTTTTGTGTGTATCCCAGTAATAAACAAACGACAACAAAACAACAATTGATGATTCGCGAGGACGCAAATTTTTATTGAAAATCATCAAGCCCCACTTTTATTTAATTTCATGAAATCTACTAGGAAATATGAAATTCCCTTTTATTTTATCTACATTTTTTTTTGTCTGTAAATTTATGAAATATTGTTTATCTTTTCAGCCGGGAAAGACCAAAAATATTTTCAACAATTCTTTAAATTGTATTTAATTGTCCGTGTATTAAAAAATATAAATTGAGTTATATATTATTTTAAAGTTTTTAAAATATTTTTGAAAAAAAAAGTAATTATAAAACGGAAAAAAAGGGGCCTTACATGGTTGGCATGAATGGTGGAAAGTCCCTACTCGTTTAAGTTATGCCAAATGCTCGTTATTTTCAATTGTAATCCCTTAATGCAAAAAAGAATAAAGGGAGGAGAGTCGTGATGACATGAGACGGAATCGAAAGTAGAAAGTGGTAACTGATGTTTACCAAACTCAGAAAACCTCATGGGATAAAGTATATTCAGATTAATGTAGATCATACATGCCGTATTTGCTCAAAGAGACAAAGCCCACGGGATGAAAATAATTTTTACAGGTCCCTCGAGACTGAACATTTTATTTCAGCGTCTGGAATTTTAAATTTATTCAATACATCTCATATGCTGACTTATGTAAACGTAAGGAAAATTGCTTGTATAACATGACATTTTGTTTTATTTAAAATTATTTACCCTCTAATAGAGTTACTTAACTGAGCGAAATACTTTCTAAATCGAAAAAAATTGTCTTATTGGTTGTTGAAAAATTTAAGAAGCAAATGTTTAAAAAGATAAAATATAGAAGTAATAACACTATTGAATACAAGTAATATAAAAAAATTAAGTCAATTCCTACTTAGATCAACAACGAAAATTTTTATTTTAGCTACTTTTTATTAAATAGTTACAATTAATATAAATATTTATATACATATGACAGAATCACATCATTAAGTGGTAATTAATTTTTATTTATTACAATTTAAGTATCGTATTGTCATCCAAAACAATCGTGTATGTCAAACTTCAGTTCAACTGAATGCTTTAAAATGTGAGAAAAAAACTTTTCAAGTTTTTCATTAAAAATGATGCCAATGTGGCTGTATTTGTTATTCTTTAAATAATTTGTTTTAATCAATTAATTTGTATTTATTATTGTTAAATTATTGTATTGTCATCCAAAATAAAATCACGTATATAAAATTTCAGCTCAATTTAGTGCTTTAAAATGTATTTTATTAACAATTGAAAATTCCACAAAGATAAATAAATATAGAGAGAGTGTGAGCTAATAGTAGGGATTGTAAAAAATAAAAAAATATTTTTCAATAAACATATCACACGCACAAAATCGTAATTTTGAGACACTTAAACTAACATTAAAACCATATCATCTTTAAATATGTATTTCACCAAAAGTATGTTTTATTGAAATATTTGCTTCTCTCACAAGAATAAAAGCAAATGAAAGTGCTTTGAAACTACAATAAAAATACCTAGAATCACTTTAAATAAAATCAGAAATAAAAAAGTGCATAGGGATATTTTAGTTCAAAGTATTGAGTATACATTTTTGGCTACCTATTGTTTAAAAAATTGTACTTAAAATACAAAGTGCAATGCAATAAATATGTCGATTTAAATAACTTTTTATTATGAGTGCGATAAAAAAATGTTCAACTTCCATAACAATTTCAGTTTAAACTTAATAATTAGGGCTAGATTTTAGGAAATAAAAAAATGTGAATAAAAAAAACATAGATTGAAGGGATCACGCAAAATAGAATATCGTCGAATAAAATATTGAAAAATTCAGTTTTAGTAAAAATTAGAGATATTTATATTTAATAAAACTTGAAGATATGTGTGTGTGGTGCAAACAATAGTTTTGGAACTCGATTTCAAGTAAAGTAAAATGTTTCATAAAACCAAAAGAGAATTATTATTTTAGTATTTTAAAATTCTTTTGTGTTGAAAAAGTACATTTGTAGTTTTTATATAATCTAATATACACTCATGTCCATAAATTAAGGAAAATGAAGATACAGAAGCAAAACAAATTTGACTTATTTGTAAAGTCTATTTATTAAACAAAAGGTAAAGAGCAAAAAAGATGCCATATGTTTGACATAATTAATAAAGTTGCGATTTTTACTCCCTGGAGCAAATTTCAAAAAAAGAACTTAGTTACAAAAAGCAGTATAACATGGTTAGCATGATGGTTAATATGGAGTATGTCTCCCGGACGATGCAATACAGGCCTTACAACGCGTAGGCATGCTGAGTATCAAATTATCAATCTGATCTTCAGGAATATTAAACCACTCATCAAGCAATGCCCTCCGAAGTTCCGGTAGACAGGTGGGAAAAGGTTAACGGGCTACAATTCGTCGGCCAAGCATATCCCACACATGCTATATTGGATTCAAGTCCGGTGAGTATGCTGGCCAATCCATACGGATGATATCCTCCGATTGAAAGCATTCGTCTACAATGTTTGCACGCTGAGGACGGGCGTTGTCAAACATAAACAGAAGTTCAGCACCCATGGCGCCCCGAAACAAACGTACATGTTGTTCCAGAATGACATCCCGATAGATGTGGCCGGCCATCGTTACACTCTGAACATGCAGGTCAGATCTGGAACCAAGAATAATTCCTCCCCAAACGAGCCATCCTGCACCACCGTAACGGTATCGTTCATTGGTGTTCTCTTGGTGGTAACGGGTACTTGGCGCTCTCCATATTAAAGTCCGGCGAGAATCAGACTGTAAACTAAACCTGGACTCGTCGGAAAACATCACACAAGACCCCTGTTGTGGTGTCCACAATGCATGCTCTCTACTCCGGGTGAATCGCAGGCGACAGTGAGTTGTGGTAAGTGGAACACATCTTACAGGCCTACGAGCATATAGACCAATGTGCTCTAAGCGTCTGTACACGGTCTGTCTTGCAACTGTCATACCGGTAGCTGAAGAGAGCTGACGAGACAGGTCTGATGCTGTGCTCCGTCTGTTTCTTTTGGCAGTAACTGCCAAATACCGGTCCTCATTCGTTATTGTAACTCGGGGGCCTGTGCTGTAACATCTACTCACATCACCATCACCTTGGAATCGTTGCCAAAGCCTGGAAATGACACTCTGGGAGATTCCAAGTTTCTCGGATACTTCCAGCTGGGTACGTCTACATTCCAGTCGTCCAATAATTCTGCCACGTAAAAAATCATTCAAATGCTTCCTTTGTGCCATGACTATGCAGTTATTGCACTGAAAGGCTTTTAAAGCGCTTGTGAACAATTTTACTTCTTTGCCACCCTTCCTTATATACCCCTCTCTTACACTCTCGTCATTGTGACGTACTATCCGCGCCATCTGGTTGTTTCCTGTAATTTGAATATTCTTCTTCGAGAAGTGTGTGATAATTCTACAAGTGAAATTTTTATATTTTAGAGTTCAATTTCTGTATGATTCTGAATTATCTTTAATTTATGGACATGAGTGTATAACAAATGCATCTTCATTAATTTTCTTTCTGGTTCTTGAATTGTTCAATTTCATAAACATTATCGTTGAAACTGAAAGGAAACAAATCTGTTATTTTGATTAAGCTACCCGACTACGTTTGGATTCGTGATTTTGCAAAGGAATATACAAACGAATCTTTTTTTTTTATATTTAGTGTCATTTATTGTTAGATTAGAAAACATGTATGAAAATGTTTTAAGAATATTATTACAATAAAGACTGATTTAAATGCAATATTTTGGCAAAAATGGATTACATATTTTCAAAACATTCTCCTTTTATGAAAAATGCTTCTATGATAATAATATTTTGTCTATGTACAGCTCAGTCCTCTCTGTACAAAGCTTGATCTAGGATTTTTGAAATATATAACGTAAAAGTGGGTTATTCATATTTTAATACATAGGAGTGGAGAAATTTTAACAAAAAAAAACATCGATAGTCATTTCAATTGTTGATAACTATGAAAATAATGTGAATTTTTCAAAACTCCTACTCTATAAGAGTCTTAGCTATATATAAACAAAATATTATTATTATAGGAGCATTTTTGATAAAAGAAGAATGTTTTGAAATTAGGTAGTTCTAAGTTTCTTTTTTTTTTTTTGCTAAAATATTGAATTTAAATATTTTTTACTGTCATAATATTCTTAAAACTATTTTATACGAGTATTCTAATCTAAGTGGCATTAAATATTTAAAAAAAAGTACTCGCTTGTACGCTTTTGTAAAATCATGATTCCGAACGTGGTATTGAAGTTTGAAGAGCAGGGTTCTAGCACAGGTATTGTCCTCACTACTTCAATAATGGCTCAAAATTACGAAGTCCATTGCCAGTAAAAAACTCATGTTACTACATACTGAGACATTAATGAACAATCAAACAATCTGAATTTTTGATTAATGTAACTCAAACTACAGAGATAAATAGAAAGGCTTTATATTGCAAAAAAGCACTGTTGTGATTGCACAATATTTTTTTTTTCATTTTGTTAGATTTATAGATATTTTTTTGGATTAACAGCAGATGAACTTCTTTAGTCTACAATTAAGAGTAGATGTCCTTGTGTTGCCTAGTTTTCCCCCTCTTAATTTCCATCAAAAACAGTCTATATATTTTAAAATATACTTGAGTTCCAAATTATTTAAATTTTCTTCTCATATTGCTCCAAAAATCAAAACAAAACCACAGATATAAAAAAAATTTCAAAAAAAAAATGATGTGCTTTAAAAACAAAAAAATTTGCAGGCGAAATTAAAAGAAATAAACAATCATGTTTTTTTTTTTCAATTTTTTTTAAGTAAATTGATGCCGTTGTGATGAAAGGTCTTATAAAAATACTCCTTAAGGATAAATTTGAATTTTTTTTACCAAGAATATTCATTCAAAAAAATCGGTAAAGCTTCCTAAGCAATTAAGATTCGTGTAAGGAAGAAATAAAATCATCCGAATTCATATATATAATATTCTAAGCGAAATTCAATTTAATTTTAATTTCAGTAAATATTATTCATGAAAGATATTTTTAAAATAGTTATTAAATAGTTTAAAATAATTTAATTAAATTAAAAATAATTTAATTAAATTAAAATAGTTTTAAATAATATTAAACAAAACAAGAAGATCGATTTTACACATAAATAGTGCTTTGTATTGAAGTAAGAAATAAAGTAATAATATTTAAGGGCTATTGTATGGTATTACTGTATTTACAACCAGCATACATGATCATTTTTTTTTATTTTGAATTTAAAATATTGAATTATAAAACTGTATTTTTCTAAAAATAATTTTATTTGTACTTATGTGATACAGAAAGATATGTAAACTAAAACTTAAGCATCAGGAAATTCAGCATCTGTAATTTTTATATTTAATTTTTATTCCAATGGTCTTTTAGACAATGTCACAGCAATTGTGTGATTAAATCCATCCACAGTGGTTAAACCTGACAGTATCATAAGGTTACTAAAAGTAAGTATTAGTATGTAACATTTTTTTAGTATGATCAGACGTAAAATAAGTAACGAAAAACATAACAACGTGTAGTTTTCTTTGGATCGATGTGACAATTCAGTTTGGATCAATCTGTGGTTTCTTCATTGATTCCAATTGTGAATTCAAAGTCTTTTTTTTTACCTAAAAGTTCCCGTTTACGTAACTGCGTTTGCCATGCGTTCTATTTTGACATTCAATTTAAATAAGGCAGATAAGGTTATAATTAAAAACGACAATCATCCCTTTTAAAATGGAAAAAATGTTTCCCTGAGTCATGAAAAACTAAGGGTTAAGAGCCTCCGCTAAAATTATGTACACACACACATATACTCTCCATTCTATATATATAAACCACACAAAACGTCGAAACTCTCGAAATGTACTAGCATAAACCATTAAGCTGGAGAATTTTTAAACATATCAACTGCATCTATAGAAAATAAAAACGATTCCATTCACCGAACGCAAAATAGAAATTCTTTAATACGTATCTCAGCTGACGAGAGAGAAAGTAAAACGAAAACTGGAAAATAAAAGAATGACCACTAAGCTAAAATTTCGCTTTGATGCTATCCTCCAAGAACTATAACTGACGAAAAAAACAAGACCTGTTTTCGCTGACGTGACTTCATTCTTAATTTTCGACGACATTTCGCGAACTCCAAGAATTGGGATGAAGAGAGAACTGCTTTTCCCTTACCATAAAAGATAAATCCTAAAGAGATTGAGTTGGATAAGAGGCCATATTTCTTTTTCCTCCAGAAGAAAATCAGAAAAAATAAGGATGCTCCAAAGGCAATAGGCTTAACGAGGCAGAGTAAAAATATTGCTCAAAGCCCTCTTTTCTCTCCTTTCCTTTTAGGAGCGAGAATGACTCGTTTAGAGGACGGACAAGAGAGAGACTATTACATTACTTTGCTTGATCTTGAAGCAAGTTTGTTTCCTTATTTTTTCAGCTGCTTCATGTACTACAAAAGTACATTCGGACTGTAACATCCAATTTAAATAGGACAGAACCTTTAACTGGAATCTTTAAGGTATCCGACTACCCTAAAATCATGATTTTTTTCAAAAATTGACAATTTTTTTTATGATTTTATTTTGTAGGCCATCTTATTAGCTTAATAAAAATACCACTTCTTTATTTTCCATTCACTAGAACAAAAAAATACAAGCATTTTTGAAAAAGCAGATTCCATAACTTAACACAAGATGTCAAACTTTAAAATGCGTTTTACTCGAAATGTGTTTTTTTCGAAAGGCTCAAACAGGGACAACGATTGCTCAAAAAGTTTTGAAAATAATTTCCTGAAATTTTTTGTGTATTTTTTGTTTTACAGTAGAAGTGTTTTGACCTTCAGAATTATCAATATTTCAAAATGTGCAGTCCTTTATGGGAATATAATCACTGTTTTTTTAAGCAATTTCATATAATCACTAAGATAAAGTGCTCTAGGTTTTGTACAAAATAAAATATCTCTTACCCTGAAAGTCATTTCGAACAGGAATAACAAAGTAACATTTTGAATTTGAAAAAATGAGAATTTTTTCGTATAATGTTTGTTCAGAGCGGGCCCAGTTTTCGTAATTTTTTGTACATTTTCGCCAGCTTTTTCCCATTTTAATACTAATAATTTTTTTCTGTTTTCAATTTTAGAATTTTTTTCTTAAAATATACTAAATAAATCTAAAAATCATAAAAAAAATTCCAATTTCTCCAATTTTTCAAAAAAATTTGTCACAAATAGTAGTATACTTTAAACAATTTTTAGAAGATAGATTCTAATTCAGTATAAAATAGGTAAAAGGTTAAAAATTACCAGTCGGACCTCTATTTAACGAAGTCGCTAAATCCCGAAAAGAAGTTCGCGTTCTACAGAAAATTTGTTATATAGAGGTTCTTTTAATGTAGTTTATGAACCACATAAAACAAGTTTTATATTCATAAACACGAAATATTAAAAAAGTAGTTATTTAAACCTTTTTACAAATTAATATTTATGAGTATTTTATATATCTCACTCATCAAAAGAAAGAAAATCTGCAAAGAAAACAAGAAAAAGAACGTCGAGGAATATACTGAATTTTCAACATTAAGAAAATAATTTTGAATTAAAATTAATGAATTTTAAGGACATTTTCTAATTTAAAGCACACAAGTTATTTTAAACACATACATTATTTTGTAACTAGAAATTCTAAACTTACATTACCACATGCATCCTTAAATTTAATCACTCATAAAATCTGTTTCAATTTTTTTTTCATTGAAAATATGCTTTGTTTCATAATCTATATGCACCTCACATGTTTGCAATGTTCCAAAACTCCCTTCATGGCCACCACAAAATGTGTTAAAAGATAGAATAACTTGAAATATTCATAAATACTTAAAACGTTGGGGAAAAAAATTAAATCAAAAGAAAAAAGTTCGTTATATAGAAAATGCACTTCGCTATTGGGAGATTATTTTACGAAGAAAATCGGGAAATGTTCTTGGTTCCAGGAGAAAGTTCGCTATATAAAAAAAATTCGCAATATAGAGGCTCATTATATATGGAGGTTTGACTGCATTTTAAACTAAATTTACAAAAGGACACATGGATTTTGCTCATTTTATCCATTGTCATTCTCATGAATACATGAGTGTAGTAGGGTGAGTCCGGACATATGGAAAAAAAAAATTTATGAATTAGTTCTGAACTATGCGGAAAAGACGTTCTATTATATAGAGAAAAATAATTGTAAAAGAATAATTTCTCAAAATTTAATATTGCCACAAAGGGGTTGAGTTTTCGAAAAATATGAGGAAAAAAGCCTAATTTTGGTTAGGTGCTTCTAGACTCTAAATAAAATGGTTTTTCTACTATATAAATAACCAAGAACGATGAAACTCAGTATGAGCATATACATTTCAGCATTTCATAATCCCAGCTTCCTCTTTTCGAATCAGGCCGAACTAATCATTTTTCCATCTTCCGCTTTAATGTGCTGTGTAATACCGAGAGTAGGGAGGGGGTAGGTTAAAAAATGAATGTTAAAGATGCTAATAAATGTACCTGGATTTTACTTTTACCTATTTATTAGGTGTCCTTCAATCGCAATAAACATTAAAAAGTACTAAAATACCTGTTTTTCTTTAATAAAAATTAGGTTGACTTTAACCTTAAAAAAATTCTCAAATACCTAAACTTCATTCCTTTCGTGGCATTTGTTAATTTTTCATTTTATTTTTACCAATCATCTACGTACCGGAGAACATCTTTTCCGTAAAGGTAGGTTTTGAAACTTTGAATTTCTTTTTTTCGAGACCCTAATGCATAGTTTTTTTTTATTTTGCATACATTGCTAGCTTTTCCTGGTTCATTTTTAAAACTATATGTTTTCATATTGGATGTTGTTCTAACATCTGATTGTTCAAACAACTTCTTGTCCACATAAATTTATTTTTCCCATATAACGACCTTATATCGAATCTCTTTAGAACACACAGAAAACAACAGGGACGTTCTTGAGGCTTCGACCCCGGCCCAAGTCGGTAAATCTTAAAAACTTAGTACATTAAATATGAATTCAGAATGTATAAATTTATACATGCAAGCAATTAATTATTTTCTTCGTGAATTTATTAGGAATTTTATATTTTTCCTGTGCGTATTGTTAAAAATGGGTTTTATACAAACGTACTGAATTCAGTTACAAATAATATGTATTAAGACTTTAAACACGCCTACACTCATTAATGCCATGCATTTGATTCGTTTTCAAATGCCGGAAAAATCCATGAAAACAAGCAGGTTCTTTTGAATTAGATTGGCATTTATTCTGGAACTTTCTAGTAAGCATTTTTTCAAATAAAAACAATTTTTATACACATATGAATGTATAATATCAAAAATTTAATATTTACACAAATACAGAGCCCAGCGATTCCAATCTGTAGTCCCAATATCGCAGATTAAACAACTAATCGTTGCCAAATTTTGATTTCGATATTGCATCCCTATATCATCTATATATTTTCTTTTCTTTCAAAGCAGGTGATGGATAAATAATTGGCGAATGTAGTACATTCTCCAGCAGCTGATATCACTTTTTAATATTGCACCATATAGGTGGATACTAATTGCCATAATGTAATTTTGACGCCTATTTTCGTCTCCAGGGCTGAGCTCTGACGATGCGAAATTACACTAAAATTTGATTTTGCGGAGAATATCCAAGCCAAACATCATACGGCATGGACGCTGTCGATTTTTTAGATCATGAAAAATTTACCGGCTTTGGCCAGAGTCGAACCCACAAACCTGGTCCTACAAGACCAGCGCCTAACCAAATACGCCACCCTGACGGCGCTTCGTCTATATAAAGAAAAAATAGAAATCATAGAAATTAGGATGATTATTTCCCATTCTACTCATAGCAATGTATTTTTATGGAATGGAAAATAGTATTCTTTAATTTCTTTCATCAAATAACCATCCTACACACTTCTAGATTTATCTCAGAAAATCTTTTGTGTCGTCAAATTTTTTTAACTTGGTAACCAAACTTTTCGCTATTCAAGGTCTGCCTAAACGCAAACACACAAATGTATGTACTCCCGGTAGACGTATTTGAAAACATTCCAAGTTTAATAAAATGCTGTGTAGGATGTGTCTAATATTCTTTGATAAATATCTTTCTCGATTGTAGAATACTTTTATCTCAGTGTTTCTCCAACTGTGGGGTACGCCCCTAGGGGTGTGATAACCCTACAAGGGGGTGCGAGCATATCGGAAATAAAAATTTTAAAAATTAATTTACTGGAACGAAGTAAAAAAAAAAATAATTTCTGACATATAAAAAATACGTATTTACACTGATATAATTTATATATAAAGGGTGTTTTTTAGAGGTATAGAACTTTAAATTGCAACAAAACAACGATGTATTATTCGATTGACATGAATTGTTTTTTATTCGAAAGATAATCTTGTGGCATTACATTTTAAATATGATTTCTGGCATAGGACTGCCACGGCTGGCTCGGATGTAGTCCAATCTGTACGTCCAATTTTCGATGACTTTTTCCAACATTTGTGGCCGTATATCGGCAATAACACGGCGAATGTTGTCTTCCAAATGGTCAAGCGTTCGTGGCTTATCCGCATAGACCAATGACTTTACATAGCCCCACAGAAAATAGTCTAGCGGTGTTAAATCACAAGATCTTGGAGGCCAATTCACAGGTCCAAAACGTGAAATTAGGCGGACACCAAACGTGTCTTTCAATACATCGATTGTGGCACGAACTGTGTGACATGTTGCGCCGTCTTGTTGGAACCACAGCTCCTGGACATCATGATTGTTCAATTCAGGAATGAAAAGTTAGTAATCATGGCTCTATACCGATCACCATTGACTGTAACGTTGTGGCTGGCATTCATTGTTTTTGAAAAAGTACGGACCAATGATTCCACCAGCCCATAACGCGCACCAAACAGTCAGTTTTTCTGGATGTAACGGTGTTTCGACATACACTTGTGGATTAGCTTCACTCCAAATGTGGCAGTTTTGTTTGTTGACGTAGCCATTCAACCAGAAGTGCGCTTCATCGCTAAACAAAATTCGATTATGAAAATCGGGAACAACGGCAATCTCGTTTTGGGCCTATTTGACGAATCTACGCCTTGCTTGATCTAATTTAAAATGTAATGCCACAAGATTATCTTTCGAATAAAAAAAATTCATGTCAATCGAATAATACATCGTTGTTTTATTGCAATTTAAAGTTCTATACCTCTAAAAACACCTCTAAATATATAATATACCCTTTATATATATATATATATATATATATATATATATATATATATATATATATATATATATATATATATCAGCTGGCGAATACTTCATCAAAAATAAAGGTTTCCACTTCCATATGTTTATTAACGATCTGATCCTATAACTTGATTTTAAAAAAATCATTTTGTTTGATTTACTGTAATAGCACGATGACTGATTATTTTATGAGATTTTTTTATGGGTATCTGAAACATGTAAAACTTGATAAAATACGCGTTTTACACCATTCGTTTTTTAGAACTAACATCCATATTATTATATTGAATACACTTAACACGGGAGCAGTCGTGCTGGGCTCAAAGTCAAAGGACCGCTAAACTACAATAATTTGAACAAAATCTGACGGTTTTGCTTGCAAATATCATTCCTGTGTTGTTAGCAAAAAGTGTCAGTGATTTGTGTTCTTTATTAAGGTTACGTACCTTTGAAACATTTTAGTTCACTTTTAATGGATTTTTTTCTCAAATTATCAAAGAAAAAATTAAAAGTTCTTGAAAGTAGGTAAGTATATTTTCTCTTAGTTAAATTGTTTACTGAAATCGTGATTTTTATCGGGTACAATAAAAATAATTGTGAAAAAAAAAATTGGGGTGATTCAGTCACCTCTCGCGACTTTTAAAGTTAGTATCGAGTGCACGTCTGCTCTCCTGTGTTAAAACATTTTGAAATCGTCTCGCTTTAAATAGTAATGCCAAATGTGATGGATATGATAGAGTGCAACATAGATTAGGCTCTTTTTCTAATGTGAAATTTATACTTTTAGAAATGGATGATGGATTATTATATATTATTATGGATAATTACCCTATTACTTAAAAGTAGTTTGCTTAAAATAAATGTTACTTAAAAGTAACAAATACAAAATTTAATACTTATCTTGTTAATTTGTACAGCTTATAATTAAGATCGTATTGTAGCTTTAGCGCAAAAGCGCATTATTATTGTATAAGGGGGGCGCGATAAAAATTATTGCTGAAAACTGGGTCACCAATAGTAAAAGTTTGAGAAGCACTGCTTTTAACTAATTAATCATGTTAACACTTTTTCTATTTTCACAACTTAGCAATAATAAAAACTCGTAAGTTAAATTAGCTAAGCACTGTGTTAATGTTAGTTGAACGAAGGACTGTATGTTAATGGATTTATAAATTAGTATTCGTGGAAATTAAATGACCAATGGGAAATTATATAAAAGTAGTGAAATATTTTGCGATACATTTAGTTTTTAAAAAATGTAGGAATTATTTTTTAATTAAAGTGCGTGTCTTGTAAAAAAGCAAGCCATGAATCGAATTTTAGCATATAAACGGCTGAGAACTTTATCCGTCAAACAGTTTTAACTGGGCTTCAGGCTAAAAATTAATTACAAAAAGGTATGGAAATTCAAATGCAATTTTCTAAATAGATGTATTTTGATATTTTAATTTAATACTGGACCATGATAAAGGTGGCGATAAAACGCACCTTTCATTAAGTGATTCAGAGTATTATCTTACTAGTTTATTAAGCTGATTAAGCTTTTAATTATAAATAGATACATAAACGAGAAGTTTTGAGGATAAATATGCAAATTAAAGTGTTTGAGCTCTAGGCACTAAATAATGGGTTACTTCCCACTTTTAAATTTGAGATTGCACATAAAGTAACTATATTCATTAATAAGTTTAACAAAATGAGGTCGTTCTTTTTATATGACGTTAAAATTTTGGGAGAAAATAAAACACACGATGTTGAGCATAAAAGTTTATTCTATTTCTGATTTTAATATGTCTCGAAAATATATAGAGCCACAATTGACAAATTAAATTGCTTTTTTCCTCATTTAAAATACATTGACATTTGAATTATCTTAAATTGAAAAGAATTTTAATTGGAAAAGTGTTATGGTTTAACAGGTTCTAGAAATAGATTGAATGAAGCGAAATATTTTTATTTGTTCAATGTTTTGAATTTCCAATATGCATTGATTGCTAAATGATGCTGATATGTCATTAAAACGAACAAGTATTTTTCGAAAAATGTTAAAATGAGTGATAAACTTCAAAAATGTTATAATATCAATTTAAACGAGTATTTTTGTAGATGCATGAAAATGTTTGTTTCTTGTGTTTTATTTTCCTTATCTAACGTTGGATTTTATGTACATTTTTTCTACAAACCGTTTAAATGCACGAATTAAAATGATATGAATAAAAATAAAAAGTAAACTAATAATAATAGAAATATTTATCCAAAAGTATAAAAAAAAGTTCCCCCATTGTAATTACTCAAAAAATATTTTATAAAAATAAATATTACTATAATAATTTGATTTTATGAATCCACTCTTTGAGTAGCATATTTCATATTGGAAGTCCTTTTTGAAAGAAAAAACATTGAAGTTTTTTTTTAATTCAAACATCAAATATTCCATTTCAAAAACATATTTTTTTCTTTAAAATTTATCGACAGGAGAAGTTTAACATGCGTTCATTGTTATTAGAAATGAAAATGAATATATGCAGAAAATTCTGATATACTTTTATGTGAATATTCTAGAATATAGGTTATTATTGGATGGATATTATTTTTAACTTTTATCACCTTCTAATGCCATCGAAAAACAACATTTCCTCTTGTTTAAAAACAACACAATGCTAATTCATTAATATCGCGAATATTACCATGGGTGATTTGAAAGCCAGGTCTAAAAGTACTTAGTGTGGAAATTATAAGTAGTAATAGTGTAAAAATTATAAGTAAGTAGTAATAGTGTGGAAATTATAAGTAAGTAGCTATAGTGTGGAAATTATAAGTAAAGTATTATTATTAATCGAAGTGTCATTTCGGTCCTCTGATTAAGATTCAAAATTACAGGATTCATTGCTCAAAGCTATATGATCCTATTTATGATGTTCTTAGCGTATCATAAATACAAACTTATGTAAATTCGTGTGATTGTAATGGATGAATCTATTTAGCATAATTCTGATAGGTTTTATTTTACTATTCATACGCTTTAATAATATTAAGAAATAGTATCACATACACACGCTATTTTCCCTTTAATATGTAAATTCAAAAAATAAATATTTGATATAAATGTGTATGTACCAAACTTTGGAAATTTTTTATTCAGTATTCAATCAATAAATTGATTCCCAAATATAAATTATTAGTATATTAAAAGGGCACCTTCTACACGATCATAGAATTAAAGACAAAATTTCTCTAATGTTAGAGTTATCATTGAAGAGAACCCTAAGTGTTCGATACCTATCCTTATCTATTACACGGATTGAATTTAACCCTTATTTAATTCACCGAATTTCACGGCATACTATTTGCATAATGTCAGTTACGCTTTCACAGGAATCCCTTTACCTCTCAAGCGTATCTAGCTACATTCAGGAAAACCACGGACCAACTTAAAATAATGATTTAATGCTAAGGGTGGAGGAAAGTGGATTTAACCTCATGGCTCTTAGGATACAATGTGTCACGTTCACGGATGGGAGATTTTGAAAGCAGAGATATTTGGAGGATGCAAAGGAGGTGTAGGGTGTAAGGAGAGTCCTGCTGAGGGTTTAGATGTGTTTGCTTTCTATCTTGAAGGGTGAAAGGATATCAATATAAACATTTTCGATCAGGTCTCCTCTGCATACAACAGATAAGGGCTACTTTCATTAGTTAATGGTATACCTTAATTAGCGCTTTCCTGCAACGCTTTACGAATAGGAATTTCTTCATTGTTACTTTTATAAATGGATGAAACTTTTGTCGAGGGAAATTTATCAAAAATTTCAACAGTTATAGTTCAGTAGGTATATTAAATGTATGGAAATTTTGAAATAAATAAAAATACCTGGTAATGGGAGACGGTACACCACACACAAATTAGTATATATGTATATAAATGTTTATATGGTTTGTTTGAGCAAAAATGAAATATGCGTTTCAGAAAAAGAAACACCATTCTTACACAAACAATTATTTCAATTTAAAAAATTTTTAAGCGTATTTCAATGTTTTTAACTTCCTACTCTTTCTACAAATTTTAATATTTTTCAGCAATTTCTTTTTCTATTTTTCATAGAAGTGTTCCACATAATTCAGCGCATGGGATGGATTACGATACTTTTGATTAGGATACTTTTATTTATACAATTTTTTTTCATGTCGAACACACTATAAGACTTTTTTTAAAAAATAATTATTCACAAATAAATATTTATCCTATGCACATAATTATCACGTACATTATTAAAAGCAATCAGAAAAATTTTCAAAATTTTATACCAAATGTAAAAAAAAAAAAACCTAGAATTTTAAAAACATGGTTATTGTGAAAAATAAAATCCTGAGAAAAACCTATTTAACATTTTAGAGGTCAGTTAAATAAATGAAAGAGCTTAAGGCAGGTATCACCTGTTCTAGTTTCGGTTTTAGCTTCAAAATGTTGTTAAAAAAAGTTAAATAACTGGTTAAGTAAAGTAGAGCTAGAGCTACGACATTTTGTACACATATTTAGAAAAGTCGCAAAATTAAAATCAGGTAATATAAAAAATTCAATATTTTAGTTATTATTATGGTTACGTGTTTTTTAAAATTTTCGATTTATGGTGCCCATCTATTTTTATAGTTTTTATAACTATCATTGCTATTAAGTATCTAAATCTACAAGAAAATAAACATATCCTGTAAATAAATAAATAGATAAATAAAAATGCTTTTCAGCTCTGTTTTTCAAAATTTATAAGGAATTTAAATGCATAATTGATCAACTAAACAGCCTTGAAAATATAACACTAAATTAATAAATTGAGATATGATACTAAAAATGTAATGTTTCTAGATAGTATACATTACTTTAATACATACTTAGTACACCATTGAATAGAAATTTTAAATATTCGCTATTTAAAAGCCTAACACATAAGATAATATAGTGATCATGATTGTGTGTTCCCATTACCACAATTTATAAGTGTTTTTCTTAAATCTGTAGATTTACATAATAAATTAAAATTTATTTGTTTTCAAAATTTATAAAATAAGATTGATTTAAAGAATCACTTAAACCTCTACATTGTGAAACGGTTTTGAAGAATGAGTTAAAAATGTTATAAATATGAATATTTCACTATTTAATGTAGGAAGGATTAACTAAAGTGGATAAAAAGGAAAATAAATCATTTTCTCTTATTGTAAAATGTAAATAATGCAATGTCATAAGCTTTAATCGTAAGAAATCTGAACATTCAGCTGGTTACAGAAGAATAATATCGACATTTTTTCACATTAAAGGAATAGAACGAAAAAACTATTTGTCATTCAAAAATAGTAATTTAAGTTAAGAAATAAGAACAAAAATGTTCTTAGAATAAAGGATTTTCTATGATATGTCTTTTGAAAAATAATATCAAAGATTTATAGCATTTCACATAACGTTTGACTAAAAAAGTACCAACATAAAAAAACTTAATAAAGTATAAGAGAATTAGCGAGAATGTTTGTTACATAATATCACACACACATTTATTTAAAGACATTTATTCAAAAGTTTCATTTATTAAACATGATTGCTTAAATGTTAACCAATTTAGTTAATTTTAAATGCTAAAATTTGCAGACTTTGGCAATAATTTCTTTCGATTGTTTAGAAACTCTAGAATATATTACACGTTTTCTTAATGTACTCGAAACACACAATTGTGATAATTTAGGGAAGAAATTATGTGTTATAAATAAGAAATTCAAAGGATAAAAATTATGAATATCACCACATCAATATACGTGTGTCATATATCAAAATGTTGAAAAATAATACTTGAAAAAATTATTGACAATTAAACTAGCAAACCATTACTCGCAAAAATTTATATTTGCATTAAAAATAAGTATAAAAAGATGATAATTTTCCAAAATAATTAAGTTACTAATAATTAGGGAGGATACTCCCTGTCCACCTAACGGCGGACCAACCCCCATTAAACAAATTATGGAACTGTTCATACTCATTGCTCAAATTAAAAATTGTAATTTACATGTATTATGTAGTTCTATTTGTAACATTCATAAGTAATGCCGTCCCTTACATTATAATGGTGTCTCAATGACACCTTGGCGAAATATTAGCTGTACAGCTAAATTGGCATATTTTTTATGATAATTTGTGGTGACTTGGCAATCATATGGATGGATGCTTCTGGAAATAACTTAAAAATTCCATAATATCACGATCGATGATGCAAGTGGATTTTTTGGAAAAGCACTGCAAGATAAGTGGGAGGGGACTACTTCTAAAGAAATCTTTCTTGTCGTTCCTTTTCAGTTAAATTCAATATTTTACGACCCATTTTTACAAACTGTACCTTGTGTATGAAAACATTTTTCCAAAAAAAAAGCCTTAAAAAATTAAGAAAGTTTTATAGGAAAAACGGTACATATAAGTTATTTGAAATTCATAAATTTAGCTCCTAAGTAAGGCACATGAAAAATTATTTAAATTATAACGAAACATCTACACTGGACATTGAAATACTTATATAATTTCCACCTAAACCTTAATAACCACTTAATAACATTCGATATGTATAATTTACACAAGTTAATAAATAGTAAGAAAGTGTTTAAGAAAAATGCTTATTATTTAAGTACAGAACAAGAACCGGCACACAAAAGAAAATGTAAGCTTATAATATAAATTTACCTGAATTTCTTCTTCAGAATTATCTCTTTAGAGCTATGATTAGAAAAAGAAATCGGCCTGTATTTCGCTGACATGAATTCCCTCTTAACATTCATCTGCATTCCGATAACTTCCATAGCAGAAAGATAAAAACTTTTCTTGCTTCAATTAAAAGGTGAATCTTAAAGGGATAGAATTGGATAAAGGGCAACGTTTTCACTTTTGAATGAAAAAAAAATAGAATAAAATAGAGTAAGAGCTCTCCCTTCCCCAAAGAGAAAGAACTTAATGAATGAAAGAGCAGAAATTGCCGAGAGCTGTGTATTCTTTCCGTTCCCTTTAGGAATCGAAATTGACTAGCTTAGCAAACAACTGAAACCTACTCTTACGTTGCATGAGTTGGTAATAAGTAGTCAATAACATTCCATTCATTCAATTCTAGTATAATGTTTACGGTACGAATGAGTTAAAAGTGAAGTCTTCAAATTATATATATATATATATATGTATGTATGTATGTATATGTATATATGTGTGTATATATATACATTAATTATTATTTAATTATTATTATTTAATTTATTTATTTATTATTATTTAATTTATTTATTTATTATTATTGAATTTATAATTATATATATATATATATATATATATATATATATACATCAATTATTAAATACTCAAATACGTATTATGTGTAATAAATAATTCGTATTTGAGTGTTTAATACATTTATATTACTCTATGTTATATTTTTTTCATGTTAAAATTGTACTATTCACAAGCAATGCCACCCCTTACATTACAATGGTGATTCAATGAGAACTTGGCGAAATCTTTGCGGTAGAGCCAAATTGGCATCGTTTTTGGCGACAAGGTTGGTGACCATGTTGGTGAGTTCGGAACCTTCTGGAATCTTCTAGAAATTAGTGGATCTCTCCACTAATTTCACGCTAATGACACGAGCGGTTATATTTCTTTAATTTTCTGTGGAGCCTATATAATTAAAGATGCTCACCGGTACGGCGAGCAGTCTTGATTAAACCAGCGAGGAGTAGACATTGTTTTGACTAGCGATTAACTCGGCTGTGCTTGTGAATAATCAGTTACATACGTGTATTTTTAAACACTGCCAATTGTGTTTGAATGCTTTTGAAGGTGTAAAGACCTTAGGAAATTTACTCTGTGAATATTGCTGCTGAAGCCTGTATTTAGAAGATTGGACTTTTAATAATAAATTCGCATCGCTCTTAAAGAACTGTTTATTTTCTTTGTGATTGTTTTGCATAAAATCCTCGAATCCGGATCTACGTAACAATATATATTGATACATTTTTTTATTTCTTAAATTTATAGTTTAATTTAGGTCAAGAATTAAAACAAAATATGTAGCAAAATAAATTGAAGAAAATTTACAAAGTATGTAATTAGTATATGTACTAGAGGTATCATAACGCTTAAGGCTTTACTTCTCAAACTTTCAATATTTGCGACCCAATTTTCGGTTATAATTTTCATCGCGTCTCCCCCATACAATAACGTTGTATTGAATGCAATACTAGTGTACTTTGAGACGAAAGCTATAATACAACTTCAATTACAAATAGTACAAGATATTAAGATAAGTATTAAATTTTGTATGTAATTTTGTACGAGGGATGATCAGAAAAAAATCTCACACAAGGGCTACAAGCCTCGGCATATGAAAACTGCATATTGTGAAGAAGTTTTGTTTCCCCAGAGTGGGAACAAATGGCGCTACTTGTCATACAGCTGGTTTGCATGGCAAACAGTGAAAATTCCCAGATTGTACAGGACAATTGAAATTGCAAGACCCTTAGGAAATTGGTTTCGTGAGCCGTGATTCAATTTTTATGGGCAAAGAATAAGTCCACATCAGCAATGAGCAGACAACATGTAACGCGAAATGTTGTCACGTTTTTCAAGCAGGCAAACAGGATGTCGAAAGCCGCAATATGACAAGAAACAGCCGGCCAAATTCTTCAACGACATAAGTCACCACGGCACGAATTGGAGAAATGATTCGAAATGATCGATGGGTAACTAACTCTGCGCGAAATCTCGCACATCTGGGAATGAGTTATGGCAGCATGCAGCAAATCACTTATGATGTGCTGGGATATTCCAAGACAGTGGTGTGAAATCATCCACCGAGACCTGGCTCAATGGACAGGAACCTGATTTCTACTAAGACGGGTTAAGCAAGTTGCGTTCTGATAAATACCTAAATACGATTCGTGATTAAGTCGAAGTGTGATAGGCACGTATGCCACTTAATCCCTTTTTGCATTTTCGGCCTAATGTTAATGAATACTTCTTTATTCGACTTATAACCCTTTTTTCTAATCAACCCTCGTTTATGATAAGCGCATGGGAATCACTAGTAATTGTAACACTTTTTTAAAATTTATTTTTAATGAATTAATTATTTAATATATTTTAATATATTGTGTAGGTATTTAGATGGATCTCACTAAGCTTTAGTAAAGCTACTTTTAATTTAAAATTCTAGAATAGTAAATTAATGAGGCGTTTTTGGTTTTGCACACAGTGCTATCGGATACTTTGTCGTATCGTCGTTGGGAAACCTTTTTTTCTAATGATCACGTAACGTCCAATATCCGATAAATTAGCCAAATAAAAGTATTTTTTCTCTTTTTTGCCCCTTCTTCGCTGGTTACTTTCCAACAAGTTATTTTGAACCTTCTAGGCTAAACTGCAATGTTTTAGTCGAAAGATAGATTTTCAAATGCTGTCTAAAGAACTTTATCAAAACAGATATGATGCCACACGTACCACAAGACACACTGCACCCTGTCAAAAACATAAGAAGTAAAAGTTCTACACACTATTTGTCAAATCATCTAAATACAACAAAACTACACCAACTTGAACGAAATAGGACAGTTTTGCCTTCGAATATCATTCCTGTAATGTTAGCGAAAAGTGTCTATGATGTATGTATGTCTTTTATTAAAGTCACGCACATTTGAAATTTTTCAGTTCAATTTGATCGAATTTTTTCTCAAATTATCAAAGAAAAATTGATCGTATTGAAAAATTAGGGGTAAGTATACTTTTTCTTAATTAAATTATTCACTGGAATTTTACGATTTTTATTGTATACAATAACAATAAAAATAGCGGCATCCCGGGTTAAAAGACTTTATTGAAGTGTTACTAGTGTCAGAGTTCATTTAATAGAAGCGATTCAGAATGTGTATCTCTGAATCGGATTCCATTATTAGGAAAAAGTTTTAAAAATTTAGGTTAGAAAATTTTACGTGTCTGCCAGATTTTTCCGTCTGTAAACTCTTTTTTTTTAGGATTATTTTATTGGTTTTGCATTTTCAGTTGTATTTTTTTATTAAAAAGAAAATACAGGTTTCAAGCGATCCGTAGAAATTTTCTTAACTGAACCGTCAATAACTGGGAAATATTCTCATCTGTGGTTTTCGAAATAAAATCCAAGTTGGGTAATTTATACTAACGATGTGACGTCGCTTTAATATACATAAAAACTGAACAAATGTAACTGAGTTAATTAATTTATGTAAGATATTGGATTTGGTATAGATTTCAAGTAGAAATATATCTTTAAAATGAAACATATACTATCTACTTTAATATGTACTGTAAGAGTAGAGTAAAGAAGGGATGAAGATAGAGATCACAGAATAAAAAATTACTCTTTATTTATTTACTTATTTTTTAAGAGCCAAATGTGTTTTGAATAGTTCCTTCTCACGCGAACGTACTTACTGTTATTTCTTATACTGTTTTGTCATTTCATGCAGCGCCGACTTAAGCTCATTTCGGGCCCTGGGCGCAAAAGATCTACGGGCCATCTTGGCACTGGAGGATCGAAATTTATAACCAGAAAATCTGCTAAGTTCAGCTTATCAGGGCCCCTGGGGGCCCGCCCCAAGGGCCCAATGTATAAACCGGCACTGATTTCATAACGCTTTAATTAATTAAAAATGATAAAAGTTTGTCTCGGTGGATTAAGTATTACCAATTTTAATATAGTGAAATTATTTCAAACTTCTTTTACGATAAATAAATAAATAAAATAAAAAGTAAATAAATAGCGATGGTGTATACGAAGCCACTTAAAATGACCAACCATTTCCCATTCATTTGCAGTAAATTTTTTATTAATGACGGGAAAAGCGTACTGAATATGTGATGATTAAGCCTAACGTGGCGGTCGTACGATACGCCATTTAGAAAAGAGTGTTGGTTTCAAACTGCAGTAATTAGACAATTTTTGAGCTTTTAAATAGTCGCATACATTAAAGCAGATAGATCCTCTAAAGCAAAATGAAGTGATTAAGTTTTTATTATTAAATCCCGTTTGTTCACTCTTTCGAATTTTACGATTAAGACTTAGATGATTGCAAAATGTTAGGTATTATTTTATCATGAAATTTATCAATAAAATAGTCTGAAGAATTTCATGCGGAAATGTAATTATAAATATCATACATTTCCTTAATTTATGTTACAACTGAGAAGAGTTAAGTTAACAAATATAGTTAAAATATTTATCCTATTTGTCGTTCTACTTTTGCTATTGCTTAAAAGCATTTAAATAATTTATTTATTTAAAATATTTATTCCGTTTTTTAGTAAAATAATTTCAGTCAAAAATGCTTTAGAATTTGTATAAAATGTAAAACTCACTTTCAATAAAATTTATAGATTTTCAATTGTTATTCTGAACTTAAACATCAACATCTTACTATTATTTTTACCATGTTTTTATTAGCTCGCTTTCTTGCATGTCTGTACGGGTGGAATTTTGTAATTGATTTTAAGCCAACTTTACGACAAGCTAGAGACTTAAAATTTGGACCATAGCTCAGAAAGGTATGATAATGCATGAAAATGATTATAAAAACATGGTACATTAAAAAAAATTTTATTAAGAAAATTATTAACGAATTAAAAGGAAAATCTCATAATATGTACCAATAAACGAAATTGAATTATGGACTTTTTTATATTACTAATTATCCGTGCTAATTTATTTAATTGCATAATGCTTTTTAAGTAGGCAAAAATAATTTGCAGCAAATTATAGAAGACGTCATTTTATAATGATAAATTTTAATTTGCAAGAATAATTAACTTGGGAAAGTTTTTTTTATACGCAATGCACTTTTAATGAATTATTATTTTAAAGCAGAGAAAAATTCAGCTCCCTCTCTATTTTAGTTCTAGTGCTGTTATTGTTTTATATTTTCAATGGTAGTCAGAAAAATGTAGTGATAGATAAAGCAGTTATTCTATTCGGTTAAATAATAAACATTTTTTAATGGAACTACATTACTTCAAATGGGTAAATAAATTAACACTGTAAAATACACTACATTTACATAAAACTTGTCAACGTTCTTACTGTCATAAGAAATGAAACATCCTTTCAAAATAGCCTGTACCTACTGAAAGTATAACTCGAAGTAGCATCGAAATGATTTTCTGAAAGTATAACTCGAAGTAGCATCGAAATATTTGAAATCATTTGCATAACGAGTAAAAAGCGAGGATATATTGAATAGTTATAAAATTTTATTTGTTAAATTATCTTACCGCACTACTTTCATTATAAAAAAGGTAATAATATAACACCATCAGATCATCAATAATTTAAAATAAACCGATATTCAGAAATTACAAGGCTAAGAATAAATTATGTATTTTCTTATTTGAAATAAATATATTAATTAATTTTTTTTTAATGAAATGATATTATTTGTGTGAAATATATTATTGGCCTCTCATAATACTGTTTCATGACTGAATGACTTTCAAACACAGGAAAAGTGTTTCAATGTAATTTGAGATGGATTGTGGAACTCTCTACTAAATGCAAAATTGTTGCTTTTAATTGGAAACGTTTACCACAGTAACAAAACGAAAAGTTCAAAGTTCACACAGCAATATAAATCCGTTGTCACCGTATCATATCAGGTCAATGAAATGCACAGTAGCAGTTAATTTTCCACTGTAATGTTACTTTATTTGCGAAAATCTCATGTAAGGAGGCAAGTATTTCTAAATAATCATATATATTAGACTCTTACACATTCCAGTGCCACCAACTTTTGTCACCAAATCTGAAGAATTGGCGACATCTGGCGACTAAATTTTGCATTAAAATTACTCCTTCTGACTACTCAGAATTATTGGAAAAATATTCTCTATTTGCATACAAACTTCCTTTCGTTCACAACACCCTTTCGGTAGAGAAACGAACATATTCCAAACTTTTTTCCTCCGTAACACAATATGTGTATATATTCTATTGCAATAATATATGACTTTTTGAACGTATTTTCATTGTGTGATGTACCTCCCCTTGGAAGTACATCCCTTGAAGTATCAGCGTGAGCTAGAGGTGTAGGATTAACGTAAAAACTTGACTCAAACATTATCTTAATATGACTTTATTAAGATATTCAACTTAAACTTTGAACAAATATAATATAACTACTTAATGGGAGAATCTACTTTGACACAATGCGCAACACACAATATAATACAGACCTATATCAATAATTGAACCACCTAATCTTCAAATAAATTTATACACTGCTGGACAATTGCTAAGGACGGATAACACTATCATCCATAGCAACCACAAAATGAAAGGAAGCAAAATGTGGAAAATTAGAATAAGAGCGGGATATTAGTAAAAAGAAGTATGAGTATGCAAATTTTTTTTCCACGTCTGTTCATCACGTGATAGCGTTCATAAGAGCTTTAAAGTTTTTGACGCGTGTGGATAGTTGTTGTTTCAAGTCAAAGTTTTACAGGAAAGATTTAATAGACGAACTTAAAATTTTTGACATGTCTTCTCGACATCACATACATGATTTTATGCGTGGCCGAATTATTGGAAAGATCAAAGAAGGGCGAAACATAACACATGTTGCCAGGGAGTTCGACATCACTCACAGCGTTGTTTCACGGCTGTGGAAGTCATTTAAAACTACTGGAATGTGAAGTAGACGGCACGGGGGAGGTCGTGTTAGAAGTACGACTCCTGCAGAAGACAGATATATCGTCCTATCAGCAAAAAGGAACAGGCGCACCACAGCTCAGCACGTAGCCAGTCAGTTTCTTGCTGCCTCAGGAAAGCAGATCTCCCGAAAAACTGTTGCCAGACGTTTGAGGGGAGGAGGACTATACGCACGCAGACCTGTTGTGTGTGTCCCATTGACCAGACAGCACCGTACTGCCCGTTTGCAATGGTGTCGTGAGCATCACAATTGGACTGAACAGGACTGGGCTTGCGTACTTCAGTCTGTCATCGTATTGTAGACGCCAACTGATCTGGCGCGAGAGTGGTACTGCTTATCGTCCAGAAAATATCCAGGAAAAGGACCGATATTCTACATGCAGTATCATGGTGTGGACCGGCATCATGAACAATGGCCGCACGCGCCTACATGTGGTTGCGAATGGGACTATGACGGGCCAACGATACATTGATGAAGTTCTACTTCCTCAGGTTCGTC
This sequence comes from Trichonephila clavipes, assembly GCA_019973935.1. Lineage (NCBI taxonomy): Eukaryota > Metazoa > Arthropoda > Arachnida > Araneae > Nephilidae > Trichonephila > Trichonephila clavipes. Next base: position 216,832 of record BMAU01005146.1, on the reverse strand, counting down.
TTTTCCGTGGTGCTGTCGGTGATAAATTTGTTTTTATGGACGACAACGCAACATGTCATCGAACACTCGCTGTTCAGGATTGTCTAGACAGCGAGGGTATTCAACGTCTCGTATGGCCAGGGCGTTCTCCAGATCTAAACCCCATTGGAAATGTGTGGGATGGTTTGGGGAGGCAGGTTGCTGGTCGAAACTATCCTCCGACAAACAAGAACACCCTCATCCGTGCACTCACAGAGGAATGGGATAAATTGCCTCAACAGCTGCTGGATAATGTTGTGCAAAGTATGGTACGACGTGTGGAATGTTGCATCACACTCCACGGTGGACATATCCCGTACTGATACCTTTCTTTAAGTTGCCTGCTGACTTTTAGATGAATTGTTCCATTTCTCCGTACGCAGATCAAATGAACATTTTTTTTTCTTTCAGGTGTTTCACAGCTTTTGTACTTTCCAGAACAATAAATATTCTTTATTCTAATGTCTGAACAGTGTGGCAACTATATTTTATCCTGCTATGCCTCATGTCTCGCTTAATGTTATGCTACATAGCAATTTGTGATTCGTCCTTAGCAATTGTCCAGCAGTGTAGTAAGTAATCAATCCTACCTTATATTTTTCTGTAATGCTACTTGTCTTTATCTGCAATGGTATGCAGCTTGACGACTAACTTCTAGTCGAAAACCAATAAGTTTATCCACAACACGTAGAACTTAAATCTTGAACCACGAACTGCAATAATCATCAACTGCCACAACGCACATCAATTGTCTAACATTCCTTTACACTACTATTACATTGCCCTTATTGCCATCACGTTTACTCTAAGATCCTATATTTATCCTATATTATTTACATCTCTTCACTTCTCGTTTCTTGGATTTGGTTGAAAAAGAGTTGCCATTAATTCTGGCCCAAAGAACCCAAAGGACTTGTTAAAAAGACGCGTAAGTCGTCACAATTGTTCCGGTAAGCTGTTGATCTTGACAGAGGTGTTTATTTGATCCACCGACCTACCGTTCGCAGCTACGCCGTGCATGCCTTAAACCAATGTTCCGCAACCCCCGTTTCTCGGACCGGTACCCGTACGTGGATTAAATACTACCGGTCCGCACAAGAAACCTTAAAGTATTTCTCTTTTATTTACTGTGGTATATGTTTCTTAGATTTGGGCTTCTTTTTATGAAAAACACTTAATATTCCTTGTTACATCATTTTATATTCAATTTTTTGATATAGCTATATTTTATTCAGAGAACTTACGATTAAGGGGAGTTGGTAACCTCTCTCTCTCTCTATACTGGCAATGTTAAATTGGCTGTTTTCGATGTACCTTTTCTCAAAATCTGTTTTATGTAAATGCTTGAAATTTTTCATACTATTACAGTACACCTCTCTCATTATACTAAAATGAGCTTTTAGCTAATTTTGAATTTTTTAATAAATTAGGAAATATTTTATCAAACATTGCGAAATTTGACCCATTTTTTACTTTAAAAATTTGTAAAAATTAAATTTTTGAGTTTTTTACAAAAAGCTCATTTTAGTATATATTAGACATCATTATAAATAATTCATAAAAAATTTACATACCTGTGAACAGTAGTTTCTCAGAAAAGGTACATCGCACATTAAAATTTACATTTTGAGATAAATTGATTTTAATGTATACAGTGAGACTTCTAATTGGCTAGGAAATAAAAAATAAAAGGCTCAATTTAAAATAAACGATACATATTTTGGTTTATATAAGTCGTTACACTTTTAAGCAAAAACAAAGTAATTTGTTTACAATTTTCGCGATTAAAATGGGCGTGGCCCAAATTAAACGATTTTTTTAAAAATACGTTTTAAGGGCTTCTAAATATCCTAGAGGTTAAAGTAAGGTATTTTTAAATAGGTTAAAAACTATACAATTTGAAAATGTAAAAATCTCAAATTGCCAAAAAAATAAGATTTTAGCTTTCCAACACCCCTTATATACAATTAAATTAAAATTATTAAAAAAAAACAGTCTAAAATATAAACAATCAACGTCCTCCCCCTCAGCGGGCCACGGTAAAATTTACAAACGTTGACCGTTCCGCGGCGATGAAAAGGTTGCGGATCACTACCTTAGACGACTAGGATGAAAGGAATCCCTGCTCAAGCCAGTCGTTAAGCGCTTTTTTCCCCCTGTCCTTTGTTGTCTGTGATATGAAGAAAGAGGCAACGCTGGATACCCCTTTGCCACAAAATCTTTGCCACTGTTAAGTGTATTTCTTCATCTAACAACATAATCGTCAAGATCCAAAAGCAACTTAAAAGCCTTAAAAATAAAAACATCATTAGCGGACACAATGGTGTTCTTGGAAATGAGTGGGCTGACTAGCTAGCAAAGGCTGCAACCAAGCTCAAAATTAACATTGCAGGTAATTTTCCTAAATCATTTTACAAGAAGACTATGAAAGAAAAAATGGTGAAGTCTTAGAACCAAAAATATTTCATTTGAAATTAAGGGAGCTTAACAAAGAAATTTGTTTCAACCATTAATAAGAGACTAACATGCAATCATTTTTATATACTAATTACAAAATAACCCAATTTCTAACTGGTCGTAGTAACATTAAAAGCTACTTGAACAAAATTAATTTATAGTACCGTCATCTTCCTGTGATTGTAATACTGGGGGCGAGGAAAATGTAGAACATGTAATCCTTCTGAGTTCAAAGTATGTCAGAGAGAGAAAGATAAGACTGGCTTTCACAAGAGATTTAACATTAACTGGCCTCTCAATTTTCAGCAACTTCTTTACACCAGAAGTGCTTTTAAAAATTTCTGTGAATTTGTTGTAAATGTTCGTAATCCTTCATAGCCTCAAATTTTTCAATTCCTACTATTAGTTCCCACTCTCTCTCTCTATATATATTTATTTATTTATCTTGGTGGAATTTTCAATCGTTAATAAAATACATTTTAAAGCGCTCAGTTGAGCTGAAATTTTATATACATGATTATTTTGGATAACAATACAATAATTTAATTAAAATTAATAAAAATTCATTGATTAAAGCTAGTTATTTAAAGAATTACAAACACAGCCACGTTGGCATCATTTTTGGTGACTTAACGACCCTTTTGGCGACTTGTATCAAAACTTGAAAAGGTTTTTTTCTCACGTTTTAAAGCATTCAGTTCAACTGAAATTTTATATACACGATTGTTTTGGATGACAATACGTTACTTTAATTATAATTAATAAAAATTAATTAATACTTAATGTTGTGATTCTGACATATTGTATACATATTTATATTAATTGTAACTATATAATAAAAAGTATCTAAAATAAAATGTTTCTTTGTTGGTCTCAGTAGGAATTGACTAGAAATTTTTTATATATATATTACTTGATTTTTCTTTCTTTCCTTTGAAATGTGATTAATACTTACTTCTGTTAGCCCCGTGTGATACTTTGTGGTGCACGGGAATTTTATAATTGATTTCACAAAAAAAAAAATTGCAAACTGATTAATAGGTTGGATTACTGCTGTATGAAAAAAAAAGAGTTATTATTATTCGCAACTACCTATCCAGGAAAGGTGTTCTGTGAAAGGAAGATTAGGAGAAAAATAATTTAAAATATATATATATATAGTTTCCAAATTTAATGCTACCACAAAAGCGTTGAATTTTCAAAAAAATAAATGAAAATAGACTTAATTTGAGTTAGATGGTTTTAGACTACAGATAATTATTTTTCCATAAAATAAGTAATCACAAAACGTGAATATTAATGAGTAGAAAGTAGTACAATGTACGTTTTGCAATATCAAAACTCATCTCTCCTCGTACTGTTGAATCAGTCCGATTAAGGTATTCGACTACGTTCGGAACAGTGATTTTAAAAAGGCACATAAAGAGATAATTTTCATGATATTTAGTGTCACTTAGATTAGAATACATGTATAAGAAAAATTTTAGGACATTTTCACGAAAAAAAATTTTTAAGTACAATATATTTCAACAGAAAACTAACTTAGAATAACCTTTTTTCAAAATGTTCTCCTTTTGGAAAAATGCTTCTATTATAATAATATTTTGCCTGTATATAGCTCAGACCTCTGTACAGAGGCTCAAGTATGATTTTTGAAAAATTCACATTATTTTCAGAGTTACAACCATTTGAAATAATTATCGGCGTTTTTTTCTTAAAATGTCTCCCTTCTGTTGTCGTAAAACACGAATAAACCCACTTCTAAGTTATATATTTCAAAAAATTTTAGTTCAGACTCTGTACAGAGATCTGAGCTATATACAGGCGAAATATTATTATAATAGACAAAAGGAGGATATTTTGAAAAAAAATTGTCATTCTATGTTCATTTTTTGAGAAAATATTGTACTTAAATAATTTTTTTATTGTAATACTATTCTTAAAACAATTTTATATGCATTTTCTAATCTAAGTGACATTAAATATCATAAATATTATCCATTTTTACGCTTTTTCAAAATCACGGTTCCGAACGTAGTCGGATAACTTAAAGCGTTTTTCAATTTTCCCCTCATGTCGTCTCTACGTAAGATAATTTTTTTTTTTTATTTTACCTGGGTTGTTTTAGGAAAGTTTCAAAATTCTAAATAAATTTTTAAAAAACTTGATCTACTGTAATAATTAGTCTGTGCTATTTAACATTAAAAATATTAATTTTTAATATGCACGGGGCATAAAAATGACAGAAATAAATCTATTACAAAACTTTTATATAGAATTTAATCAAAAATTATATACCGTATTTACCTAAATCTAAGCCGCACCCCAAATTCTCAATTTTTTTTCTTAGTGAAAAATTCATGAAAAATAATTATAAATTAATAATTAATTTATTTTACTAGAATTAAAAACTTTCAAATACATAGATGAACGTATAATTATTTTAAATATCAGTAACAAGTTTCGAAAATAATTCGTCACTCCCATTGTCACAGTTGACTTCGGAATGGGTGCCAGCGTGTCGTCATTTTCCCACACGATGTCGTTTTCTGTACCCTCCAATGCATTTGTTTTGCTACAATTTTTGAAAGAATCTATAATAGAAGAATGTCTATGAATTATTTAAGACTGTTGAACATTTACAAGCAAAAGTGGGAAGAGGAGAATCTAGGTCAAAATCTTTAAAAAGGAATTCAATCAGAAGATTTATATCACATAATCTCTGGCTTATACTAGGTCTTTTGTCATTGTATGGCAGTTTTGTACAAATATATCCGGTGCTTCTGCAAGTAAAAGTCTTCTTATAATTACATTTTATTTTCTTGTATTTAAATTATTTAATGTAACTTTTTCTGAATATATGCATACTTAATTTCGTTATTTTAAATCTTTAATTGTTTTGATTTTCTTTTTAAAATCAAAGTATTTTTAAGTAATGTGGTTAATAGAACTATTTGTTCATTGTTTTTCCAATTCACTTAAAAAAATAGATTTTTATTCTTATGATCACTGCAATATTGCTAATGATAATTATACTACTTACTTAGTTCTATAAAAATTTGTCCTTTTTCTACATTTTATGTGTAATATTTCTCTTTCTCTCTAAGCTTATTTTTAAAAATATTAGGTTTTATTTTCGTACTTTAACTAGGATTAGAATTAATTCAGCATTCATTTTAGAATAAAGAGGTGGGGGAGAGTCCCACTTAGATCGAAGCTAGGAACTTTACTTTTATTGCTATTGGAGGGAGGGACAAACAAAGCGCGTTTTAGAGTGGCGAGGGCAAACATCCCTCCTTTCCTTTTCAGGGGTGTGTATGTCCGACTGAAGGCAATTTTTTTTTAATTTAAAAAATTGATTCTCTTTTCATATATACTTGCGGTGACAGTAAACTCAACTTGATACTATTACTAATATATTTTCTATTTAGGTGATTAAAGAAAGCGCATGCAAAAAAGTTTCCTAAATACGAGCAGACTACGATACTTAGGATAGCCTCAATATTGGAGATAAACTGTAGAAAGAGAGATAAGTCATCAATGCAAGAGGCCGGAATGGACGGCTACATTTTTACTTTTGTGAAAGGGGTTGAAACTCAATTTCTTCCATCCAACAAATGCTTTCCCTTCTATTCTAAACCACATTTGATTTTCAGTAGCATTAACACTCGAAAAATAGTACGACTTCGATTCGAATAAATACGGAATATGTAAAGCACGTTATTTTGAGTTTTAGTTTTATGAGTTATATCAAATTTTTACATGCATTCAAAATCCACGAGACATCCATGATTTTATGATATAATAATGATTTAAAAGTGAAATAAAACATAAATATAATGCACAAAATAAAATAAAAATACACATAATGCACTAAATTTTGAATCACCACGAAAGAAAACAAGAGACACGAATATAACAATCATCATAAAAAAACAATTTCAGTCTTCTTGATTTAAGGCCCCACATGTCTAAACGTCTAAAGATGTTTCTGAAGAGTTAATAACATTCCTTTTTTGGCTCTCAAGGTTGACTTTTACCCAGTCTTTCTCAAACTGTGGGGCACGCCCTCCTAGGGGGGCGTCATAACCCTACAAGGGGGCGCGAACCTATTGAAAAGTCGAAAACAGAAGATTATTTAAAGAAATTATTAATTTTCTGAAAGTAAACAAACAAAATACATTCTGACATAGTAAAAAAACACATTTACACTTATATAATACACTTATATATATATATATATATATATATATATATATATATATATATATATATATATATATATATATATATATATATATCAGTACTGCTCAATGTATTTTATTAATTTAACAATATTAAATTAAGAACGTTTGACAATTACCAGTAACCCCATGGGATCTTCATATGTAAAATTATATGCAAAAATTAACACCTGATGATTTATTCAGTTTATAATTAATTATTTCAATGCCGATTAAAAATCACGTGATTCGCTCCCCAGTATCACCGTTAACACGTAGACGAGCGCATGTGGTGTATTGGGGGGGGGGATAGTAAAGGAATAAATACGCAAATCTTCTGAGAAATAAGTAAATTCTTCGCAAACACTATCAAGGTAATTTTATTGCATTCCAAAGCCTTCGGAATAATTCTATGGATAGAAGTTTACAAAAAAGATCGTACTTCGGAAGACGTATATATACGTCCGAGGTAATTAATCCACTGGCTGAGCGATATGTTTATATACGCTGGCAGCATTTAAGAGGTTTAAGTTGAATTGCAAGTTTAGCGTCAAAATATAGTATTATTGAATTTAACACATTGTTATTGTATGGGGAGCGAGGAAAATTATGACTGAATTTTGGCTCGCAAATACTGAAAGTTTGAGAAGCACTGCTTTAACTAAATGTATTTGCACCATTGTAAACATTTCACATTGCTGTTTAAATAACATACTTAGTTCAAAAAACCAATACTCTCCCAAGGTTGTTGACAGAAAGTAAAAGTAAAATTTCCGGACGCCACATTAAATCATTTTATTCCAATACGGAGAAAATTGCTATTTTTGTTCATGGGCGTGGAAGTTAAGTCACTCAACGACGATATTTATTCCCTCTCCCGAAAGAGGGGTCCTTCAAGAAAAAGATTCAAGGCAGAAATTTCCTTTCCCAATCCGCGTATGACGGGTCATATCTCTCGCTTTGATAGATTGACAAGACGAGCAAGAAAATTGGGAATACCAAATAAGTTTTTTTCCCCTCATGGTCTTGTCTCGAAGTCCTCACATAAATTTCGAGAGCCACCCTTGCAATTTTGTAGGGATCCAAATTTTCACCGAAGTGTTTAAAATATGACTTTTTGCCATAATATTCTATCACTATAATGTTAGTTAAAAAGTTCTAGTTCACATATTATGCTCATGTTTAATGAGGAATATATTTGTGATATTCCCTCCTTGGGAAAATATCTCTCTGAGTATGAGCGTGAGCTAGAGGTGTAGGATTAACGGAAGAACTAGAGGCATAAAAAATATTAATATATCTTTATTAAGATTTTCAACTTAAACTTTAACAAATTAAATTATAATAATTAATGTGAGAGAATCTACGATGACCAAATACACAACACACAATGTATATAGATAATAATGACTTAATCTAATTCGGACCACTATCAATAACTGAATTGCCTAAACTCAATTGTAATACAATCACTGATTATAATATTAAATATTCAACCCTACCTTGTTGCAGTTTGGAGAATCAATCACTAATATCCTAAAGGCAATCTTGTATTTACTTGCTTGCACTGGTATGCACCTTGCTTCTCTATATCTTTATCATTTAAAATTTCTAATCATCGCCACGCAACCCTATTCAAACTTGAACCACGAACTATATTAACATTCCTCTACTTTCCATCAACTGCCACAAACTGCCATCTCGCTTACTCTAAGTTCCGATATTTAAAAGCTTGTTAATTTGTATCTTTCATTCAGGTTTCCCTTCTTGGATTTGGTTGGAAAAGAGTTGCCATTAATTCTGGTTCAAAGAACCCAAAGGACATGTTAAAGAAAAGACGCGTGTGAGCCCGTCGCATATTTAACAATGTAATAAACGGAATGTACAATGAAAAAAATGCATCGAACATTACATACTAATTGAGGGAAAAAACTGAAAATAAATACAATTATACATGTATAAAAGTAAATATTTATGAAGAATTGACATCGCATTCTGAACCAACACGATGGCTATTGGTAACGAGTCTCGATAACAATAGCCCTCGTCAAGTGACGAAGAAGACACTCCAAACTTCCCCACCATGCTAACTTTAGGGCTTTGAATCCCTACATATTTGACATTCATCACTCTTTTAACGTAGTAGGTCACAAGGGTTGACACTAGGATTCATGTCCAAGACTTTACATAGTAATCCTAGAATGTTATAAAAACTTTACACATCGCGTATGGTACAAACTCATGTGAAGAACTGTTATACAGATTTTCTAAGAATAAAACTAATTATTTGTCCTTATATACCTCTATAGAAATTAAATAGTTTAAAAATGAAATGTTTCCCAGCATGGGATGAATATATTATTGGGATTAATGAGTGTGTGTGTGTCTGTAAAACTAAAAAAAAATTTAAATAACAGAAGTAACTATAATAAATAAACCTTCTGGAAGATCATTTATTAAACGCAAAAATCCAGAAATTTATCAGTAAATATTCCAAGGAGTTCTAAACAAATACGAATAAAAGTGATAGGATTTAACCCCATAAGCGGTGATCTTTTTAGACCAAATTATTTTTTTAAAAAAAGGCATATATTTTTAGTGTTTATAGCTAAGCATAATACTCAACAGAAGGCGAAAACGCAAAAAAAAATTATGTTAATTTTCAATTTAAAATTTCACACTATTTCTTATTTATAATTGTGGAACACAAAAACCTCTAAATGTTTGCCTTTTATAAGTACACTTTGCATGGTATGGCGAATAATTCATATATTTTGAAAGAATTTCTCTCATACTTACAAAAAAATTTCATATACGTAACTTTTTTTCAAACCGTTGAAGATTGTGTGTGTGTGTGTGTGTGTGTGTGTGTGTGTGTGTGCGTGCGTGCGTGCGTGCGTGCGTGCGTGCGTATATATACACCACACACAATTTGAATCATGGTGTAATACTAAATAGTACATTACAATAGGAACGGGCTGTTTTTGGATTATCTCTCTTTTTTCATTTCTTCTCAAGCAAGAAATTGCACATTACCATACCAATCCGTTCCTAACCGTATATTTTCAAGAATTTAAATCCCTTCCTTCAATGGAAAACTCTCGCATTCACCATTAAGGAAATCTTAGATGAGAAGTATTTCAGTACCACAAGGACACACTACATCTCTTTAAAACACTAACACTTATAATCTTACTACAAGAATGGAAAAATATGTCTAAATCAATTATAGAAAGAAGGAATATCAGTGCCCGTACAGCGTAGGTGCAAACCGGTTGTGGCCAGCTTTCGGCAGTCCGTTCAAAGTACGGGCAAACCAGTTGTTGTTGTTGTTGAGTGTTTCATACTGGGATAAAGATGAGAGATAGGTGAACTGAAACGTACAATACAAACACAGAAGAATATAGACTTTCAATACAAACAACGATCCTGCATATAACAAAAGGGTGCGCTGCTTTCAATTCGAGACGGGAATCCATTTCAGGCATAAGACCAACTTCTTTTCCCGAAGATACATCCATGCCTTACACGGGATTCGGAACCCGAGCCCACGCGATTACAAGCCGAGCGTCATAACCACAATACTAGGTGGGGCGGCGGGCAAACCAGTTAAGGCAGTGCTTCTCATATATTTTCAATTCTTACGACCCAATTTTCAATCATAATTTCCATCCCGCCCTACTTTTCCATTCAATAACACTGTATTGAATTCAGTAATACTATGCTTTGATGATAAAGCTACAATACGACTTTAACCTCTTCCCACCGACGTATATAAACGTCTTGGTCAGTCAATGCATTAATTGGTCTGAACGTATGTATACGCCTTTCCGAAGTACGATCTTTTCTGCGAACTTCTATCCATAGAATTATTCCGAAAGCATTGTAATGCAGTAAAATTAACTTGACAGTGTTTGCGAAGGATTTACGTATTTCAGAGGATTTGCTTCTTTTATTCCTCTTTTATCCCCTCCCTCCTCCAATACATCTCATAAGCGCCTACATGAAAAAACAGTGTCATTAGGGAGTGAATCGTATAACTTTTAATCTCGGCAGTTAAAGGATTAATTATAAACCATACAAATTATCAAGATAAGTGTTAATTTGTGTATATAATTGTATAAATGACAAGTCCATGGAGTCAATGGTAACTATTAAACTTGCTCTTAACTTAATATTGTTCAATTACTTATAAAATACATTTTGAAGTACTGATGCATTTATAAGTGTATTATATTAGTATAAATGTGTATTTTATTTCTTATTATGCCAGAATGTATTTTGTTTGTTTACTTTCAGCAAATTAATAATTTTTTAAAAATAATCTTTTGTTTTCGACTTTTTAATATCCTCGCCCCCTTGTAGAGTTATCACGCCCCCCCAGAGGGGCGCCCCACAGTTTGAGAAACGCTGAGTTAAGGCGTTAAAACCTAAGAAGTATTGCATTTTTATGATGTTGCCCTGATAGCGAATAGTGATGACCATGAACATTGTTTCTGTCGAGTCATAGAGTTCGAGTCCTGATACCCCAAAAGACCTACAGTTTTGAGGGGAATGATTTATGTTAAATATGTCAAGATTCAAAGTCCTGTGGTTTTGAAGCTTGGAGACTGTTCCGTTCGAGTGTCGTCTTTCTCACTTAAACATGAAGCCTTTGAGTGGGACGTTCAGACACACTCACTCACTTGGATGTTTTTACACCCATGCGATTTTCACTTGAGAGATAGTAGATCCTGAATTCATCAAATAAATCTTCGGAGTTGCTTCTGCAGCAATTTTATGCAATTTAAACTCAAAAAAGAATAGGATACTACCATAAAATATGATCATATTCCATCGATATTTTTGAAAGCCAAAACATTTTTTTTTCTCCTAAAGGGCTTTAGATTGTTGTTTTACCGTTGCAGACCTAGTACATTCCTTCGAAGCTGATATCTCTTTTTAATACAGCACCATACCGAAATGTAATTTTGACACCCAATTTCCTCCCCAGAAGTAGGCACCTGAGCTCTGACGCTGCAAAATCGTACAAGGAATTTAATTTTTCCGAGAGTACCCAAGCCAAAAGGCACTCTAGGAAAATTTAACATGCCATGCGCTGACGAATTTCTTCATCTTGAAAATCCACCGACCGGAATCGAACCCGCAAACTTGGGCTTTCAAGGCCAGCGACATACTAACTAAGCCACCCAAATGGAGAAATTCAAAAATTAAAATGTAAGTTCAATGAAGAGTAAAATAAAGAGCATATGCTATTAAATTGAAAACATTTTTTTAAAAAAGAGACCTCCAAATTCATTTTGAGCATCAGTACCGTACCGACGTGACTATAAGTTAAAATTCTTCTCATTACAGTCCCTTCAACCCTATAATTGTTTTTTTTTCCTAAATACTTCATTCTCACTGAAAATCATTCCGTCTTTGTAATCAAAACTCCCTTACTTTCTCCTCAGTTAATAGAATTTTCTCCAGATTTTAAAACCAAATAGTCTTGACACTTTCCTTTAAGAGAAATGAACGAATTTTGGCATCTGTCAAAAGTTCATCCTCCCTTCCTTTTTATTCCATCCTACGTCTAAAAGTGCATAACTATAGGACTCAATTATTTAATGCGTTAGTTATACGGTGAAAAAATTATTGTCATTAAGGAGGAAAACCGATTTATCTTTTCTGCTCGGGTTTACCGTGCTGACAAATGATAGTAAACGTACTTCCAGTTTGATGGATGACTTCTTCCAGTTTTTCATCTCTTATTTTTCCGGTCTTTTCTGTCTTATAGACAGGCTTGCTCTCTTTACTCAACATAGTTGTGATCGTGGAAAAGTCATTATAACTAAGTTTCAGGCTTTGTGAGTAAGCATAAGCTGTCAAAAAGTTTCCTAAGTGAATAACCAATATCTTTCAAGTAATTCAAATATTCATAATGTAAATAACGTAAGAAACTTTGTTATGTGACGTGTTAATGTATAGAGATATTTATAATTTTATATATAGTAGATATAATTACATATAACTTTATGTATAAAAACATTTTCCGCGATAAAGTAGTAAATTTATTTATACATAAAGTATAGTTAGTAAAAATATTTCGTAAAATGTTGGACAGGAACTAACTAAATAGGAGCGTCAAGAACAATTTCCCTGAGCTAGGGGCTTTTCGAAAAATTCATTTACTTCATAGATCGTGATGTTACATATTTTTCCAGTATTTTTTTCCTAATGGGGCTACGCATTGATATTTTAACCTTTGCTGACCCAGGAACTGGTATCACTTTTTCTAAGAGCACTCAAGCCAAATAAGCACTCCATGGATCTCTTACATGTCATATACGTAATGGCAGCTGCCGATTTTCTGCATCATGAAAATCAACCGACTCGGATGGGTGTCGAACAAGCAACAAAAGATGCAGAAGGCCAAGGACAAATTAACCACGCCTCCCAACCATCATCTCGAGTAATTCAAAGTAGCATCCATATGGACGCCAAGTCGCCAACATGGTCTCCAAAAATGATGTCAACTTGCTATATCACCAATATTTCGCCAAGTTTACAATTAAACGTTTCTATTTTTTTCCTGCTTGTAATATATTGAAAAAAAAATAGAACTACATAATACATGAAAATTACAGTTTTACAATTTGAGTAATGAGTATTACATTTGTATAGTATATGTACCCTTCTTTTCTAGTCGATATAATATATATAGATATTTATAATTTTTAATAAAACTTTAATTTTTGTCAGTCAATATTCAGTGGCATTCCATTAATTTCAAAAACACTTCTCTGTCTCTCTTTTTCATGCACAGTAGAGTGGACGGATTCCTTTTCTTTTTCGGTCGATGTACGCTGGAAAAGTTGTCTTTCGCCTAGCTAAGTTAAAAGCCAAAACAATTTTCAGACCCAAAATACCTTCCCCTAATGCATCGCACTTTAACTTTTGAAAAGAACAGAAAATAGTTAGTTTTTCTAGCATTTTTTTGTAATTGTTTACCCTTTCTAAAGGTTATTGTTCCAGATGTGAAGTTTGGGACATTAAGAGTGAGAAAAATGAATTAAATCCCGGCTGGAAGAAAGGTTGAGTACCCCGATTTAACCACTTAACTCTCACCGTACGGGCTACCGAAAGCTGGCCATAACCAGTTAGCCCGTATGCTGTGCAGACACTGATATCTCCTTCTCTGATATCTCCTCTGACTGTGATCAATTTACACATACTTTTAAATTCTTCTAGTAAGATTATTAGTACAAGTGTTTTTAAGAGATGTAGTTTATACATGATACCAAAATGCTTTTCATCAGAGATTTCCTTTGTGGTGAAGGCGGAAATCTTTTATTGTAAACAGGAATTTAGATTGCTGAAAATATTCGATAAAGAAAAGAGATTGACAAGGGAATGTGCAATTTGTTGCTTGTAAAGAAATGAAAATGGAAAGATAATCCCAAAAAGCCGAGATTATATCTGTCCCCAATGCCTTGTAATAGTGTTATGTCATGCTTCAAATTGTACGTGCACGCACACACAAAATCCTCAACAGTTTGAAAAAAAGATGCAAACATGAAAATGTTTTATAAGTATGAGAAAAATTCTTTTAAGATATACCAAACATTCTTCGTAGCACGTAGAGAGTACTTATAAAAAGAAAACATTAGGGGTTTTTGTGTTCCACAATTATAAATTAAAAATAATGTAAAAACTTAACAATAATTGAAAATAACAATAAAATTCTTCCCTTTTTGTATTCTATGTTAAATATTATGCTTAGTTATAAGCAATAAAAAATGTGCCTTTTCGTGGAACATTTTGGGCAAAAAAAATGATCGCTTAAGGTGTTAAAGATAATTCTAGTTATATTCGAGTGTTAAATGAATGAAAGAAATGCATTAGATACGTGAAAAAAATAAAATTATGAGCTTACATTTAGATATATAACATGCATGTATTGAAGAGGGAGAACTGATTATAACGGGAATCATCATTATTAAATGGATGTTTGAAACGAACTGCTCTAAACTGCCATGAAACTTATTAGAAAGAAATCAAGCAAATCTTGCAATAAATAACTGCCCTCTTAGAATAAACCATTCATATGAGAAAGAACACAAAAATTCTTACAAAAACGTTCAACGTTAAAGAGCAAAAAGGAAGAAAAAACAAAATGACCAAATCCTTGCCCTAGATGTGAGAGCCTTCACCAACGATATAAAAACTCTACAACTGCGAGGGGAAAAAATCCTTTCTTTTTTTTAAAAGAGAAATCCTCCCAGAGTTCGAGTTGGATAAGGTGGCGCATTTGTTTTTCTTTCTCAAAAAAAGCACGATAAAATAAAGAACGAAAAAAGCGATGTTTCAAAGATGCTTAACAAGGCAAAGAAACATTTTTTTATTCACTTTTTCTTTCTCCTTTTAAAAGCTGACCCAGTGCGTATGAGAGAATTACAATTGTGCCACATGACCGTTCAATTAGTAAAATGAAAGTTTTGTTTTGTTGCGTTTTTTAAGTTACATTTGAACATTTGAAGATAAAGCTTTTTTAAATTAAAGGAAAAAGAAGTAATTGATCATTTCAGATAGAGGGGTTTTTTAGTGGCAAGGTTTTCTATGGGTCTTTTAATACTTACGGATTCAGTTCAAAATAATGCAAACGAAGAGGCTTCTTGAAAATAAAAGAATTTATTTTGAGTTATAGGGAAAAGTTTACAGGTAGAGCACTGGCGTATCTAGCTCTAAGTGGACCCTGTATCGAAATTCCTTTGGAACCCCTTTTCAGATATGACAGCCCTGTTAGTAAAACTGAAGTTACACTTTTTGGAGCCCTTGTAGCTTGGGAGCCCCGTATCATTGATACGGCGGTAGCTAAGCCTCTGAGGGAGAGTATTTACAGAGCAATATAGAAATTAAAAGATGGAAATAATAAGGAAACGGAAAGTTAGATTAATCTCTTTAGGAGGACGTAAGAAATCTAAAAAAAGCGCGATATGTGACTGAAAATTACAGCTTGGTTAGCAAACGCAGTTGCGCAAAAGTGTTATACGTCTTCATCGAACGGTGGTTAGTAGGCCTCCCATTGAATAATATTTATGTTAGCCTTTCATCAAGCCCACCAGATGGCGTTGATCTGGATTGCAGTTTAGTTTAATATTATCGTTCCCTGGAAAAGAGATATGATCTAACCTTTTACAAAATAGTTCCGTGGCATATCATACTTATATGCAACCCCATAGACAGGATGTATTGATGGGAGGCCGCCGGCCCCTGAGATACAGTTGTAATTTTTGCATTTGCCCTGTTTACAGAAGGCGGGGATTACACAGGGAATGTGGGTGCGTCGAGTTCAACGAACCTGATGGCCGGCAAGGTTGATGTTCTTATGCGGACAGTAGAATCCAATCAGGGTGGTAGATTTGATAGTAATGAATCCGTGGCGGATTCTTTTTCAAATGGTGCGGTCGGCTTTAAAAGCTGGTCCGCGACAATTCACGGGGCTTTTTCCCTCTTACGTCTGCCAGAAAAAACCTCCGGTCGGGAAGCGAACTCGCTGCCCGAGGTCACCCCTCCGTCGCTCCTCTTCTCTCAGATAAGTACCACCCTTGTAAATTTTAACGTTTTTTACCAATATGTTAATCAATAAATATAATTATTACCACTATACGATCGGACTGTTAATTTAGTGTAATGTTAACTTGTCAATAGAAACTTAACTAATTTTAACTTAAGTCATGATGCGATGTTAAATTAAGAAACTGGGTGTAGGACAGGTAAATTAAATGAACAAACTTGAGCGTCTACACCTATCTGGCGCCGTGACCAAAATTCAATTGTTTTCCCTTTGCACCATTGGTGCCGTAACCAGTCGTCAGGATTTTTTTCTTTGCATCATCTGATGTCGTGATTTTTCTTTTCATAAACGAGATGTTGGGTCACCGAATAATAATCCTACTTCATCTGTTAAACATGTAAAAATTTTTTATTGTGTGCTATTGTGTTTTGATTGTATCTATTACTCAATTTTTCAGTTGTGAAATTTTTTTTTCTTTGGTTTTTTTATTATTTAGATACTTGGGGATGTGCAATCAACAAAAAAGTGCAAGATGTCACAGGTACTGGTGCTTTTTTCTTTTATATTGATGTGATTTTTTTTTTTTCATATATGTATTTACGCGAAAGTCGATTGGTTAAAGTTTTATTTAATTTTCCGAGATTATGAATTTTCTCTTACCCTGCACGAGTGCTTGAATTCAGTTGTTTTTAGTTAGAATTTAATTGTTTCTGTTGCAATTTAATCTCGTTAGAAATTTTGTTTAATTTTTTAAACATGCCACGTACACGACAATCAGACCTCCTTTGACACAGACGGCGTCTGAAAATTTAATCTAATTGATTTGATCCCAATGTATGACAGAGGTAAATCGTTGGGAATACGTAGGTTCCTGGAAAAAAAAAAATGATGTTGCAAATTTAGGCAAAAGTGGTCTAACGCCGAGAAAGTTACAATTCTGAAACTAAAATTAGCGGGAATAGCAGAGGAATTTTTTATCCGACCCAACCCACAGTCATTTAACAGAATTCCACGATATCGCTAAAATTCTCATTTCTGGATTCGAGGACCGTCCCCGCTATCCACGGCTCCAACTATTTTCATCATGCATTCAGGGTTCATCTGAAAGCGTGCAGAATTTGCAGCACGCATCCAACAAACTAGGAACACAGATATTTCAGTCAAGTAATTCAGCTCAAAACATGCAGGTACGGAACGCTAATGAATAATTGCTACAGTCACGTTTTATCAGTGGTTTGCGAAACGATATTCGTAGATTCGTTTTGGCACGAGACCCCAACAATCTCGAGTAATCAATTAACGCGGCGTTGATTGAAGAACAGAATAAAAAACGAAAAATTTAAGGAATTTAATGTTTCAATTCAAATTAAAGCGGTCAGTGGAGATACAGTTGAAATTATTGGTTGTTATGAAATACAATCGTCATTGGAGGAATTTCACTTTCAACATTTTTTTATAACGAAGCAAGATATTAATGATAATTATTGCGCTATTTTGGGATACGATTTTCTGAAATTATGGAATGCAGTTTTAGATATGGGTAAAAATCGTTTATTAATTAATAAATTTTCAATTCCGCTTATCAATTATTCGCTCTCTCCGCGTGCCGTTCAGACTAACTTTATCCATGGATTTTTAAAACACAAAACGTGTGTAGGTCCTCATTCAGTCACAAATGTTCGTATCCACGTCTCAACACTACCTAATTCTACGTCTTCGGCTACTATTCAGAGTTCAGCAAAGTTAAAAACTAAAAACATCCACTTAACTACTTCGCAAATTAATATCGATCCACAAACAAATGACACCATTCTAAAAATTAGAAACGATTCTGATAACGTATTCACCCTTAACAAAAACATGAAAATAATTACTGTCAATAATTACGAAGACTTTTATTCCGATTTTCCCGTTTCTCAAGATATTCTACCCCCACTTATGGAGAAGGATTTTAACCTTTCAGGCAAAATAAAAATAAAAAATAGATTATTTCAACTTTTAATTTCGCACAAAAGTGCTTTCGCTCGCTCTATGGTAGAATTATCTGCGGCCGCTACTGAGCATCATAGAATAAGTCTGCAACATGACTATCCCATTAAATGTCCGATTTACAAGATTCCATTTAATTTAAGAAACGAATTTCGACGTCAGATAGCAGATTTAGAGAAGGCAGGGATTATTTCAAAATCTAATTCTCAGAACAATACTCTGGCCTTGTTTGTCAAACAAAAAGAAAAATGGCGCCTCGTTTTAGATTTTCGGAAACTGAACGAAATAACTTTGATTCAAGACTTCGTTATTCCAACATTGGACGACATTTTGCATGAAATTTCGGGTTCAAACTATTTTTCGGCTTTAGACATGAAGTCAGCATTTAATCAAATTCCACTTCACTTTGCAGACAGGCATAAGACGGCATTCTCTACTCCCGACGGTGACAAATATGAATTTAATAGACTTTGTTTCGGTTTAAAAAACTCGCCTAAAGCATTTCAATCAATTGCGCAAGAGGTTTTGGGAGATTTATTACACAACGGAGCTTTGGTTTATATAGACGACATTATTTTATTTACTAAAACTATAGATGAACATTTCGAATTATTGGGTAAGGTTTTTGAACGCTTTGAAAGAATTCACTTAAAATTTAATCTGAGTAAATGTCAATTTTTGTAACAAAGAGTTGTAAATTTTTTGGGGTTTGTAGTAACGCCGGAAGGTATCCTTATAGATAAAGATAAGTCCGTTTCAATTAACGAGTTTCCAGTTCCAACGGATCAAAAGCAAATTAAATCTTTCTTAGGGTGTTGTAATTTTTATAGAAGATATATTAAAAATTTCGCAAAACGAGCACTTCCATTAACGAATCTTTTGAGAAAAGACACTCCATTTGAGTGGACATCTGAAACGCAGGAGGCATTCGATGATATTAAGAAAGCCGTATTGAACCCACCGGTCTTAGCACTACCCGATCCAAACGCAGAATTACAAATCACGACGGACGCTTCATCTCGCGGCATAGGGGCAGTTTTAGAACAAAAATATCCTAACTCTGAAGTCAAACCTTTATATTTTTTTTCAAAGAAATTAAATCCCTCGCAATCTAAATATAACGCAACGGTTTTGGAGTTCTTCGCAATATATACAGCATTAAATTTTTTTTAGACCTTTCTTGTTGGGTAGAAAATTTAAAGTTTTTACTGATCATAAACCTCTCGCAGGATTTCTTTCTAATAAAAATCCTTCTTCCAAAATTTTGCGTTGGAAATTGGCTCTGGAAGAATTTAATTACGATATACACTACATCAGGGGTTCCTTAAATTCAGTCGCAGATCATCTTTCCCGTTGTATTAACAACATCACAATAGCTTTACCTGACTCTAAAGATCTTATTAAAATGCAACATGAAGATCCTGTTTTAAGTCCTATTATACAAAAAATTGATCAAAATGACGTTAGCCCACAAGTCAGCAACTATTTTATTAATGGGAAAGGTTTGTTATGTCATTTGTCCAAGCGCCCGTCCAGATCACCCAGGTCTAACACCACTAGAAAACAAGTTTGCATTCCACATTGTCTTAAAGCTAGAATTCTCGAATCTGTCCATTCAGAATATGGAGGGCATCTTAAATTTTTTAAAACATATCATCGACTCAGCGAAAACTTCTTTTGGCAGAATATGTACAAAGATACTAAAAATTTTGTTCGTTCTTGCACCGTATGTTTATCTCGAAAAAACGCTTTCAAAATTCCGCCAGCACCTCATCAGCCAGTAGAACAAAGTCAAGAACCGGGAGAAACGTGCCATATTGATATTTTCGGTCCTTTAAAAACCACGCCTAAAGGTAATATATATATATAGCTATGTTTTATCTATGATAGATGCATTCACAAAATACATTCATATTGTTCCACTTCCTGATATTAAGTCGAGTACGATTTCTAAAGCTTTCTTTGATAATTACATTGTACACAGGGGTTGCCCACATAAATTAGTCGTAGATAACGCTACATATTTTAAGAGTTCTGAATTTGTTGAATTTTGCAGAGTTATGGGCATTCATAAAAGACACATATCAAGTTATTCCGCTCACGTCAACGGGAGGGTAGAGAAACCCAATCAATCGCTAGCCAATATCCTGGCATCAATTTCGCAAAATACAAATGACTGGGATGAGCAACTCCCGCACACCATGTTAGCATTAAACTCAGCGATTCATGAAGCTACATACACATCGCCTTTTTTCCTAGAACATGGCAGGGATATTCGATTATCTTACACTTACGAGAAAAACTCCGACACACCACAAAATAAGTATGAATATGTCGAGAAACTTTTACCGTCTTTGGAGCAAATTTTTAATAAAGTTTTAAAAAATCTAAAAGAGCAGGAGGCATCGCATGTTGATTTGAGTACGAGAGCGACAAAGCAACATCATTATGATTACAAAATCGGGTCCTTGTGTTTTATTAAGACGCCTAATATCAAATCTAATTTATCTCCAAAACTCAGACCTAAGTTTGAAGGTCCTTACAGAGTAATAGAGCGTTTTTCTAATGTCAATTATAGGGTTCAACATGTAGAACAATTGAGGAAGAGATTTAACACACATGTCAATCGGATGATTCCATTTATTAAGAGATTCTCATATTTGCACTTAAATAATTTAGATGATTTGCAACCAGACGAGACGGAGGTTAAGGGTATTGTTCCAAGTCCACGGTATAATTTAAGGGCCCGTGCAGGCAATTCGGCTTATTAATTCACTTACCGCGCTAAATTTTTTTTGAAGAAAACTGAAATTTTTTTTTTTTTTTACATTTTTACGCTTCGTCATTTTGAGAGCACACATCTGGAATGGTACCTGTCTCATTGTTGCACCTTGTTTTATGTCATGTTTGATGTTTTAGTGAGATAAAATTTTGTACTTAGTTATTTAATGAATTCTAGCTCAATTTTTTTTTATGCAATTTGTTTCATGTCTTGAATTGATGCTTAAATGAGATAATGTTGTATGTGGTTAATATCAATTTTAGCTCTAGATAAAATATTTTTTGATGCTATGTGTTTTATGCAATATATAAAATTTGTTGTTTGTAATAGGATTGTTATTTAATTTTGCTATGCGATTCATGTATGCACGTCAATTTTAATTTTATAAATTTTAAGCTTTAATTCATATTTGCAACAAAAATCAAATTTTGGGGTCTCTGGACACCTGTCACGAAATTTGAATGTTGTTACTATATATACATATTTGACATTTTTCATTTATTAAATAATTTTGTGTTGCGGTTATTATCTAGTATTTTAATTTTTTTTCATACAAAAGGTTCCTTTATTGAATAAGTTAGTTCATGCTGATTTGATTGTGTATAACAGTGTACTTTTCGTGTTAAATTTTGAGTTTGCATAAAGGATTATTTTATTTTAGTGGCGGTATTTTGTCAGAAGCAATTTTAGTGATAAGTTGTGTTAGTGTATTAATTTTAAGTGGCTGTGTATTACTGAATAATGATATCTTTGGAATTTATGCTTGTTAAGATATGGATAGAGGTGGTTGTTTGAATATTTTCCCTAAGAAATTATGTTGAAACTTAACTTTGTTTTGCTCAAGTTGTTTTGTTCTGTCATATGATTGCTAATTTTAATTTACAACTTTTCTAGTGTTTCGGTTAGGTGTTTCAATGCTAATTTAATTTTTTTTTTTTTTTTTTTTTTTTTGCTATAGATTTGGAATTTTTTTTTTTGCTTAGGGCTCTAGTTTAATTGTGGTTTGGTTAAATGAATATGCAGTCAATAATTTTGTCTCGGTTGTGTGCTAAACTGTACTAGGAATTTAATGTTTTGTTTGATGTCGATATAGTATTTCTGTTGGTTTAGGTTAACTTGTTTTATTCATGGTAGCGCTTAGGTACATTATTTAATTGAGTATTTATATTAATAGAATTTTTTTTTTTGGTTTTGGATTTTAATTGTAGTTTTGTATTGTTATTTGGAAATAAGTTTTTGATCAGATAATGGTATTGTTAAATTTTATGTTTTGTGTACGCGTAGTTGTGTTAGCTTTGAGTTTGGTATTGACAAAAGAGGAGAATTTTGATTTAGTATTGTTTGTTCTAGATATTGAGTTTGATAATTTTTTTTTTTGAAGATAATCAGGTGTGCATTTTAGTGTGTTCTAATTTTTTTTCCGTTTAATTGATTCGAGTGTATATTGTCATATGGAGTTCGTGTTTCGTTGCTAGTTAACAATTTTTTTGTTCGGACGTTGGAGCGGTTCAGTTAATTGATTGTGCTTACTATTCTCGTTATGGAAATTCTGTGTTGTTGCTGTTTCAAGTTGTAGTCGATATGGTGTTGTTAAATTTAGAGAAAAGGGAAGGAATTGGCCGGATTGTCAGTAGTGTAGATATTAGATTTTGAGCGCTTTAAGTGTTATGATGATGTTAATTCCGATAACAGTTGGTTAGATGTTGCGCTGCTTAAATTAGAGAAATTAATTGTGTTAAATCTTGATAGTAATTGATTAGGCATTCTTGGCTGTAGTACTTGGAATTTTGAGATATTAAAGTGTAAGGAAAAGGTGAAGTTTTGATAGAAATATAGTTATTGCGTGTTCATTATGTTTGCGCTTGGAATTGAGTTTTTTCTTTCTTTTCTGAGATGTTAAGGTTAGTCAATTTTTTTTTGTTAATCTGTTGTTCGGGTTGAGATGAGATTTTAATTGTTGGAGCGATGTTGTGTTTGGGGAGTAAGTGTTGGTTACATCGATTTTTTTGGACGTTTTGTTTATGAATTAATTCTTGGTGTGCTTGAACGATAGAGGAAAACGGCCCCTCTCACGCTGGCCGCTATCCATTTCATTCTGGTGAACTCCTCTCGGAGAATTTTCGTCTGCGCTTCCGCCCTCCGCGGGTGCCACGGTCCAGGGGTGTAATTTTGGATGTCGATTCTCTCGGCGCTTTAGGAGGAATTTTCTCCTTCGCGCCCCCCTGCTGTCGCAAGCGAGATCAGAAACTCAGCCTCTCGTTTCTCTATGGGATCTTCGTCCCTCCCCCCTTGTTGCTTCTTGTTTGTTATTTTTCTCTCTTTGGTGCTCGATGCTAATTTTTTTTCTAGACGCAATAGCCTTTCTTTCGTAATATTTAGTATTGTTGTTTTAGATATTGAGTTGATAATTTTTTGTTTGATTTGAAAATGCTGAAGATCAGGTGTGAATTTTTTTTCTTTTACTAATTGTTGAATAAGTTAGATAAGTTGAGTTAAGGATTTTGTGGAATATTTGAGAAAGTTATTCGAAGGAGATAGATAAATTTTAATTTGATGAATTTGTTGAATAATTGGGAAAGTTGTTTTTTTTATGGAGATAGATAAGTTTGCGTTCAAAAGTATGTGGAAAATTCGAGAGTTGTTTGATATGGAAATGGAAAATTGAGTTGTAATAATTATATGGTATATTTGAGAAAGTTGTTTTGATGTAGAGAAGGTTATTTTCAGTTAAGGATTTTGGGAGATGGAAAATTGAGTTGTAAAAAATTATACGGTATATTTGAGAAAGTTGTTTTGATGTAGAGAAGGTAATTTGAGTTAAAGATTTTGTACGATTTCGAGTAAATAAGTTGATGAACATAGATAAGTTGAATTAATGATTGTGTAGTATATTTAAGAATGTTTTGAGATGAATCTAGGAAAGTTCGAGTTGAGGATTATGTGAGATTTTGTGTAAATAAGCTGATGAGCAAAGATGGGTTTTAGTTATTGGTATTGTGGAGAAGTCGATTAATTATTTGGAAGTTGCAGATAAGTTTAGTTAGTGTTATTGAGGTACAGGATATGAATGATCTTTGAGGTAAAGGCATTTTTGAATGATTGAGGAATCATTTTAAGGTTACTGAGAATTTTGGGTTAAGGTTATATAATGATATTTGGGTTATTAATTCGATGATTTTCGATGAATTGAGTTAGCGGTATTGTTGTAAATTGAGGATCTTTGTTGTTGTTTTTTTTTTTTTGTATATTTGTTGCGCGTATAGTGAAACATTTTGAGTTTTTTTTTTTAATTATCTAGAATTGATACATTGTATTACATAGAATGTTAAAAAGTTATGTTGATTAGTGAAGTGAAATTTTTTGGGAATTATGTTCAATTATGTGTAGCACTTGTAATAATTTTTTTTTTTTTTTTTTTTGTTTTAGTTAAAATTACTTTACCTGTTTGTGTCGCCTCATATGTCATGGGTTGCATTATCAATTTTATGTTTATATTTTTTTTTTTTTTCTGAAATTTTCAACTGCATTTGTGATTTCTGGAATTCATTTCTCAATATGGAAATTCGAATGTATTGAATGTAGAAGAAATTTTTTTTTCTCTCTCTCTCAAAATTTTTTTTTTTTAAAGTATTAATCGATATAGTTATTTTTTTTAAATCGGATTTGCATTGTTTTTTTGTCTTAATTGTACATTCTGTCTCTTGTGTTGACGGTGGCTGCAGCAATCGTCATATCGCAAAAGAATGATGTGCAAATTTTTTTCTTCTTCTGCCTTTGTAAACATTGGGGATGCATCCTGATCAAATGCACACTCAAAGTTTGCAATTCTAAATTCAATTACAGTAATTTTTTTTTCTTAATTTCAAATTGTAACCAATGCTTGTAGTGAATTTTTTAAATTCCTTAGGCTATTAAGCATTCTTAGAGGTTATAAATTTTTTTTTTTTACCGTTTACACTATTCGCTTCAATTTATAGATTTTAATTTGCAAATCTGAATTAATTACATTTAATTTTTTTTAACTTTCAATTGTAACCAATGCTTGTAGTGAATTTTTTTAAAATTTCTTAGGCTATTAAGCATTCTCGGAGGTTATATATATGATTCTTACCTATGCACACCCATTGCTTCAATTTCTAACTTTTCACTTTAAATAAATTTTTTTACGAAAGATTGTTATGTTGAGTACTGTTGAGTTAAATTAGTAATTTTTTTTGGTGGTCTGGGACATGCACATCACATTAGTCGTGTCAGGATTTCGATGTTAAACGATCATGAGGTGTCTGTTTCTGGGTGCCACGTTTGTATTGATTACATATGTTTTCATTAGTACTTATTTCTTATCACAAAGTATTTTGTTCGATGCTCATATGTGTGGTTATTGTGAGTAGCGAAGCTGTTAGATATGCAATTTTTGAATTTATTATGTGTTACTCGTCTTAATTTTTTTTTATTATTTAGTGGCACATGATTCTTTGTGATTATTCAATTATTTCTATTTGTTATTTTATATATGTTGTCCTTGTGAATTGTTTAGTGACCCATATCTCATTCGATAATTGTTTGTTCGGAACATGAATTTAATTGTAGTTGTTAGTAGTTGAATTTTTTTTTTTTTCTCTCCTTTCGCAACGTTTAAGGAATTAGGATTAACATGCAATTTTCTTGTTGGTTGTTTTTTTTTTGTGTGTGCAAAAAAAAAATTTTTTTTAGACAATGCTTCTTTATTTTTTTTTTCTGTTTGAGTGATAGGAGGACGAGATGGGGACCTCGGGTATCTGAAAGCCCTGTGGAAGAGTGGGAAAATTTGTTCTCCCTATTTTACATACTCTACTGATGCTGGCTCTCCTACGAGAGTGTTCGTGTTTTTTTTTTCTGTTTCAGGACATTATGCCATCGTGACTTCCTGTGCATTGGGTCTAGATTGCTCCACGAGATAGTATCCTACAAAATGTTGAGACTGTGACTCAATGTTTCACCTGGCCTTTGCACCACTGGAGGAGCCCCCGCGGGATTCAGACCCACCGGTTCTTCATTTCACGAGAGATTTACTACGTCTCTATAATGCTGAGGACTGTGACGTTACTTCACGTCGTTCTACCAGGAGTTTGAACGGACGACGGACTGCTGATGACTGCATTTACTAATAATTACATGTGACGTTATGCTTCACCCAGCCTCAGCTTCAGTGGGATGTTTCAGTTATCATTCTTCAAGTGGACAGTCGTTCTTGACCAGGAGTTTGATGACGGACAACGGGACTGTTGAACTGTTGTCATGATTGCATTTACATAATAATTACATGTGACGTTATGCTTCACCCAGCCTCAGGAGTCTTCATTAAGATTGGTATGTTTCAGTTATCATTCTTCAAGAAGTGGATAGTCGTTCTTGACCAGGAGTTTGACGAGGGACGACGGGACTGTTTGAACTGTTGTCGCTATTGCATTTATATAATATTTACATTTTCATGAATGATTTCTTTTGTGTGTGTTTCTTTATTTCTAGTTTTGTTAATCTGATAGAGGGGTGGAGAGATGGGAGGCCACCGTCCCCTGAGATACAGTTGTAATTTTTGCAATTGCCCTGTTTACAGGAAATAGGGATTACACAGGAATGTGGGTGCGTCGAGGTTCAACGAACCTGATGGCCGGCAAGGTTGTGTTCTTACGCGGACAGTGGAATCCAATCAGGGTGGTAGATTTGATAGTAATGAATCCGTAGCGGATTCTTTTCCAAGTGGTGCGGTCGGCTTTAAAAGCTGGTCCGCGACAATTCTCGGGGCTTTTTCCCTCTTACGTCTGCCAGAAAAAACCTCCAGTCGGGATGCGAACTCGCTGCCCGAGGTCACCCCTCCGTCGCTCCTCTTCTCTCAGATAAGTACCACCCTTGTGAATTTTAACGGTTTTTTTTACCAATATGTTAATCAATAAATATAATTGTTACCACTATACTGTTATACTTATACTGTTAATTTAGTGTAATGTTAATTTGTCAATAGAAACTTAACTAAATTTAACTTAAGTCATGATGCGATATTAAATTAAGAAACTGGGTGTAGGACAGGTAAATTAAATGAACAAACTTGAGCGTCGCATTAGTATCTAAAGACTTGGGCAAAACTTTAAGGTATTCGACTACGTTCGGAACTGTGATTTTGCAAAAGCATATAAATAGATAACATTTATGATAATTAGTGTCACTTAGATTAGAAAATGTATATAAAGTTGTTTTAAGAAGAGTATTACAATAAAAAATTATTTAAGTACAATATTTTCACAAAAAATGAACATAGAATGACTCATTTTCAAAATATTCTCCTTTTGTGAAAAATTCTTCTATTACAATAATATTTTGCCTGTATATAGCTCAGACCTCTGTTCAGAGTCTCAACTAGAATTTTTGAAATATATAACTTAGAAGTGGGTTTATGCATGTTTTACTACAACAGAAAGGAGAAATTTTAAGAAAGAAACGCCGATAATTATTTTAATAGGTTGTAAGTGAAAATTATGTGTATTTTTCAAAACTCACATTTGAGCCTCTGTACAGAGGTATGAGCTATATGCAGGCAAAATATTATTATAATAGAAGCATTTTTTACAAAAGGAAAACATTTTGAAAAAAGGTTATTCTAAGATAATTTTTTGCCGAAATATTGTATTTAAATAATTTTTTTTGTCAAAATGTCCTAAAAACAATTTTATACATATATTCTAATCTAAGTGACAATAAATATCTTGAAAAATTATCCATTATTCTAATCTAAGCGACAATAAATATCTTGAAATTATCCATTTATGCACTTTTTAAAATCACGGTTTCGAACACAGTCGGATACTTTAAAGAATCATAGTATACATTAAGACAAACAATAGTAAATAGGAAACTTAGGATCCCAAACGTCTTCAGATGCCATTAAAATTTAGGTTCCGAAATTTCAAATGATTATTAAAAAAACGGAAAAAAGGGTTGGTCCGTTAGTGGTTTTCGCTAAAATTACTCTTTTTGTCAGTATTTTCTTGAAAAATAAATTTAAAGATAAAATTTTAAAAAATATTGATAGAGGGCGTCTTAGACTTTTGAGTAACGAACAACTATTTTTTAACGTTATTTTTTGTATCACATTAAATTCTTTCGAAAGCTTAGACTTAAATTTTGAGCTCAAAATCTGATCCGTTGGAGGTGGTTAAGTAGCGCAAACGAAATTGTGTTCAGGTGAAATTTGAATCTCCCCCCCGTCGAACATAGTTCAGTTATTCCCGATCTTGGTGTCGTAGGACTTGATGTCGTACATCAGGCATTAACTACTACCTCCTACACGTAAAATAAACGAAAAATGGATAATAAAATTTAAAAAAAATTTCATAATAGACATGAGCAATTTAAAAAGCAAAATAAAAAGAAACAACTTGTCACCATTCATTCAACCTTCATTCATGCATGTAATGTGCATGAATGAAGGTTGAATGAATGGTGACACGTAGAAAATGGTACACGCATGTTCATTTTGTAATATAGGTCTATCGTCTGGGCGGGAAAAGAATAAAAGACAAAATTGTATGACAAAGAGAAAGGGTCGAAAATAGAGAAGGATCACTTGGGTACCCCGGGTTCGTGAAGCCCGTGTTTACCAAAGATAGTAAACCCCTTGGGAAAAGGAAAAGATAACTAGAGCACCTCGGGATTGTGACACCCGTACTCACCTAAAGAAGGTCAGCCCCCTGAGAGGTTGGTAGACGCATGATTTTCTTGCGGAATCACAAAAACTTCTCAAAAGAGAGCCCTCAAGCAAGGATGCGGGCCTCACACCACCGGCCAGGTGCCTTGGCAGAAGCTATGCTCAAATGATCGGGGATAATTCCGGTCCAAACATTGATGCTGAAACTCCGTTGATATGAATGAGGATGGATAGCGTGTGAATTAGTGTACGTCCAGTTGTGCGCATTGAAAATGCCTTCCCGACTGAAAATGCATTCATCGGTGAATAACACGTGTGCAGCAAAGTCTGGTTGCACAGCCAATCGTTGGAGGAACCATCGTGAAAAATAGACACGTGGCAGAAGGTCGCTTGCTTTGTACGCTGTGCATGATAGGGTCGAAGGCATCCAGGTTCCAACACTCGCCAAACTGTCATGTGGCTCACATTTGGGGCAGCGAGTACAGTCCGCGTGCTCGTCTCTGATTGCTCTTCGAATTAACGCAACACATGCCCTTCAAGTTCCGATGTCCTCGCACTCCTGGTACGTCCTGTGTCGTACATCCCACTAACAAACGAACCGGTTTCACTGAGACGCCGATGCAAGCGTTCGAAATTTTTTCGGTTCGGCAAGCGTCTCGAAGGAAATCGTTCCCCGTACAATCGCCAGACCTCCAGGGCATTCCCATCCGCAACACCGTAAATGAAATGGGTATCGGCTATTTCTTGATTAGTGTAGCTGGTCATCCGTACAGCAATCAAAAATGAAAACACAATGAATGCAGACAACCAGAGCCTTTAGAGAACCTTACATCCTCACATACAATTAGCACCATACAGTTAAATCCTTGTGTACTACACTTTGCATGCAAATTGGGTATTTTGAGCGGAGAGTTTGCTCTTTCTGTTATGAATAACTTTTTTATTTAATTTTGTCATCCCTCTCTCGTTTATTTTACGTTTAGTGGTTAGTAGTTGCTGCCTATTTAACGACCGTGTATCCAAGATCGTGAATAACTTAACTGTGTCCAGGGGAGGAGGGGGTTCAAATTTTCCTTCCTGAACACAGTTGAGTTTGCGCTACTTAACCACCACCAACGATGCAGATTTTGAGTTAAAAACTTAAGTTTAATTCTAAGCTTTTGAAAGCATTTACTGTATTACAAAAAAACAATAAAAAAGAAGTTGTTCATTACTCCAAAGTCTAGAGCACCATCTATCTTTTTTAACTTTAAATTTAAATTTATTTTTCTAGAAAATATTGACAAAAAGAATAATTTCAGCGAAAACCACTAACGAATCGACACATTTTTCTGCTTATTACATTTATTTGAAACTAAACTTAAATGGCGTCTATCTCCTTCGGAAGACGTTTGGGATCCTAAATTTATTATTTATTTTTGTTTGTCTTGATGTGTACTTTCACTTCTTGAAGTTTTGACCAAGAGTTTAACTACACCCTGTATATATATATATATATATATATATATATATATATATAGAAGGTGGATCCATAAAGCATTGCTTAACCCTAAATCACTGGCCTAATTCAGTTACAGCTTTAGAAATCATAATAGATCTCCATTTTAACCCGAAGAACCCTTTTTGTATATACAATTGTCATGTGTCTTGAACTCCAATTTCTTTCTGTTGTAGATTATACAACATTTTAACTTAGCATCTTATCTTGTTTTATTTTATTATATATATATATATATATATATATATATATATATATATATATATGTGTGTGATATACTGTATAATTTTACGAGTGTACAATTGTCAGTATGTTTGCTGTATATTATTGAAAAATTTGTGACGTATCTATACGGCACTTTATCATTAATACTCTTGGGCGTCTTTGGAATTTGTAAATTCGTGTACATTTCCAACTAGCTCTAAAAGGAGAAACCAAGATATGCAAATGAATTAAAGTATTTAAAGAGAGTGTTGTAAGTTAGCAGGGAGAAGGCTATTGCAGCAATAGATACCTTGACGGAGTTCGAAGAAAATTCAAGTTTATTTTGTGATTAGCTTCTGGCTGATTATCAGGAAGCGATCTACATTTGAAAAGTTTGAGCCGACTGGAAAGGAGTGAAGTAGTAAAAGTCAGGTGATATTTAAATTTCGATAATTGGATCATAAGATTAAATATATATTAGAGTTAGTGGAAAATTAATGATTGCTAGTAATTCAAATTGCGTTTATCTCTCGGTCTTCTTATTCAGGTAAACCCGTTCGATATTGAGTTTATTAGTTGATTAGTATCATATTTCGTGATCTAATTTAATAGTAAAATTCAATCCCATTGACGTAGACATATTGATTCATTTTTGTATTTAGAAGGTTGATAATTGATTCAATTGAATAAATATAATTTGTTATTGTAAAAATGTCGTCTGGTAATTCTTTACCTCAATTCAATCTTGGTGTCCAGGGTGGAATCCAGGGGGGTTCTCACAAATTTAGAAATATGAGTAATCTACGGAGAAAAAAGACTAATTCAATCACTCACTCAATCATCATGAAATGTCTGGATCTAATAGACCTACAGTTTTGAAATTTGGCATGCATATTCCTTTTGATGAGTAGAGATTCTCTATGCACGAGTTTTGTTAAAATTGACTCCTAAGAACGTTGCGGGGTGTTAAAGATAAAAATTTCCATTTTCGAACTATTACTTCGACAGACTTGAAATTTGGCAAACATGCTGCATTTATTGAGTAGAGATTCATTAAGAACGGATTTTACGGAAATTGATCCTCAAGCGGAGGGTCAAGTGTTATAGAAGTTTGAAACTGGAAAAGCATGTTTCTTCTGTTGAGTACAAATCCATTTTAAAAGGATTATGGGGGGGGGAGCCCTTATAGATACAAAAAATTCTCTTTTTTTTTAACTTTTAGACTTACAAATGAGATTCAGTAAGAGAGTATCTTTTTTTAAATGTATATTCGCTAAGAACGGGTTTTGCGGAAGGGGGTTGCATTGGCTTTAAAGTTTTTTTTTAAAAAAAATCCTATTTATGAGCTATTAGACTTACAAATTTTCAATATAGCAAAATATACATTTTCAATTGCACAGAGATCTGCTAAGAACGGGTTTTACGGAAATTGATTCTCAAGAAAGTTTGCGGGGGTAATTATGGAGCGTTTTGGATAAAAAAAATCTCCTATATTTGAAAAAAAAGACCTTCAGACTTGGAATTGACCAAAAAAGTTTCTTTTGTTGTGTAGAAATTCGCTAAAAATGATGTCTGAGAAAATCGACTGAGAGGGTGAGGCCTAAATTGGGCATAATTGATAAATACACCTTTGTTTTAGTAATTCCTGTCTTTTTTAAATCAAGATGTGAGGGTTAAAGAATTTGTTTGAAGGAAATCGAAGTCAGAATGCTAGAACTTAGATAAAAATAACATAAAAATGATGTATAATTTACAATGTCATGAAATACTTAGTCAAGCGGATGGTTAATTATTAGTTTATTATAATAAACAAAAGAATAAGCTATGCTAAAACTATAGAACCAGCACTTAGATTAAAAAAAAGAAATTTCTGATTGAATTACTGTGCGAAACATATTTAATTGGTCTTCTATGTGTGAAAAATTAGTATAAATAGAGACAAGTTGATATTCTCAATACACTTTTAAGTTTAGATGACCAACAAAATTCTTCCTGTTTTATAACTTCAAGAGAAAAAATACAACTTTTTTCTACGTGTGTGAAACCAATACGGGTGGGGTGATAGTTAAAAAAGAAACAAATCTGAATTGTTAAGCTATGAACCTCTTAGGTAATAACTTAATCAAATACTTTATATATATAATCCTTAAATACGCAGTCTGGATTTTTTAAATTTTTTTATCTAAGTTTTTGTACATCGCATTCTTTTTCATTGTAATAAAATGTCTTTATTCATAAAATTATATAAAGAGAACAACTAGCATAAATTCCTGTTATTAGAACTATACATTTTTCTTATTTTTGTATACTTGCTGTGTGATTGTTATTCGATTTTGTTTAATTCAGGTTTAAATTTACGATGTACTTTTTTCAACTAAAAAACATAGTAATGCTGCATAACCAAAAAACAAAAAGAAACAAAAAGAAACAAAAATGAAAGAAACAAATACAGGAAGAAATTGTTAAAAAAATTATAATTAAATTTTTACTTTATTTTTAAAAGCTCTTACCAATATAATCGTTTTTTAAGATACAATAATAATTTTTTATCGTCTATAAAAATGAAAATTTCATGTACAAATCATAATATACAGAACGCTTTAATAACATATACAATGTAATATCGTATATCTCTTCAGCAATTTATTCAGACATGATATTTCAAAAGGGGGTGTAAAAAAAGAAAAGTTATAGAAACAAAGGAATTTGTTGAATTCAATATGGGACAAAACAAGTTTACATTTGTACATTTTTCTAAAGCAGAGGCAATAAGATTTACAGTTTACTCTCTGGGCATAATTTGCATGTGTACATCGAACGTACTAACTTTACAAAACTTTTCAAGCCAAAACATTTTTCATTTAAAAATTTCCCGAAAAGGCTAATTTAGTTTCCATTTTTCTTCCTCGATCGGGTCCCGTGTATAGATTTCTTTCCTCTGATGGACGACGTGTTAATTCATCCGAGGAAGATAAAAGTTTTCCACGGTCTTTAAGAGCTTACCAAGCCGATTCCAATTCAGCGAGAGTAATTTGAACTCCATTTAGAAAGCTAAAAATGATAAAGTCGGAACGGAAGCCGCTTTAAATGTCGCATCATTTCCCGCTCAGTAAATTCGCTATTAATGGAGGGGAAATGCGTCTTGTTGTAGAATGTACGATCACTAAGCCTAACGTGGCGGTTGCACGAAGCGCCATCCAGAAAGGGGTGTCGCTTTCTACTAACTGCAGTAATTAGCCCCCCTGAGCTTTTAATTACACGCCTAAATTATTTTCAATGCAGTTTGTTCCTGGGAAGGGAAACAAAATAATGAAATAAGTTCCAGTTATTAAATTACGGTTGTGCTCCTCTTTTGATTTTGTGATTAAGGCGCACGTAATTGCTAATGCTAATGATTTAAAGCGGCAGGTAGAAGATATGCCCCGTCTGACCTTAAAGTTTCTATTTTGAAAAGTAACAAAATAATGTGTGAATTTTATATCTTATTTTTCTTCATTACATTTATATTAACCCCTTAACCTGTGCGCCCGTACACAGTACGGGCGCACAGTGTATTTTCATTCTTTCTTGGATTTTACCGTATTTTATTGTAATATTGCAGTGTATCGTAATATTTTACCAGGCTGTAACTTCTTCCCATTGAAAGGGGTGGTAAGTAACTCTCATACAAAATAATATTATTCGAGCAGCTATTACGAAGGCCAGATTATTATTCTTGCGGTGCTAAGTTGCAGTCGCTCAAGTTTATTTAAGTTAGCTTCAGAAGCACAAAAATAAACTAGGAAGTCATACTCCACTAAAAAAATGTAAGGGAAGCAAATGGATCTGATCCAGTGCTCCTCAAACTTTCACTATTAGTGACTCAACTTTCAGTCGTAATTTTTTCTTCGCCCCCCTTCCTGCAATAACAATGTATTGAATGTCATAAAAATGCACTTTGACTCTAAAGCTATAAAGCGACCTTAATTATAAACCGTATAAATTATCAAGATAGGTTTTAAGGTATCCGACTACGTTCGGAACCATGATTTTACAAAAACGTACAAATGGATAATATTCATGATATTTAGTGTCACTTAGAATAGAAAATATATATGAAATTATCTTAAGAATAGTATTATAATAAAAAATTATTTAAGTACAATATTTTGACATAAAATGAATATAGAATGACCAATCATTTTTTCAAAATATCCTCCTCTTTTGTCTATTATAATATTTTGCCTGTATATAGCTCAGACCTCTGTACAGAGGCTCAACTAGAACTTTTGAAATATATAACTTAGAAGTAGATTTATCCATATTTTTTTACAACAGAAAGGAGTAATTTTAAGAAAAAAAACATCGATAATTATTTCATTGGTGGTAACTCTGAAAATAATGTGAATTTTTCTGAAATCCTAGTTCAGACTCTCTTGAGAAGTCTTTACTTTATATAAGCAAACTATTTTTATTATAAAAGAACATTTTGAAAAAGGTTATTCTGAGTTCATTTGCCAAAATATTGTATTTAAATAATTTTTTGTTAAAATGTCTTTAAAACAATTTTATACATGTATTCTAATATAAGTGACACTAAATATCATGAAAATTATCCATTTATGCGCTTTTTTAAAATCACGGTTCCTAACGTTGTCGGATACCTTAAAAATTTGTTACTTTTAAGTGATAGATATTTTAAGTGAGTTATTTTTAATTAACAAGATAAATGTTGTTACTTTTTATTTCTTATTTTTAAATTGGAACAGATTGCACAATACTTTAAAGAAGGCACCAATGGTACTAAGAACCTTGATACAGAACTGCTCTCAACTGCGTAGAAGAAATCTTCATAAATTCCACGTCAAGCGGCAAAATCAAAAGGCAACTTAGTAATAAACCACTCTTTAAATTTTGGCCAGGGGTGGATGATGATTTTTTTTCACTGAACACTTCGTATATTTTTCCATTTCAAACACTAGTAATTATTAAACTTAATTTAGTTTTGATAAATTAATTATGAAATACTTGTGCAGTTCTGACACATTTTTACCGTTCAAAATAATTGGGACAAATGGTAAAAAACGATTTTTTTCTAAAATCCTAGTTTTTAATCATTACATACCTTAACTAGACAGAAATTTTTTTTATATAAGTATGAAGTGTGTCGTTCTACAGCTGAACTTATTTCTTCAACTCGTTTTGGTATTGACTCTATTAGTGCAGCGCACACGTTCTTAACTGCATCGTTGTAAAACCACACTTGTGTAGCACTTTTTATCATTTGTTTTGTTGTTGTGCAACTCATCTTTGCTAAACTATTCTTCATAATATGTCATAAATTCTCAATAGGATTTAGGTCTGATTTATTACCAGACCAGTTAATTACTTTTATTTTATCTTCCGGCATAAAATTCTGGACCAATATCGAATTGGGACAAGAAGCCAAATCACTTTGAAAAGTTCCGTGAAATGGTTCCATGGATGGAGCAAATCTACTGCACAATATTTCTATGTATTTGACATAATTCGTCATTCCTTTAAAAGGAAGTAAGCTTTCAGTGTTATTTGTTGTGAAAAAGTCCCAAATTGTCTGTTCAGAAAGGTGTTTTACAGTCTGTTGCATATGACATGACAGCAGAGTTTCCAATTCATCTAACTACCCTTGATTTGTAGCCCTGTACAAATAAATGCGTTCCATCACTGAAAATCACCTCATTCTAGTCGTTAACCTCGCAGGATTGGTATTTTGGCTTACGCTAAACATTTTTCCATCGTTTTTTTTGAGTTAAAAATTGCTTTTTCTTTGGTCTTGATGCCTTACGCCTAACTCCCAAAACACTTTTCTGTAGGAATAAGATACTGATTTTAAAATCGTAGTCCAATAAATACCTTCGAAGGTCTGTGTTGGTCAAACTTTGATTTATTTTGCTATTTCATAGTAGAATTTTATTTGTTCTTGGAGTAATTTTCCCTCTTAGCCCACATTTTCCTTTACTTTTGGAGACGATGATCAGGAATCTTGAAATATTCTTAAAATTCTTAAAATACTTGATTTGTCCACACTAACTATCATAGCAATATCTCTCACGGTCATAGAAGTGTGAATGTTCATTAAGAGCGATTATTTTAGAACTCTTCTCTTCGAAATAATATCCATCTCTAAACAAGTAGAGGTAACACGTATTACACGGAACACAAAGTTTTAGCCACCAGCTGCCACATTGAAAAGTTCACAACTGAATTACTGATGATCTAAAACCAGTCAAATTAGTAAACTACAGTCAAGGTCGATCCGTCGCACTACTTCTATGCAGATATAACCGTTTTGAGGCGGTTCGGAATATCACACTGGCACATATCAACATAGACAAGAAAATTATGTTTGTCCCTATTAAATCGAATTAAATTAGTAATTACATTTTTCACACTTATTTTATTGTAGTTTCCTGTACACTAGTGAATGTTATCTCAAATTGTATCATTAACAATATTAATGAACACTGATAATACATTTCTGGAAAAAATCTTAGTTTCTTGTTTTAATCATTCATTTTCTTGGATAATGTTAATCAATTTTTTGGTTATTTTTTCCCCGTTTTCTCCTGTTATATTTTTTTGCAATAAGGGAGAAAGGAGCAATAATTTAGCTTAATTGTTAGTTCTCATAATTTTCAAATCACTATATTTTTCCAATACCAGCAACAAAAGAAATGCCGTTCACATTCTTAGACATATAATACATAAGCATGGCTTTGTAAAAAAAGAATAACTTGGACTAATCCTAAGTCCATGTAAATTACGTTTTCCCGTTGATTAGAAAGTACTTCAGGGGTCTAATGATCGAATCTTGTCTTTTCCACATTGAAGGAAAGTTCGCCTATCGTGAGATATAGATATGAAGGGACGTCTGAAGTTATGAACCAACTGGCCCTGGGCCCAGGGCCTCGCCCAAGATGGGGATCTCGTTTCGTTCTCGACTCTGACTTAGTAAACTCATGATCCGAATAATTTTAATGGTCAAATCTTATTACAGTACATAATCTCCAAAAAAGTCTTAATTTCAAACTGCATGTCAACTGGCAAAAGTGGTGCAACTGTATTATTATGTGATAATCATGGTCCATATCTAGGCCTAATACCATAATCAATCACTCAATTCATTTAATCGAAATGCGGCCATCGATCGAGCTGGTTCGTGCCTATGTTTTTGAGATTGTGAAGCGTGCACATTTGATTGATGGAAACTGAGCGTCAAAAATTACCTGCGGTGATTGGTATCCGCTTATATGTTACCACACTAAAAAGAGATACCAGGGTACTAGTTCTACAATGGTAAAACACCAAATCCTCAGCTCATTAGAATTAAAAAATAAAAACAATTACTTTTTTGAATGAATGCTTAACAATATTATATACTGTCTACCTTTAAATATCTCAGGTAGGGCCTACTTTTGCACAGGGGCCCGGGACTCTTAAGAGTCTTAAGACGTCCCTGTAGCTATGTAAAATATATACAAATAGATTGACAAATTTAGATAAACATAATAATTATGAATCAATGATGAGATTTTGAAGAGAGTTAACAAAGCTAGAATGCTTTTAAGAACAATTACAGCCATGCATGAAAACTTGCTGGCATTATTTAATCACTTTTCTTAAACTTCGAACGCCAATTTTGCCATTCAATGGCTGATTTTAGATTTAGAATCAGTAATCCATAAGTAAAAAGAGCTCCGACAGCAGACAGAATAAAACTTCTCTTGAGATACACCACACCACCAGCTGATAAATAAATAATTTTCTTTTTCTTAAATTTTTTAAGGAGTGCTATTTTTTCCAAATTTAGAATGCCATCATACATATCGATCAAAAATTCAGCTTTTGTTTTGATGTCTGACATGTATTCCGGAATTCTGTCGCTGGCGAGTGTTAGGGAAAGTATGATAACGATTCCCGTGAAAAAATTGCCACTTGAGGTCACTATATATGCATCCGATGGTCTCCCTTGCATAACCATGGACAAAGTTGTGTAGAGAGAGCAGAAACATACTGACATGAGGAGGAGCAATGATGTAGATAAAGTGCTTTTTAAAAGATGAATTTTGTGTAATATGTCATTGTAGTCACTTAATAACCTTACGTATTGTTCTGTTGCTGCAATGGGATTCATGTTATTAATTTTTTCTCTAATCCGATGAAGAAATCCGCCGTAATGATGTATTAAGACGAATAACGAAAAGGCAATCAGACACGGATATTCCAAATTCACTGTGAAATAAATATATTCGAATAAAATATACAAAAGCATTCGATGTTTAGAATCTTGCGTCACGTATCCGAATGTCCAAAATGGGTCTATTTCGTTTTTTTTAGAATCTATGTAAACATACGCCCAGGCTAGCAAAGCAGGAAATGTAAAAACAATAAAAAAAACACTATGCATTATAGAAGAATTGAACCTGCATTGTTTGACTTTTAGTACATTAACGTGTTTTCTTATAAAATCTATGAGAATTTGTAAGTTTTTCTTCTGAGAATACATCGAATACCACAAGTAAAAGATTAAAATATCTATGAATATGTAAACAAGAGTAGATTCAATATCTTTAAATAAAAACAGATAATGCAGTAAAGCAGCCAAATAGTAGAAAGTTAACAAATGAAATACTACTATTGAGTAATAAGAAAGTGTTCTAAGAAAATATTCTGTTATTCTTTTTCTTTTTCCACCATCGAGTAATAATACAATCCAAAGAGGAGTATTTATCGCCGCAACGTGTACTGAGTTTGCTTTAAACATGAGGAATTTTTCAAAAAAAGAGTTAACACTATCTCACTCTCAATGACTTACTTTAAATACAATTGTTGTTAATATTTTCCAAACATTTATTTGAACGTTTTTTTTATTATTTTTTACTATAAATTAAGTGATAAAATTCAATACTACACTAAAGTATCATAATAAATATGCGCTTAT
The DNA here is from genome assembly GCA_019973935.1 of Trichonephila clavipes. NCBI lineage: Eukaryota > Metazoa > Arthropoda > Arachnida > Araneae > Nephilidae > Trichonephila > Trichonephila clavipes. The sequence continues at coordinate 177,462 of BMAU01005146.1, read as the reverse complement.
TACGATCACTTTTACAAATGATAAAAGATTCCAACAAATACAGGTTTTCCTAAGCAACACTTAAGGATGATCAGAAGAATGTAATGGTTTTGGAACAGGAACAAAGATGGCAGAATAATTTTAATTCGAATCAAATTAAACACCCGCAAATCTATATATTTCAGTGTAATATAATTTTTCTTCTCTAGAATTTATTCAAAAATTTTTCTGCTCTTATTTAATCAGAACTTTATGTTCATAACTTTTCATTTCCACACTAATATCAAACGAGGATTTGCAGGTATCCAAATGACAGTAATGTTTCTTTTGTTCTATTTTCCATGAATAAAACACAATAACAAGTATAAAACTTGCCACAACATAAATACGGGGTGTAGAAGTAATTCTCTATACACTTACTGATTCGTTAGAAAAATTTATCAAGTTTCAAAAGGCTTAAGTCATTTAACCGCTTCGAACATTTAGCCACATTTTTGTCATATAGATTAAGTTTTGAAGATGAAAAGTTTATATATATATATATATATTCTTTTTAAATTTAAAATTTATTTATTTTCTTAGTGTTGTAACAGATGAGATGAAGTCTGTCGCAAAACCAAACAGAAGTCTTACGTATAAGAGAGTTATCGATATTCAATAAAATACTGAATAAGTTATGGAGAAATGTAATGATTTTTCTTGTTATTAACTCCTTTATAGCAATCAAAAAAATTCTCTAGAGCCTTTATCCATAAAAATCAACCACTATTTGAAAAAGGAACAAATATATCATTTTGAGTATCAATTTTTGTTATGTATAGAAGGTAAAAGCCATCTAGACCAAATGAAACAATCAATTAAATATTGATTTTAGCTTTGTGCAAATTTTTTTTAATAAAGTTTAAGGTATAAACTAATATATTATAAAGTATATAATGTGATGAAAATTTCATCGCTGACAATATTTTTCTCTATCAATATCACTTTTAACAAATTTATTCAATTTTAATTTTATTCAATTCTTAGTACTAACATATTTACTCATTTGATCTTTTAAAAAATGCCTTATATTTTATAACTGCGTTCGATGCTCAATTTTCTATTATGCTAATAAAATTTTGTATATAAAAGAAAATGTGCCTTTTTTTTATGCCTATGATTTGATATTAAAGATTGGAAATCTAAGGCTTTGAAATTTAGCAATGCTAAATCAATGAAATATTTTCCAAATAATCTTAACGCCGCTTTTAATGATAAAATACAAAGCAAAAAATGTAATAAAACACAAATTTTCTTCTTGTCTTTCTAACCAGAAATGTTCTTTGTTAATTAATGAATTAGTTCTTATAGTGTAGAATCTGTTTTATTTGGGTTTAAATAGAATTGTATTCAGAATTCAATTACGTCGAGAACTCAGGGAAAAAAAAGTTCAAAATAGAGGGGGGTATTTAAATTAATCTAAAACTATCAGCTTCACCTATGTAGTAATGTAACAAACCAAAATGTAGACAGTGACGTCTGGCGGACAATTTCAGAAACCGCCAGGCTAGAAGTTGATTTAGAAGCATTAAAATCTTGTAGCAGGCGCGGCTCTAGGGCCGGACAAACCGGACCCCTGCCCGGGGTGGCAAATTTAAAGGACGGTATTTGGATCACAAATTTAGAAAATATTTTTTTATGTAACAAAAAAATTTGATATACTTTCAGAAAAATTATTGTGTGTAAATTTGGTATTACATGTAATGCACCATATTTCCTTATTTTGTACTCTATATGTTTAATTCTAGTTGCGTCGACCATCCGGTATAGTGGTTAGCGACGCTGACTGCTGTGCCTTTGGGACTGGGTTCGAATCCCGGAGAAGACATGAATGTTTGTAAATGTATAGTGCCTTCGTGGCATGGGGTACTTTAAATAGCCGTCGAGTCGCAAGTCCTCTCGTGAGGTTGGTGGAAGGGAAAGAGAAGCGGGATGCTCTTGACTACCCCCAGGGTGTTCTCTCTCTAAATTGGGGTGAAACCGATCCAAATCGTTCTGTCACCTGTATGGTGCTCAAAGCTACAGCTAACGACAGGCGTTACTTAGCCCTTTGCCATGATGAATTTCGTGGGTCTTTATCTTGCCTTTGCCGATCAGGTGGCATTAGTAGCAACAACACTGCCAGTTTTATCTTACATTAGCTGGTATACCCGTTCTTCGCACGGGTGAATTGAAAATTTAAGCAATACAGACTGAAGGAAAAAGAAGTTTTTAATGAGTTAATTTTACGTGAATTGTAAAGTAAACAAATAGAAAAAAGCTTTTTGCATATCTCAACAGAACCAAAAACCATGTTTGCTAAATTTTAAGTCTGTATATATAATAGCCGATAAAAAGTTTTTTTTTTTTACTTATAACGCCCCGGAACTCTCTTATGGATCGATTTTTGATAACACCTTCCTTCTGCTCAGCAAAATTAACACATTGTTACAAATTTTGTGTAATAAACGCATTAAAATAATGTAAATAATTTGTATCTTGATGTGTAATACGTTAATACTACTTTCTGATGCATTTATTTTATGTTAAATAGCTGTCACCTGTGACTTCGTCCACGTGGAATTTAACAAAAAAGTGTTTATTTAATTCGCAGAGTTTACGAAAACTTAATAAGTATATACTACTTATGCTATAAGTATAATGTCATTCTTGTATTTTGTGAATCAATGTTTCTTTTTTGTTTTACTTTTTGTTTTCTTTGTTTTTTGTTGAGCAAAGTGTGAGAGGGACGCATGACCTTTGATACTGTCGATGAGGTGAGGACTGTAAAATCCTTGCAGTGTTTGTGTGCAATGTTTGGCAATAAAATAAACAATAGAGGTATGAAATTGAATTACCTCTACTTAAATGCGGAGCCTTGTGAGAAGTCAAATGACGTAAAACTCAAAAAATTCCTAATTTAAGTTTAAATGTTGTCTATGTTATGGAAAAATTGATGTTGCTCAGTGTTCTTGAGAGAGAATGAAATCATTGGCATGATTATAAACCTTGAATGCAACAGTTCAAAACAGGTCTAAGTAACAGTAAGGTGAAACGAATCTGCAAGCAGGGGGGGGGAGAGGGTCGCGTGACCTTTGACGCTGTCGATGGGGTGAGGACTGGGTAGGGTGAAACGAACAATAACGAAGCCGCAAGCACGGGATAAGAAAAATGCATGACCTTGTGGAGACCCCCTGGGTCTCACCCTGGACACCAAGATTAATTTGAGGCAAAGAATCACCAAGATCCATTTTGTATAATAATAATAATAATTGTTTATTATTTCAAGTCTCAAAAAAAACCTCTAATAACATATATTTCTATGTTACGTCAAATAAAGGGATTTACCTTTTATATTAAATTAAATTACGAATTATGCAATTAATTAATAATTATGCTCAAGATCAAGTAAGGTCTACCGAAGTAGGAATATGGAAAATACAGAATATACCTTTATATACCGAAATACACGTACTCGAATTATTAACTTTCATTAACTTTAACTAATTTGACTAAACTAACGCTTAATTTAAGCGTACATAAATTATAGTTACCACTGGTTATATCAGCTTTCTCGTTCTTCAGTAGAATAGCAGTACTATGTCTTCCCATTCTTAATATCCTGGAATCCTCTAAATTTCAGGTTACTGTTGCTGGCTCAATAGCCTTCCTCATCATGCCTGCTAGCTTACAACAATCGACTTAAACACCTTATCTACTTGGCATATCCCGTTCATCTTTTTGGAGTTGATTGGAAATATATATATATATACGCGAATTTATAATCCCCAAAAAGATGCCTAAAAATATTAGTGGAAAGGTTCCGTACAGATTCGCAACAACCTTTGACAGTGTCAATGGTGTGAAAACTTTTAAAACCATTAGTATCAGACATCAACGAGAAAAATCACGAGTGTCAGTAACCTAATTAAACAAAAAAGTTTGATATAACTGCTAGAAACGTTGAGACAGAAGGCTCGCGAAATAAAACAATCCCTATTTACTAAAAATAATCCTTAATGAATAACAATAATCCCCCTATTCGAAACGGATATTGTTCTCCATTTCATTCGTTTTAATTTTATTTTCGCGGAACCCTAATTTTTTTTTCTATAATTAAAGTAGCTTAAGTTATTTCTTATAACATTAGCTATCTGCCAGTGAAAGTTTCGTCAAAATTGGTCCAGCCGTTTCAGAGATTAGCCGGAACAAACAGACAGACAGATAGATAGACAGACATACACAAATTTTAAAAATTGATTTTTTCGTGCAAGTACCGAATATACTTTTAAATGCATTTAGTAAAAAGCTATTAATTTCAAATTACAAACAGACACTTCATTTTTATTTATATGTATAGATTGAAACTTGAAGGGCTCGAGGAGGGAGTATATGTTAAATTATGAAAGTTTATATGTTAACACAATTTTCCCTTGTAACTTTCTCCCCATCCAGGAGTAGGTTCACTACGGACATTCCTTTAACCCATACAATGTCCGGTGCCAGCTTTTCTAAAGGGGTCAAGGGTAATAAGAGTTTTTAGTAGGTATAGAGCCACAGGAGAGGGTTTATTTTAGTCTTGAGTGTAGTTCATTGCTTTTTAAACTTTCAATACACACGACCCACTATTCAATCCTCATTTTCATTGCCCCCTACGTACAAAAACAATGTATTGAATTTAATACTACTATACTTTGGCCCTAAAGCTACAATACGACTTTAATCTCTTATGTTCCACTGACATATATAAACGTCTCGGTAATAAGAGTTTTTAGTAGGTATAGAGCCACAGGAGAGGGTTTATTTTAGTCTTGAGTGTAGTTCAGTGCTTTTCAAACTTTCAATACACACGACCCACTATTCAATCCTCATTTTCATTGCCCCCTACATACAAAAACAATGTATTGAATTTAATACTACTATACTTTGGCCCTAAAGCTACGATACGACTTTAACCTCTTATGTGCCACTGACATATATAAACGTCTCGCTCGACCAAAGCATTAATTTTCTGGACGTATATATACGTCTTTCCGAAGAACGATTTTTTCTGTGCAGTGCTATCCATAAAATTATTCCGAAGGCTTTGGAATGCAATAAAAGGACCCTGACAGTGTTTGCGAAGAATTTACTTATTTCAGAGGATTTGCTTATTTATTTCTTTTCTCCTCCCCTCCAAAAAACATCAAAATACGCTCTTCTATGTAGTAAATGGTGGTATTGGGGAGCAAATCGCTTACCTTTTAATCAACAGTTGAGAAATTAATTATAAACCTTAGAAATTATCAAGATAAGTGTTAATACAAGCCCATAGGGCCCCACTGATTAAATATCAAACAAGTTCTTAACTTAGTATTATTAAATTAATAATAAAATATACATTGATCAGTGCTGATGTATTTATAAGTGTATTATATCAGTATAAATGTGTGCTTTACATTTTATTACATCAGAAAGTATTTTCTTTTGTTTACTTTCAGAAAATTAATAATTTTTTAAGTAACCTTTTATTTTCGACTTTTCAATATGCTCGCGCCCCCTTCATGGAGTTATCACGCCCCTCAAGGGGGGCACGCCCCACAGTTTGAGAAACGCTGGTGTAGTTACTATAAGATAAGATAAAAGCGCTTGTAACCCCCACCCTCAATAGACTCTTTTCCGAAAGAATTGACCTACAGAAACGAGCTATTTCTTTTCTTACATTTTACTCGTTTGAAATCATAACAGTCGTGTGCTTATCGCCATATCAGTGAGAGGGAATCCCAAAATGTGTAAGCAAAATATCGTAATATAGAGCCCCCCCCAAAAAAAAAACTCCCTAATGAATTTGGATACAGGAACCACTCAGTACTACACCAGTGAATCATAACGAGTAACTATGTGCTTCATTTCGAATTATTTTGCATTTTTAGGACATTGGGATTATATATATAAAGGGTGTTTTTTAGAGGTATATAACTTTAAATTGCAATAAAACAACTATGTATTATTCGATTGACATGAATTTTTTTTATCAATGATACGACTGATACGGTGATAGCTACGCCCCTGAAATGTATGCTCTATGTACGTGAAAGAAGAGATAAAAGTCATTTCTGCATGCTTCAATGACACCCGTTATCTCTTCTCACCAACGCATCCATCGCCATCACAAGTGGGCAGTTTAAAAGACAGGCACTCAAACCCATAAAATTTGAATCAACTGTCTAAATCCCCACCTACCCTACGCCAAATTCTGACCGGGTGTCAATTCAACTGCTGGGCAAATTTCTATTGTCCCATACATAAAACGTACGTAGCGCATACAATTGTACGAAACCCCAAAGTCGCAAAAATTTTACCACTTTTGGCTTCTGTAACTTCACCCACTCCACGCTCCATCATATCGCACCCGCGTGGTCCCACTTGTCTTGGATCAGCGCGGGGGCGAATGGGAATATGAAATATTTTTTTTGAATTTAAATATCACGGAGCTTGCCACAGCCCCTTTTCGTAAGCCGCCCTGGGCCATGGCCTCCTTTGCATCCCCACGCTACACCACTGCAAATTGTTAAAATTAATCATTTTACAAATGATATAAATTGTATGGAGTTTCATTTAGGTTAAGTTTTAGAAGTATTTTATCAGCTTAGGAAAATCAAATATAATATAAAATAAATTGATAATATGATCATTTTAAAAGAATGTGACTCAGCCTACACTTTCAACATTTTTCAGAAAAAAATAGCTTTTCAGAATACTGAACATCCAGAAAATCGTTACGTGGAGAGGGTTTTTCGATTTTTGCCACCGGTTCCACCCCTCTTCGGAAGGCGAGCCGACAGCCGCCTGAGACATCTTCTCACCCCACACGACAGCCAAACGCAAACATACTGCTTCCAGCTCCTTATACACCTTAGTACTATTTTTTAAAAACTTTTTGGCAATCACTTTAATTCTTTATGCTTGTATTATTTTTTAAAATTAAAAAAGGGCAAATAATCAATGTGAAAGTAACAACCATATTGTGAACGACAGGAGATGAAGATCTCAGCACGAGATCAGGGGAGCTCTAGCCCCATCGATTCAACACCTTTTCCGAGAAAAATTTTTTTTTCAGAGTCGCGACAAATTTGTTTCTCAGGATATCTTTGGATGTGAAAAATTCAAAACATTTAGTTCTTTAAATACTGAAATACATTATGCACAAAAAAAGAATATAAATACTTTATAATCCTTTTACAGTCGTTCTTTGAATTGTCCAGAATTATGTTGAAAGATGTTTTATAAACAGACGGACGATTTATAAAAGACACAGTCGATGGATGAACCTGAAAACTTGTGCTTCATTTGTTCACTAACCGCATATGGGTATCTATGTTTTTCACCTCATGCATTAAAATAATTGAATTACCTCATAGGCTTTATTTTAAGTGTTGATTTTAAATTGATTATACTTCATAATATCTCTTTTTGAAATTTTTTTTTAATTACGCCCACCAACGTCCTCTTGGACATAAGGCGTCTTGCAGTCCAACATAAAGCAGATGTCGCTCTAGCAGGAAGGAGAACTCCACAGTTGTCTTGCGAGAGAACATGAAGTAGAGTGGGGCAATCGGATAGATGCTCCCCAGTTATTGGCCCGGATTTACAGAGAGGGCAGAACAGTGAATCAGCCAAGTCATTCTTAAACAGATGGGCTTTCAGGTAATCATGTCCGGTGGTGATTCTGAATCATGCCACACCCTCCACCCTAGGTAGGGCAGAAAGCTGAGCACGTCTCTGGCCATCGAGCAGACAAGACCAAGGTTTGCCAACAGCCAGGTCCGTAAGAGTGGAAATTCTCTTCAGTCGCAATTTGTCCCTGAGAAGTCGTGTAGCAGACCTCCTCGTTGGTGCACCCTGGGTAACGCTAATTCTGCTACAGCTTTCGTCGTTTTCTTGCAAGTCTAGTGTTTTTCTTATTTTTTGGAGACTTTTAAGAAGATTTTTAACATCTGCCCTTTTAAAGGCAGGGTCAGTCCCAGCCTTAAAGTTCTCTTCTGGAATTCTGGTGGTCTTACTATAGACAAAGTCATTGAACTAAAAACTGTTATTTTTGAAAAAATGTCCAAGACATATTCGATGTTACGAGAAAAGCCACAAGCATTTCAATTTGCTCCCCTTTTATGGCAACACTGCATTTGTTTACCGTTCATGCCGATTCATTGTTGTATTGATGCTGTTATCGTAAACTGTTCAATTAGTCTAAAATAACATAAAGTTATATTTATTAAATAGTTAGAAAAGAAAACCATAACAAAAGGTTAGTGTGTATTTTTTGCTTTTAGTGGGGGAATTATGAAAAATGATAAGTGTATTTATATTTAAATTTTCGTTCATTAGAACTATGGCGAGTGCTGGGTTTACCGATTCTGGTCGAATATTGAAGATGGAAGTTGACTATAGTGAGACAGTTGACGAAAAGATACCTGTTTGTCAGAAGTTATGCCAGGTATTTTTTTTTTTCTAACTCGTAATTTTATTCAGCTTTGTAACGTATCATGATGTAGGTACTGTCATTAAGAGAGTTAACTTTAAATATTTTTTTTCAAAGTGAAATTCTTTATGTTAAAGATTCATTTTCATAACGAATAAATATTTTAGCTTTAATATTGTAATGACAAGTATTCCTTGTACACTCCTATATTAAATTAGTTCCGTATAAAAATGCTTGTTCATGCTTATTGTATGTCATTTTGAAATGACACATATGATTGGTGCTAATTTTTCAGTTCAGGAAAATATTTACAGAGTAATATATGACAGAAATTAATCTTATCAGATTTGAAGAAAGCTCATCCAATTTCATTTTCAGTTGTGTATTTTTTAAATAAAAAAATCTGTTTGTATGTTTTTCAGTATGATTTTCTTCACTCATTAAAAATGGGTTTATGAATGCAGGCATGTGGTTTTTTTTTCTTTAATTAAATCATCAGAAATATTTTTAAATGACCTTTGCAATAACTTTATTTTTTCTATATATTTGATCAAATTATTTTGTTTGTAATATAGTTAGTTGCTTTGAATCTATTTCCATGGGTGAAAATTTGGTTCTTACTTTTTAATGTCACCACAAAAAATTTTTGCCACATGAATTGTGCCATGATATCAAACAAAAAGATTTTTGTGTGCTTTATTTGGTGAAGTTCAATCAGTCAGAGGAAAGTGGCACGATTCATATGGTGGAAATTTGGCTGGGATGATGTCAATCTGCAAGTACAGATTTTTTTTTCATTTGTGGAAATAGATTCAAATTCCAATTTTCTGTGAGTTGTAAGAGCTTTGATTTCATTCAAAATAAAGTGATGTTAATTATTTAGGAAATAATTTATTCATATTTTATATTTTAATCAATAAATATTATTAATTAAGGAGGATTCGACCAAATTTTGCTGGTAACCTTTTACCACCACATTTTCAAAATAAGTCATAGTCTTTTATTATCAGTAATGTTTTTTACATAATGTAACAAAAAAGGTTGAAAAACTAATGAGAGCTATCATTTATTAACATTTTTGTGTGTGTATATTGTGTAGGAGAGCCCACACCCTTGGCGACAAACTGAAAAAAGCACCAAGTCAGAATGAGATGATGGCAAGCGAAACCGACAATGGCAGCAAGTGAATATAGCGGAATAAGGTTGATGCGTAGTAAAAATATATGTAAACAATACAGAAATTAAACACTTAAGATAAAAACACTTACTTTCTTATTGCTTATCTTTTCGCGAGTGGAGGGTACAGCGTAACAACAGATTTTAAAAAAGTCTCATCGCTAAGCAAATGATCGTGTGAGCGCCGCCATATATATTTCCGCGAGGTAATGGTCGAACATACCTTCTGCGTGGCTGGTACGATTTTGAAGAAAGCTCTTTCACAATTCGTATAATCTCATTCGCTCATCACATTTAGGACATTCATAAGTTGAAATAATCAATCCTTCATACACCATTCAATAAAAATTCACTCTTACCTTTCGCATTCAACAAAGTAAAAAATTTCTAAGGTATATTCACTCAACGCGAAGCCATATTTCCAGTCCAGTGACCAACAACAAAATGAAATTTGAAATACCCGCCGATAAAATACAAAAATTCCAGAATTAGTTAGGTTTACCATATCTAGTGTATCAAAGTAGGGTTACCAAGATGGCACAATTATCGCCAGCCAAAATAATTCACGCCAAGGGTGTGGGCTCTCCTAGGACCGAACCGTTGTCACCAATAAAGCCTGCTTGGTAAAATTTGCACCTGTGAAACAGAAAAGTACCTTATCATACAAAAAAAAAATTAAAATAGCTTTATTTAAATTCATAGATATTCTGAAATTTTATTTATGTATTAAGTACTTTAATTTTAAATAAAGATGTTGGAAAGCAAAAGTTAAAATGTGCAACTCTTTGCTTGTATCATATTTATAATTGACATAAAAAATGTCATAAAGAGAAAACTATGTTAAAAAAATTTATTAATTCAGTAATGTTGGCTGTTAAAATGTTTCTTTTCCTTAGTGTTTAATTTGTTCACTTGAAAAATGTTTAGGCATGCTGTTACATTTTGTGTTAGAAGTAAGTTTTTTAAAAAATAATTGTTGTCATTATTTCACCATTAAACTCTGTAGAAAATTTAAAAATAAATTTCTTGGGAAAAAAACCCCACAAATGTTTTGAATGTGTTTTCGTCAAGATAAATATAAGTTGTTAAGCTTTTAGGTAATTTTAAAGTAAAAGACAATATTCTACTATTTTTTTTTTTCATATAATTATAAATCAAAAATGTATTTAAATGGTTTAAGGTGAAATTTCCAGTCCTTTTCCTTTATTAAAAAAATATTGTTACAGCATTGAATGAACATTACTTTAAATGTTATTAATACACATTTTTATATCTGTATTAGGAAGGAAAACTTACTGAGGCTTTGGATATTTTAATGTCACTAGAAAAGCAAACAAGAACAGTATGTATTGTTTCTTTAAAAATTCTTTTGTTAATTTTTTAATTAATGAAATTGTTGGTAAATGATGATTTTATGAGAATCAAACACATTTAGTTTTTTAACCCTTTAAGCAGTTTGTTCGTTCAGTGTACATGCTACCCGAAATTGGCTTCATCTGGTTTGTTACGGGCATCGATATTTTCTCCTTTCCTTTTCTGGTTTGCCCGCATTTTTCATTATTGAAAGAGTCTATTTAGTATTATTATTTTTCAACAGATGGCATGGCTTGTCCATGTAAATAAAATGCTTTTCATCCGAGGTTTTCTATGTAGCGGAAACTTTTTGAAATTTTTGTTTTACTGTATGCCGTGCTTGTGAATCTTATGGAAATTATGGATGAAATAGACGATGAAACTACTTTCTTGTTAGATGATGAACTACATTCTGATACAGATACAGATATTTCTTCTAATTATTTGGATTCTGATGACTCGTGCAGTGAGCTCCGCTCTGATGAAGATTTGAGTTCTGCAAGAATTTTTACCGAGGTTGATGTGAAAAATCTACCTGTTCCGTGTCCTCGATTTAAATTTTCTGGTATTCCCTCTGTGCATGTACAATTTGATGACTCTTCTGATGTTCTACAATTTTATGAAACATTCATTGATTTTTCACTCATGAATAAGAGAAATGAATGCTCGAAAAGAAATGAGAATGGAAAGATAATCTGAAAAGAAACGCGTTATTTCTGCCCTGATTGTGATGTAGGACTTCGCATTACACCATGCTTCAAATTGTACCATACACAAAAGACTTCTGAACTGTTTGGAAAATTGTAAACTTCAAAATTCACAGTAAGTATGAGAGAAATTTTTGCAGAACTTGTAAACCATTCTTTACTGCATGTAGAATGTACTTGAAAAAAGCAAACATTTATAGGGGGTTTTGTGTCCAAAATTGTAAAATAAAAAATGTTGTAAAAGCATTAAAAGTGAAAAAAAATTCTTAATATTCTTATTTTAAAGGGTGTTTTTTTAGAGGTATAGAACTTTAAATTGCAATAAAACAACGATGTATTATTCGGCAAATGTTGTCTTCCAAATGGTTAAGCGTTTGTGGCTTATCCGCATAGACCAATGACTTTACATAGCCCCACAGAAAATAGTCCAGCGGTGTTAAATCACAAGATCTTGGAGGCCAGTTCACAGGTCCAAAACGGGAAATTAGGTGGTCACCAAACGTGTCTTTCAATAAATCGATTGTGGCACGAGCTGTGTGACATATTGCGCCGTCTTGTTGGAACCACAGCTCCTGGACATTATGATTGTTCAATTCAGGATGAAAAAGTTAGTAATCATGGCTCTATACCGATCACCATTGACTGTAACATTGTGGCCTTCATCGTTTTTGAAGAAGGATTCCACCAGCCCATAAAGCGCACCAAACAGTCAGTTTTCTGGATGTGACGGTGTTTCGACATACACTTGTGGATTAGCTTCACTCCAAATGCGGCAGTTTTGTTTGTTGATGTAGCCATTCAACCAGAAGTGCGCTTCATTGCTAAACAAAATTATTGGAAAAAGTCATCGATAATTGGACGTCCAGATTGGACTACATCCGAGCCAGCCGTGGCAGTCATATGCCAGAAATCATATTTAAAATGTAATGCCACAAGATTATCTTTCGAATAAAAAAAATTCATGTCAATTGAATAATACATCGTTGTTTTATTGCAATTTAAAGTTCTATACCTCTAAAAAACACCCTTTATTAAGTATGGGACTTTATTATATGCAATAAAAAAAATATACCTTTTTTGGAAGCATTTCTGGTAAAATAATTGACGGCTTAAAGGGTCAAATTTTGCATATTGTTTCCATTTCTGATTTTGTATGCGTATACACAGCTGTAAGAGAAGAGATCATTTTTAATTGTGTAAATTCTTTATACACTTTGGTTTTATGAGATTATGTTTTAAAACACTTGTTTCATCTTTGTAATTAATAAAAATAAGTTTAATATGTGTGATAAGTTTATTTATTCCAGTTTTGCCAAGTCAAGAAATGTTGCCAAATGTTATCGTTTCTGCTAATACCAAAGAACAAATTTTTGTACTTGCTCCTTTCATATGAGCACATTGACAAATAACTTGGAAAACATTACAAAGAATTAATGCATTTTTAATCCCTTCAGTGGGTTCATAAATGAGTATCAAGCTTGCTGAGGAACTTAACACTGGGGGTTTTACGTCAGATTGACCACATGACTGAAACATCTACTTCTGCACCTCGGCCCAAGGTCAAGTGTCTTGAGATGGGCACAATAGGCCTTGGCCCTCATGGGCTGTTGCACCACTGAGTTATAAGTTAATGTATTTTAAAAACAAACATGTACACTTGAAATAAAAAATATAACTACATTTGTGAGTCGTCCTAAGCACCAATAATTTCATTCATAATCAATAAAAATGTCTTCATGTAGACTACACCATATAAGTTTGTATAAGTGCGGATGTAAATGCTGTCCTTCAAATCCGAAATATTTCTTGTTTAACCATTTTCTTTAACTAAATAATCTTTCTGGTACTTACAAATAAGACCGAAATACTCCACAGCAAAAAAATAAACCTTATATTTCTGTAAAAAGTATTTTAAAAAAGAAAAATATTCCATAGAAAATAGATTTTAAATGGTTTATCATTATTCTAACAAAATTAGAGGATAATATTAAAAATTTTAAACAAAATTAATAACGTTTTGAGCATGTGTAATCAAGAATGTTTCATTTCGCAAGGGAACAGTACAGTCTATAAAATTTACATTTGGATGCAATCAAATCTACGTTCATGCACAATTCTAGTACGGTTTTTGCTGAAAAAATTGCTTTGTATTTAAGTAATATGCTTCTAATTGAGTTCTTCATCTTATTAAGTTATTTTTGAAATATTACTGAATTATTTCATTATGTTGCTTATTTGTTCACTATAACTGTGTTCAGTAGCAAGTAATGTAAACTTTTTTATCTGTTACTATTTAAGTGATGTAGAATCTTTTGGATTTTTGTTATTAAGCAGAGAAGGATCTATGACTTGTTTTATATATTTAATTTTATTCTTTTGTGTAGTAAATTTAATTTTTATGTTAACAAGTCTACATTTTACTATGTACTCCCTTATTAATTATCAGCTTTCTAGCATCTTGCATTCAGTAAAACAAAGTACTAGTGTACTTATTCAGTTATCTTACTATTGGATCTATCTGTTACCCATGAAATAATGAAAACCATTAGAAATAAACAGAAGTAGGATGACCATTGTGTGTGAGAGAATGGTAAAATAGCAGAAACAAGATTACATTTTTCCTGCTGGGGTTAAGATTGTCAACTGGGCACATTTATTGAATAATTTGACTATACAGTATTACCTCGACTTATGGGATTTTCAAATTTCATGGATTCGTCTTTTTTTTCATCACTGAAATTCAGACAAAATTAGTACCAGAGCCTGATGAAATTGGTAATATGATTGAAGAAATTGTTGATCTTACCAAGCAAATAAATTTAGAAGTGAATAGTAGTAATATGCAAGATCTGCTGGATTCCCACAATCAGGAGCTGACGATGCATGAGCTCATACAAATGCATGAACAAGAGCAAGACATTGAAGATCTGGAGTCTTCAAACCTGGTTCTATTAAAAGATCAAATGATGTTTGGGAGTTTGACAGAAGGCCTCAATTTAATTGAAAAAGGATTACAAATTTTAGAAAATACTTGCTCCAACAAAGAGCATATTTTTTTCAACAAAACATGGAATAAAAAAAGTATTAGCATGCTATGAGAAAATTTTATGGGAGAGAAAAAAAGTTTCTGAGCTGTCAGACTATTTTTTAAAATTTTTATGAAACCTTCTACTTTAAAATAACTTCTGTTTGCGATTTTGTATTTGTGTAATCTAAGATTTTGCTAAACATTTTTTTTCTTGAATTATTCTTTTCTATTGTCTCCTGCCCAACTAAAAATAACATATTTATTTACACATGAAATTATACCCCGACTTGCACAAATTCACTCAGTCCCACCTATCCTGTAAGTTCGGAGGAATTATCGTATCTTATGTTCCTATACAATGTGTTCAAATAGGATTAAACTCATTTAGCCTTTTCTCTGCTTGTCATTTAGAATGTTCCTAAAATAAGACTGAATATCTTTAAAGGTAGTGTTCTTCTTGACCAGTTGTAATTTTATCAGATGTTCCCTTACAGTGATGTATAAAATCTTTTTCCACATCTTTTTTAAAATTTTACTTGTAGAGATTACCTTCTCTGTTCCTATGACCTTACTAATCTCTTATAGAATCTATACATTACTGTATACATTGAGCCATCAACTCTATTGTAAATTCAACAGAATATTCTTCAACAAATATTCAAAATGCTCCTCATCTGCTTCCAAACCCATTAACTTGTCAACAACAAAAGAATAAAAAAAGTCTTCTATATTATTTCCTCTTCAGATCTAAATCCTTCACTTTTTCCACCAATGTCTTTTTTATATCTTACCAGTTAACAATCACTTCTTGGTTTATTGGTCTATAGGTCATGTATAATGTTTCTAATTGAAAAATTTTAGTTGGTGAGCAAGAACATTGTCATGTATAAGGGTTTCATGTAATAAATAATTAACCTCAAGGTATTTTTAATAACAGAACCAAACTCACATAAATAGCAGCTTTTCTTTTAAAACCTTGTGTCTCTCTTGAGTATTTTGAAGTCTTGTAAGTGGCATACAAGCAGTGACTTGCAGTTTCCATTCATATTTGTGCAAAATGAGAGGGTCAGTCTATTTTTTTATGGGCCTGTAACCTAGGCACTTATGTTTTATTTGGCATTTTTCAGAAGAGCCATGTTTTGTCTCAATTGAAAAACTGTCGATGGATACCTTCTTTAGCTTTGATCAGCTTGATAAAATTTTTGTCAATATCTCAGCTGTTCTCAGATCAGAGCTTCTTATTTTGCCATGTCCGACAATAGAATGAATGTGACTTTTTTTTAAAAAATTTCTAATCATCTCTGGCTGATTTTAAAATGATCTTGGAAAATCTTCAGTGTTTAAATATTTAGTGTCTGTAAATGGCTCATGTCTTCTTGCAAATTAATATCAGTTACAATGTCTCCCATGAGCTGCTTTTCTCTAAATCATAAAAACATAAGATTCATAGCCTTTTCATGGAAAAGTTGTGCAGTTTTGAAATAATTTCATGTGTACCTTAATTGGGGTTATAGACTTTGAGTTGTTTTAATTTACAATAGACATCATAGAAGTGTGATTGTTCTACATCAGAGGTTACCAAACTTTTTTTTTTTTTTTGTCTCATAGACCTCTTGTCATGTTTTTCGGTTTTGAATAAACCTCCACTTACTTAATATTGAATTTTTGCAAATTTATCAACTTAAATGCCTTTGATAGCTGGTGCAGCTCTACTTGCTCTAAAAGTTTATATTTCTTACTTTTGTGAAGTATAGAGTTTAAAATTAAAATTTAATTAATACATAAAGTAACTGTTACATAAAATAACCGAGCAACAAATAAATGCTTTTAATGGGATGAATTTGGTGCTTCAGTAACATATTTTCAAAATTTGGTATTAATTTTGTCAGTTTTATCCCTAAATCTCTTTGGTTAGTAGTGTCCAATCTTTCTTCTTGTTTTGGATATTGGCAACTTTACTGAAACTGCTTCTCTCTAGAAAATGCAATTAAAAATTTTCTCAATATGTTCCATGATTAGAGATAAATAGTAAGTATATCTTTTTAAAGTCAAAATTGCTGATATTCATTTCTAAACTTTACTCTACGATCTTAGTTTGTGGCTATTCTGATCAGTTCTTGTTTGTAATCTGACTTGTGTTTTCAATGTGGCCACATGAATTCATTGCCTGTGATTTTACCATAGTCAAAAAAATTCTCAATCCTAGTTGCAAAATCTGAATAAAGAACATTTAAGAGTTTAACATAGATTAAAATATCATTTTCCTGGCAGATTGTCTGTGAAAAATTGAAAAACTGGTAAAATTCCTGACATCCAGTATTATACTCTTTTAGCTTAATTCTGACAAAAAACACTGAGATCATGGTCCTTTTTTAATAAAATTTAGGCTGTCACCTTGTTACTGCAAATTAACTGTATTAAATTTAGTAAATAAATCTGTAAAATAGGTAAATATGATTTCCACTTGATTAAATTTTCTTTTAAAATTACGATCAGGTTTAGTCTGTCGTAGACCCCCATTTATTTAGACATGGACCCCCAAATTATTTTGTTGCTGATGTGGACCCCTTGCAGGTCGTCATAGACCCCTGGGGGTTGATATAGACCACTTTGGGAATTGCTATTCGACATAATTATATTTGAGTTATTCTATACTTTAATTCCATGGAATTACCATGTCCTTTTCCTCATCCCTGTTTTTTATATTTACCTTCTTTGATCTTGTAGTTATATGAAAGAAAAAACAGCTTAATTACTGTTGGTAAGAAACATTTCTACATGAAAAATGCTTTTGTACTAAAGTAAGCATATATGAAACAAAATGACATGCAAACAAGTCTTGGAATTTTTGATAGAAAGTGGTGGGTCTGATTACTCCCATGCAGGCCTATACCTAACAAATTTATAATGTTGGGACACTTTGTCTCAAAGTATTTTTATAATATTTTAAAGTAATAAATTAATCTTTATGGAATGAAATCAATTGGTTTATTTTAATTTTAATAAGTTCTGGTAGTAATTTTTTTTAATATTTACATGTATATTTTAATGCAATTAAAACACATGGATAGCAATCAGCTAGTATTGATAATTGTTTATAATGTAATTATTTTAATTCTAAATAAACTGTATATTTAACCTTATAGTTTTATAGTTCCATTATAAGAAGTAATTGTTTAATATTCAATATTGGTTGGAATTTATAAATTACATTTTTAACTGTTCCCATTTAGTGAACGATCAAATCAAAACTTAATATGTGGAAGTTATTTTAACTGTATACTGTATAAATTAATTGTAATTTTGTTTGCACTGTTTTCAATATGATTTTGGATTTTAGTGTAGAGATTGACTCTAAAAACTGTTATTACTTGTTATTTCAGTTAATGGTATTAATGATAATTTTATGCTTTTTTAACTTCATAATGTTTTGTATAATTAACTTATTGTCTTAGCACTCAAATTTATCATAAACATAGTAATTCATTATTTTTTTAAACTTGTATTTCATTCCTTTCTTGATACTTTTGTGATTATAGATTATTGTTACTTTAGGCAGCAGACACACATTCTTGTGGTCGTGTTTTAGTGGCTATTGTGCGACTGTGTTTTGAAACCAAGAATTATCCTGCTCTGAATGAGCACATAGTACTGCTCACAAAGAGGCGCAGTCAAATTAAGCAGGCTGTGACTAAAATGATTCAAGAGTGTTGCACTTATGTAGATCAAATGCCAGACAAGAAGACTAAGCTGGAACTTATTGACACTCTCAGACAAGTTACTGCTGGAAAGGTATGCAGTAAATTATTTAATATGTGATGGAAAAGTTTGATTTATGTCTGATAAAAATATGTGAATGGTTAAGATTAGAACAGTACATAATTTTTTCTTTTTCAGTTCTAGACATACAAGTAAGAAATGGACAAGAAAATTGAATAGAAAATATTTAAATGTTCAATGCACTGAATGTATTTGATTAATGTGTACTTTTAGTACTTAAAAATACAATGAAACAACTTTTCATTTAACACTATTGAATAAAATACAATTAAAGGGAAAAATAATGAACAATTTACTATGAATAAATCAATTCTTCAAAAATAAAATACATAAAAAAATATATGTTTGAAGCAAGTTTAAAAAAAATCAAGATTCCTTGATTTTAATAGCAGGAATATTTTGTTCTTTTATCTTTTAAAACTTTACCATTGACTACATTTTAGATCACTATAATTTGTTCCTTTTTATCAGACTTTTTCTGTAAACAATACACAATTGCTACTTATCTTTAATCTGTCAAGTTTTATTTTTTAGTTGAATTTTGACTGGTAAATTTTTTATCTGTGTAGTTATTTATGTGTAACATCTCTTATTCCGCTAAAATGTTTAAGATATCTGTGTTTAGGAAGTACTTCAAAAAAAATATTGCAAAAAAAAAAAAAAACTTTTTTAATATTTTCTTGATTTGGCCACAAACTAAAATATAAGTTTGCATAAAGATTACCTATTCCACTAGACTATTAAAAAATTAGATTTATTTTACACTAAATGTCATCAATTGATAAGGCTTGTGTTCATTTAAGAAAAATTACAAATACTTTACCTCATGTAAGTTAAAAAATTATTCCTTGTTTTGATGCTTGCTTTTTAATACTTCATATGAAAAAATTATGTACATTAACTGTATTCTTATGTATTGAAAATCAACTTTTGCGGATTTAAAATAAAAGATACACATTCTCTTAAATATATATATATATATATATATTCAATGGGCTTAATGCGAGTGATTTTCATTTATTTCTTGAATCATTTTTAATTCCGAATATGAACATTTAGCTTAAAATATTGTAATTTTATGAATGGTACTTAAATAATATATCTTAAAATGTTGTGTTGAAGCAGTATAAGCATAACAGAAGTATATAAATAGATATTTTTAGTATTACAAATTATTAATTAAGAATTTACTGTGCTATTTATTTAGTATTTAGTAACTAATTTATTTAGTATAGAGTCTTTCAATTCCTACTATTAGCCCACTCTCTCTTCTTATATATTTTTTATATATATTTATCTTGTTCAAGTTTTCAATTGTTAATAAAATAGTTTCTATTCATCCAATCAAGCTCAAATAATTTTGTTTCAACTTGTATGACACTTGATGTTAATACAAATTTTTCCAATATTAATTAATTTAATTTAATTAATTACTGGTTTTCAATGCCAACTCAGATTGGTCTCCATTGTTGTAACTGTTAAAACAATGGCAAAAGTTGGCATCAAAAACCAGTTTTTCAGCCAAACCAGGTGTGCATTGTTACAACAATGCAGACAAATCATGCTCTTTTTTCAATTCCTACTATTAGTTCACTCTATCCTTATATATTCAAATTTTCAATCGTTAATAAAATACTTTCCATTCATCCATTCAAAGTTAGAATTGATTTAAATTTTTTTTATATTACTTGTTATATATACATTTTAAGAAAAGATCTGTGATATTAAAATAACTTCATTCACAGTGCTTTAAATTTTACTGTAATATATTTTTTAATTTGGTTTGTGTTTAGTATCTTTTTTCTAAAGTTGAATTTATTTTGTAGATTTATGTTGAAGTAGAGAGAGCCAGACTGACTCATAAGTTGGCAAAGATGAACGAAGATGAAAATAAAATTGATGAAGCTTCTAAAATTTTGCAAGAGCTACAGGTTTAATAATTTGTTTTAAATTAGTTTTAAAGAATACATTCTTTTTTTGTTATTTTTCTTTTAATTTTTATATTGTTCCGATAATTTAATATGCATTTTCTTCTAAATAAATAATAATCAATAGTTTGAAAGTTCTAATAGGAAGCTCAGTGAAATAATCCATTAAAATAAATCCAGGCCTGTTTTTTTAATGGAAGATTAGTTTGATAAAAAATAAAATATATACATATATGCATTAAAGGAATATAGAAAATTAGAAAGTTTATATCGGAGATTTAAAAAAATAAGGGTGTTTTATGATAAATATTACAGTATGAGTTAATTTCATAATAAATTTTATTTTCGATTTCATTAGATACAAAATATATGAGTAAAAAAATGTTAACATCAAACAGCACTTTAATGGAAAAATTAGATTAAAAATGATTAAACTTTCCGAAGTTATGTGGATAATTAAATTATTTATGTGTTAATGTTATGACTGGTTTTTGTAAGATGGTAAAATCAGCATAATCTGAGAAGATTTGATAATTCTTTTTATATCTTTGCTGTGAATATTTTTGTAAAGTTCAAAGTTTAGAGAAATATTCTGTTGGGGTGAAAAATGCTATACAGAGGATTTCCTCTTAAAATGATTTTTGTAATTTATTATACCACTACCAAATACTGTTATTGTTTTCATACATGTGAAAGCAAATTTTCATGCATACTCCATCTGTATTCCATTCATCACCAAATTGGTGAAGATTTAGAAAAACCGAATACTATTTTAAAAAAAGTAACACCCCCAAAAGAAACATTTTTAAATAAATGAAAAATCTAACTGCATAATTCATCAGCCAAAATGCCTTAATTTCATAAAAATTCTAAAGAATGAGTTTATGTAGACAATGCTGCATATATATTTACGTAAGTATGAATCTAAATGCTGTTGTGCAATTCTATGATATTTCTGGTTTTTTGGTACTTATTGGTTTTTTTAGGTGCTTGCGTATTATATCATATGTTTGGAAATACACTGTATTCTCTTCCATAGAAAAAAAAATCAAAATTTTAATAATTTTTCACTACAGAATAAAATAATATTATAAATGATTAGAAATATTATTTTTGAGCTTGTATAATAAAAATCAATGTTTTTGAATGTGAGTGAAATGATTTTCCACTATTGATTGCATCTTGTGATGATGTTTTTTAATTTGACAAAATTAGTTGTGAAAGTATAATGCACAAGTACCTAGTTTTTTAAGCAGTATGTGTTTTCAAATTGTGTAAAAACATGCAAGTATATATATAGACTTGTTTATCTTCTAAATAAATATTCCTATGTCTTCTGAATATATTAAGGAAGTAACATTAATCATTACATAATCATTTCATGATGTCAGCATTTTTTTCTTTGATTGTTTGATTTGCTATTTAAAGCTGTACCAATGTACTGAATTGAGTACAAGGATGCAACCTGTTGTTGGAGGTATTGTTGTTGTAGTAATTTTGAATACCACATTTTTTAATAATGCCCTTTGCTTTTTTTTGAAAGAAGTACAAATATCTGTAAAGGAATTTTCATTAATTTATCAATGCTAAGAAATGTTTTCAATTTTAAAAAATCAGATTTTTTCTTTAATTAATATGCACATCAAAATTTTATTTAAAAAAACAGTGATTTGTTTTGTTTCAATGTCAAAGTTTGTAAGCTTATGATTTTTTTTTATTTTGTTGAATCATTCAGAACATGCACGATTTGTAATTTTAATTTGAAAATTGGTGGAATATTTTTACAAGTCATTTCTTTCTTTATATGAGCACAAATAGCTAAATTTTCTCTTATTAGGTTGAGACTTTTGGTTCTATGGAACGACGAGAAAAAGTAGAATTGATTTTGGAGCAGATGAGACTGTGTTTGGCTGTGAATGATTATGTTCGTTGTCAAATCATTAGTAAGAAAATAAGTACAAAATTTTTTGAAGATGTTTCAACCCAGGTAAGAATTTAATTTGAATATCACTCCTGTCTATTTGAATTATAAAATATTATAGAATTTTTAATACCTTTAAAAAGTTAATGATATGTATTGGAAATTATCTCCACATTTAATTAATCAAAATTTTGGGATTGTCAATCAAATGGAATAAGCAGTCTTTGAAATATTTGGATTATAATAATGCTACTTTATAATTATATAAAGCTTTTTTTCCCTTAGAAATGTTGACATGTATGCAGAATTTTTAAGTTCTTGAGACATTGCAAATATGTATTGACAAGCAAATGAAACTTTACATTTTTCAAGTGTGGAAATATGTTAAAAGCTATTTGGTGTGACAATCCATTTATTCAACAAGTTGTTGTTTTTTTTCTCGATAAGTTTAAAAATATATTTTTTAGCTCTTCTGTAAGTTAAGTAATTTATTTGGTAATGTTTTTAAATGTCTTTTACTACATTTTGAAGATTTTTTCTTGTTTCTTTTTAATTGTCTAATTTCATTTTATAAATTATATTTAATTTTTCTTTAACTTTTTATGAATTTTAATTTTTGTAATTTTTTGTTGAAATAATGTTTGTAATTAAAAGTTTATTATTTATATTAATGTACATCTTCATACTTTGTGTAAAAACTATTATTGATCAAAGTTATCTACAATAATATTGATCATACGGCATGTTCATATATTTTAAACATTTATGCTAATTTGCATTAACACAATTTTGCATTTATGCCAATTTTTACTGGAACATAAAACAATCTCATAATAGAAGAATATTATTTAATTGTGTTCATCATGAAGGGTATATTAATATTTTTAAAAATTATGATACATAAATTTTTTAAGGAAATGATGCCTTAAATTTTGTTATAGTATATGGCTTGAATTAATACATTACTTAAATTTTTTAAAAATATATCTGTTTCATTGTAAAAAAATCACTCCAATACTTAGTTTGTAATTTTGAACATAATTTCCTAATATTGTGTATTTGTGTGTGGAAAATATACCAAGTTCTTTGAATCCATTGTCAATAAAGCTATTAGTTGTTCATTTATATGTTTTAATGTCTTGAATAATTATTAATGAAACATAAACACAGTTTTTTATGTAAGATAAAATTTTATTTGTAAAATTTTAAGTGTATTATTATTGTAACTCATTTTAAAGACATAAATTTAATTTAAAATATTTTTAACAATTATATTGGTGTGTATGTGTGTTCATACAATTTTTCTGTAGAATTATCAAAAAATTTAAAAGAACAAGATAATTAAATTTTATATTAGCTCATTTAAGTAATTTTTTTGGTCTTCTATGCTTTGTAAAATTTGTTAAAGTACCTCTTCTGTTTGACTGTTATATTTGATTTATTTTCCTTCAAAATATTCATTTAAAGTTTATTATCTTTTGGAAATAAGAGTTAAATTTTATGTAGCTGTTTACATTAAAAATTATCTGTTGCTTAATGAGTTTTTTTTGGGGGGAGGGTTACCATAACCCATATTTATTACGAAATTGCTCTTTTAATGCAAGATTTTGATTATTGGTCCAAAGATAGAAACAAGTAACATTTTATAATTCTTTTGTCTGTAACATGTTATTTCTTTCAGTTCAAAGAAAATTTGCATAGGGAAAAATATTTATTAATCCATGTAACTTTTACATTTTTAATTAAAATCTGAAGGTTAGATGTACCTAATTTTGTTTTTCATTACAGGATCTGAAATTAAAATTTTACGGCTTGATGATTGAGTTAGATCAACATGAAGGATCTTACTTAGCTGTTTGCAAACACTTCAGAGCAGTTTATGATACTCCACAGATCCAAGAAGATACATCAAAGAAACAAGTTGCTTTGAAAAAAGTCGTAATGTATTTGGTTTTGTCACCCTATGACAACGAACAATCAGATTTGATACACCGAATCAAAAAT
This sequence comes from Trichonephila clavipes, assembly GCA_019973935.1. Classification (NCBI taxonomy): domain Eukaryota; kingdom Metazoa; phylum Arthropoda; class Arachnida; order Araneae; family Nephilidae; genus Trichonephila; species Trichonephila clavipes. The sequence continues at coordinate 153,110 of BMAU01005146.1, read as the reverse complement.
GATAAGAATCTGGATGAAATGTCCAAGTATAAGTAAGTAATAGCAGCATTTAATATTATATTATATATTCTATTAGAGTGAACCTATTCTTGTTATAAATTATCAAAAAAGGAAGCCATTAGCTGTTTATTTACTTATTTTTTGGAAGTTGTTGATTCTACTCTAAAGAGAGAGCATTGGTTATTAATTTATTAAAAATAGGGGGGAAATATAGCTGTTCATTATAAGATCATTTATTTTTTGTACATTACATTGACTGGAACCTATTCTTAAATTATATCAAAGTTCTCATTTGGTGAAGATAGTGTTTTTTAAATAACTTGTTTTTCTCATTCTTTTACTGATCCATTTATTTACCTGCATTCGGTTTTTTCTTCTATTCTTTTTTTTTCGAAACAATTTTGATAGTTTGTTTTACTTTTGTGCTCTAGATTCATTTTAGGTTTAAAATAATGGAGGAGCTCCAGATTGAAAACAAAAGTAGTTTATGTATAAACTATGAGTATATCATTCTATATTGATTCCAATACTTGTATAAATAAAAAAAAGATACATTTTATAATAAAATCTAAACATAGTGAATATCTTACAAAACAAAGAATGGAAAAATAGTTAAATTGATAACCAAAAACAGCAAACCAAAATATAATTAAACACATAAAAAGTGAAAGTGGAAAACTATTATGATTTCTATACTAGAGCAATGTAGTATACTAAATAAAGATGATGTGGCTTGTATAAAGTGGATTATTTTGCTAATTATTTCTTTCAAAAATGTATTCTGATTTGCTATTTTTTTGTGCTATGTTTTGAATGCTGATTTCAAAATTTCTGAAAAATAAATAATTTTTTTGAAGATGTATGAAGTGTTATAATCTGTCATTTTCTTAATGCTGTCTTTAATATTGAAGAAAAGAACCAAACTCACAATACTTTAGCTGGAAAAAAATTACATCACTTATTATATATATAAAAGAACAGTATATTTTGTTATATTACTCATGCTTGTTTGAATCATTTTCCTGAGTAAAATGATTTATACTTTGCATTTTATATTATAATGATAAACTGATATTTAACAAGTCAAAGCAATAAATAAATATTGTTACAAATTTTGTGTAAATAGTGTAAATAATTTGTATTTAAGTGTTTAATGCATTTATATTACTCTATTATATGTATTTCATGTTAAAATTGTACTATTCACAAGCAATGCCGCCCCTTATGTTATAATGGCGATTCAATGAGAACTTGGCGAAATCTTTGCGGTTTATTTGGCGACCATTTTGGCGTCGTTGGCGAGTTCGGAACCCTCTGGAATCTTCTAGAAAGTAGTAGATCTCTCCACTAGTGTCACGTTCAATGACACGAGCGATTATATTTCTGGAAGTTTCTATCACACCTATAAAAACGATGCTCGCCGATATGGAGAGGAGTCTTGAATTTAGCCAGCGAGTAGTGAGGATTGTTTTGACTAGCTCGGCTGTGCTTGTGAATAATCTTTACTTACGTGTATTTTTAAACACTGTTATTGTGTTTGATTGCTGTTGAAGGTTTGAAGACCTTCGGATATTTACCCTGTGAAATTTTTGATGAATCCTGTATTGAAAGGATTGGATTTTCGATAATAAATTTGCATTGCTCTTAAAGAACTGATTATTTTTCTTTGTGATTGTTTTTGCATAAAATCCTCGAACCCTCAGATCTACGTAACAATATTTTAAAATCTTAGGACATGGTATAATAATTTGATATATGTTACAACCAAACAGTTGTAATTGCAATATTACAACATATTTCCATCTAAAAAATGTGTATTTAGTCTGCCTTCTTTATGGAGAAATTTTAAGTTAAACATTTTGCTTTTACATTGTGAGAGCAAATGAGTACATTGTAAGAATTAGAATTTTAAAATGAGATGAAAAAGTTTTTATGCATATTACATATAATGTATTACATTTTTTTTTTTGTTATTTGTATAAGTATATTAAAGGAATTTATTTTTGTTATTTTAGTAGAATTTTAAATGTATTTTTGCATGAATTATAATTTAAGTAACTTTAAAGTTAAAACTCTTTTTTTTTAATCAAATTCTAATTTTACATATGAAGTAGAGGCCACAATAGTTGAGCAGTTACGTTTGCAAACTTGTTCCCAGTATTTTTCATAGTTATGAATTTAAAGCCCTTTGTATCTAAAAACTTTTCCTATAGAAAGGCATCTGTTATATCTAAGGCATCTATATCACATCTGTAGAGAGTCTTAATTCCTCACATTGGTGTGATGCTTCAAAGTGTCAGTGCTAATAAACAATCAGGTCATTTGAATTGAGATGTTAAAGGCAGTTTTTGAAAGCTATATTTATATTCATTTTTATTTTATTCTCTTTAGTTTAAAAATTAGTAGTTCAAGAAAAATATATGAGAATTTGGAAAAGCAAATTAACATTAAATTTGAAATTTCTGAATTTTTAAATTCACATGAGCTAAGTTCATGTAAATGTTTTTCTTAGAGAAATTTAGTGAAATATAAATATTTTAATTAAAAAAATGTTGTAAATGATTCATTTCAAATTTAAACAAATTATTATTATTTTTTTAATTTTAAATGAATTCCTTTTAAAGCAAACTCTGTTTACATATATTTAGGAACATATTTGACATATGTGACATATTATGACAAAAAGTTCACACTCTACGAAACACTTAAAACAAAAAAATAAATTCTTTGCGTAAAAATTTAATTAAATTTAAAGAAATTTAATGTTAAGAAATATAGTTTTCTAACTAAATTAGTAACAGGGAGGGAAAAACCAGGAAGTGTTCTAGTACAAGTTTAAAATAATCAGTATATTTATTTTGGTTTTGAAAAAAAGATAAATTAAGTAGGAATTGTTCAGTTGTGTAATATTTTATCTTTGATTCTACACGCGAATGATTAAAAATTAGCTATCCAAAAAGAAACTATTTAAGCTTTAAAGAATCACATTTGAATATCTTCACATTAATTAATAATAAAAGTAAATTTTATTGATTCTCATGGCCATTGTTCAGTGTACTCATATAGAATGTGAAGCACCCTGTAGTGCTTCAGTGTATCCTTAGACTCCAACAAGGGAAGAGTCGAATCAAGAAGAGCAATAAAAAATACGATCCACTGAGAAGTGTGTAATCTTATTAAGTGAATATTTTTGAGTGAGCTAACAGCTGTGATTACTGAGGGGTTCTGGTTGTGAACATTGGCCAGTGTTGTTGAGTCATGTATTTGAGTCCTGGTGCCACTAAAGATCCACTGTATTGAGGGGCTGATGTACATTAAATTTGTTGTGAGGCTCGAAACCCTCATGTTCATGTGGTTTGGAAGTTTAAGGAGTAGAGCACAACAGCTTGGGTGTTGTCTTTTTCTCTTGACCGTGATTGAAAGTTACGAGGCGCATTGCCGAATGTCCCTAGTTTAGCTTTGAAGTGCAACAATTAGGAACAGTCAGTCTTATTTAATGGTTGGTTGCTTTAACCCTGAGAAACATTTTTCTTGCTGTTGCCACATCTCTCCCTGATAAAGCAGCTTCAAGGTCTGATAAGCAATGGCTTCAAATGGTTCAAAGAATTTATCAAATCTAATTGTACAATTAATAAAAATAAGCAATTAATCCCTGCTGGGGGACACTAATTCTAAAAACAGTTATCAAATCAGTAGTTTGTAGGACTGCTGATGGACTGGTTCCTTACTAATTAGTTTGGTATGTATGATTATTGTATTTTAAGATTTTACATGCATAGTTTGGTATGTATGATTATTGTATTTTAAGATTTTACATGCAGAAGAGTACTTTTATTTGTTTTGTAGTTTGTCACAAAAACATGGGTAGTATAAAAATACATATTTAGTAGATTTGTGCTAGGAAAATGACATGAATAAAAAAAGAGTTATAAGTAAAAAAGCAAAGTTGTTATGGATTTATTGTAATTTTATGGAATGACCAAATTCCTGTGAAATTTTTGACCCACATGTAATGTGTCAATAAATGATTTCTATCTGAATTGTTTCTTTGCATATATACCATGTCTCCTAGTCCAAATAATTCCTTGGTGTGTATTTAGATTTGTGTGAACAAGATGTCAAACTTAAATGAAATACTTAAAATTTGATGCTGAACTACTGGGAAAATAGATTAAGGAATATGTTATGACTCAAGGTCCTCATCTGGAGTAAATTAAAAGAATGGGGTAGACTTTTTGGTATCTTTTCTCTTCCAGAATGATGAAGTCTATATTCCATTGATTGGTCCATTGTGTAATTTTAGAATATGGTTATTTTTAACTTTCAAAACTATTGGGTTTTGATCTTTGAATCAAAATCACCTCTATTCAATTAAATGATTTTTTACCTTTTTTGAACAACTTATTAAATGTAATATGAAAAGATTAAAAAATTAACCCCTTTACTGCCAGGGGAAAGTTACAAAATTCACCCACCAATGCCACCGTTTTTTCAACAGATGTGCATTGTTACATGATTTATTGAGGGAAAAGAAAAGGCATGTCCCCCCCTAAAAATTGTTTACTTTTGAAGAACGAAAAAGGTAAAATAAAAGTTAAAAAAATTAATCTCTAGAGGTACAATACAATAAAAAATAAATTATAACTTATCTGTTTTGCGATGTGTACTGAAACATGGTTGAACACATAAACCAGTATCACATTTAATGCAATCGTGCAAAAAAATTAAAAAGCTTCTATTATGCACAGTAAGCGAAAATGACAGCTAATGAAGAATAAAAAAAGAGCAAGCTCAAACAAAGAAATGAACAAAAAAAAAAAAAAAAAAACTGTTTAACTATGAATTTTATCATTCCTGGATTATACCCTTTCAAATTCCTTTCCCACTTCTCCAAAATAAGTAAATTTTTTAGAAGCACTGTCAATGTCATGTTATTGTATTCCAAAGCCATGGGACTAGTTTTAAATAGAGCAGCACAGTACAAAAAGTTCGCCTTTGGAAGGATGAGTATACACATCTGGGGCACTAAAGGCACCAGGACGGTATACATGCCCGTAGCACTTAACAGGTTAAAAGAACTAAAGTTAATGAGATTAAAATTTTCCTTTCTATGATGCATGTTTCAAACCTATGATATTTTTTTGCCTTTGCATGATTTCAACATGTAGATCTAGACAATTATTTTTAGTTATTAATTTGTATTTTTCATTTTTAGGGACTTATTGCAACTCTTCACCACTCCTGAACTAATCAATTGGAAAGTATTGCATGAAAAATATGAATCTGAATTGCGTGATGCAGCTAGTGATTCTACTGCAGCAGAAGTGTTTGGACATGATGATATAGGCAAGAAATGTTGGCAAGACTTAAAAAATAGGGTGGTAGAACATGTAAGTAATTCATAATGCTTTCTTTATATATGAATATAAGAATTGAAAATACATTTTTATATTATTAACTTTAAATTATTAATTTATTGATGTCCCATTCGTTCTGCATATATTATTTTTTTGAATAATGGCAACAGAAATAGTTTAGTTAGTTGTTCTTGTGATAAATGACAATGTGTCTAAAATTTTTTGTGTATTTAAATATTTAATACATTAATAAGCTGTTAGTGTTTCAAAAATGCCTCACTTAAATAAATCATCAGAAAAGTTCACTCACATCTATGTATTAAATTTTTCGAAAAGCTTATGAAATATATATTAAAAGCTAATTTAGTAAAGGAAATTTTTATTTGAAAATAATCTGAAATAACCAAACATTTTATAGCAGTAAATGAATATTATAAATTTGTTAATTGTGAAGTAATATTTTTTTCTGGGGAGTGGTTTAATTAATTATAATGAATAATTTTGTGTTTTTACTATAACCTCTTTTCTTCATGATACATTAAATCTAAATGGATAAATAATTTTTACTTAGTGTGATACTTGGAAAAATAAAATTTTATTCACATTACATTATTAGCAACATAATGTAACTCCCAATAAAGTGTTTTTTTTATAACTTATATGCATGATTCATAACTGTGTTAATATTTTAGAGTTGCTAATATATTAATTAGAAGAAAATAATTTCTAAGCACTTTTTTAAAAATTCTTTTAAGCCTTGGTTGTTAAAATTTTTAAAAAGTTGAAGCATATATTTTCAAATGTTTTATGAACAACATTTTTAACTTTTAAAATTCTCTTTTTGTCTCCCCAGTTTTTAAATGATCAACAGATATAAAATTTGGTACCATTTTTTTGTTGATTGAAATGTTTTTATGCGTAATTTTGTTTAAAAGGTTGTAAGATATACTCATGATATTTATTCTCTGATCTTGTCAATAAGTGAAAATATTGTTTATCAATAAATCTAACTGTGATATGTTTTTTCTCTTTATAGAATATAAGGATTATGGCCAAATACTACACACGAATTACACTTAAGCGCATGGCTGAATTATTAGATCTAAATGAATTGGTATGTGTAAAAAAAAAAAAAAAAAATTTTATCATTTACAAAAAAAAAAAAAAAGAAGGATTTTCTTAAATATTAGTGATATGTGTTTTAGTACATTCAATTTTTCTTATAGTAGACTCAATAAGAAGTTCACTATATTTAATTTTGTTAATTGATATTTATTAGCATTTGTTGATGGTTTTGTTGGAAACACACAATTATTATCATATAGTTTATTTTTAAATTACTTTAAATCTAATTGATAGCAATATAAGCCAGAAAACAGTAAAAAAGTATAGAACAAATTAAAATAGCCCCAATAACTCATTAGCTAACTCGGGCTTAGAGCTAAGTTTTGAGGATTTAACCAAGTTTTAAGGCATCAATTTTTCTTTTTATTTATATATATTACTTGGTTGAAATAGGATATATATATATATTCTTAAACTTTATTATACATCAGAATTGAAGCATTTTCTAGTAATGGCATTAATTTTTACATTCTAGGAAAAAAAATTGTAATTTTTTATTCAATTTATATTGTAATTTAAGTTAAGATTATCAATTATCTTTTTGGTGAATAATAAAGATTCCTTGTTTTTTCAATCAATAATTTCCTTTAAAGAAAAAATGTCATACTGTTTATAACCTCTTTCACTTCAGAGATTGAAGGCCCCGATTTTAAAGGTGAGGAATTATCTTAATCTGCAACACATTGTTTAGTTTTTCTTGTGATATGATATCCTCTCGTAATAAAAATAGCTCCTTGTTTTGTCAATTACTTAACAATTGTTAGGGGTTTGTTTTCATTGTTCACTATACTGCCTTTGTCATATCTGGCAATACAGCCCCTCACTGGCAATTGCCTTCCTTTAAAGATTCCTCCATCATGACCCCTTGCATACTTTTGTTCTCCAAGTTTTTTTGTTTATAATCTCAAAATATGATTCCACAGAGTCTGCCCATCTCAGCCTTGGTCTTCCACACTTCTGAATCCCAATGACTTTAAACTGCTGCACATTTTTGATAATAGCACCTGGCATTCGAATTATATGGGTCATTCAATTCATTCTATCCATTTTTTTTTTTTTTTTTTTTTTTTGTATTTAGCAATCTCAGGTTGCTTATAAATTCTATATAATTCCAAATTGAATCTTCTCCAACTTTTGTTTTCGTTTATACCTCCAAGTTTACTTCAAAGTATTTTTCTCTCAAAAGATGCCATTCGATTTTCTTCCTGTTTTTTTATTGTTCAAGTCTGAGATGCATATGTTAGAACTGGTCTTATAAGAGTTTTGTAAACTAAAAATTTTGTGTTTCCTTAGGAAAGAAAATTAGATTTTAAAAACCTCCTCAGTCTATAAAAAGCGTTCAATCAATTCTGGATTTCATGAGATATTCTGTTATTATATATATAGAGGTAATAATTAATCCTAAGTAGGTGAAAACTATGCTGCCTTACTCCTATACATTTCTTGAATGATCTATTTGTTGAAAGCAGTTATTGTTGCATCTGTAACTTATCTTAAAGATTTATTTGTGAAATGAGATTACTTGGAATAAAGATATATTATTATTGTTATCACTTAGTATTTTTCCAAAGTACACACAGCTGATTGTATTCTGTGATGAATTTATTGCCCTTATCCATCAGTTACAACACTGCAGTTGTATTTGGGAACAAAAAATAAACTTGATGATATTTTTTTAAGGTTGAACTATCCATTGTAATTGTGTGTCAGGAGTACAATTTTGGGCTTCATTTTCACCAATTAGCTATCCTACTGATGATGTTCCTTTTCAAAGAAATCAGTAGCTATCTAAGTTTTTAAATTAGCTTTGAGCTTCTTATGTAGCTTATTGTCATTCTTAAAATATCTTGTTTTTCAGTGTTATCTCGCATGGTTAGCTTTGTTTTTGAAATCTATAAGTGTTTATACACTCACACTATACACCTGTGGTCTTCAAACTTTTTCATGCACAGAAGGAACCCTTAGAACTATAAGGTGTTTTCTTGGAACCCTATTCCACACACACACTTCAAAGAATATATCTTAAAATAATATTTGAAGTAGATCAACATGTTATAGGTACTTTATGTAAAGACAAAAAAGTATTGTATTTGTTATAAAAAGTTTTAATCTAATTTAAATATAATTCACTCATTAATAATATTTATTTGTGCTTCAGTTTCTATCAATGTTTGCATTATATTTAGTGACTGAGATATATGTTTGCATTTTTTGAAGTGATAACTTCTATTGGCACAATTTGCTAGAGAGTGAACTTGACTGAACGTCACGCTCGGGAATGTAATGCTCATTTGGCTTTTTCTGCTTCAGTCGGACATACACACCCCTAAAAAGGAAAGGAGAGATGTCCCCCCCATCAATAGGCAGTAAAAGTAAAGTTCCTAACTTCAATCTAAGTGGGACTTCCCCCCACCCCTGTGCATCTATTTCTACTAAAATGATTGCAGGATGAATTATAATCCTGGTTGAAGCATGAAAATGAAACGTAATATTTTTAAAAAATTGGCTTAGAGAGAAAGAGATAAAATGTAGAAAAAGGACAAATTTTTATAGATCTAAGTAAATAGTATAATTATCATTAGCAATATTGCAGTGATCGTAAGAATAAAAATCTATATTTTTAAGCAAATCGGAATAACAATGAACAAATAGTTCTATTAATCACATTACTTCATTATACTTTATCTAAAAATTAAAAGGAAAGCAATTAAAAGTTTAAAATAACAAAATTAAGTATACAGGTATTAAGAAAAAGTTATATTAAATAATTTAAATACAAGAAAACAAAATATAATTAAGAAGACTTTCCTTGCAGCAGCACTGGATATATTTGTACAAAACTGCCATACAATGTCAAAAGACCTAGTATAAGCCAGAGATTATGTGATATAAATCTTCTGATTAAATCCCTCTTCTTAAATTAATTCATGGATATAATTGAATATTATTAATTTACAACCAAAATTCACAAAGCCGGATCGGGTCTTTTAAACAAATTGTTATGATTTAAAGTAGGAATTTTAAAGTAGATTTTTCAAAAGAAATCAAAACCTTTAGTTGAGTTTTTAAAATCAAAATTCAATTTAATTATGTCAAATGATCCAAATGAAGCACGAGGAAGTACAGAACAATGCTCGATGGAGTTTTTTTTTTATAGATTTTTGAATCTAAAGGATTTATAACTTATTTTAGCTACCATAAACTTATTGTTTCCTGCTTAGAATACAATTAATTCCCTGATAAGATTGTATATTTAGCACAAAAATAATACTTTATGAGTACAGACATATGAAAAAATAATTTTGATGAACAAAACTAATATCCTTTTTTTTTTCACGTAACTAATCCCTGAAATAACATTATAAAATTTGAAGTTATCACTTCTATCGTGTGGTCATAAGCACACACACTTTTTTTTATTCAAACTGTCTGTTTTACTAAAGTCTAGTTTTATCGAAATATTCTGCAGTCGCATTTCATATTCTGTGTTTAGTATGTTATATATTTTGTTTTTGTAACCACTTATGTTGAAGAGAGAGAAATATTTTTTACTTAAATTCATTGTTCTGAATGGTATTAAGATGTTTGTAATTGTGTGAATGAATTTGCAACCTAAAACTTAACAGCTGCTCTTGCTTAACTCTAGATTTTAGTGTTGATATGTCAGTAAGTTGTTCCCTCCCCTTCATTATAGGTGTTTTTTTTTCTACAAAAAGGGGTTTTTTTTCCATTAGAAACCTATTTAGGTTTTGAAAAATATTTTACTTATGAGTATAAAATTGTATATAGTAACAATATAATATTCAAAATCTAATAAATAGTGCATATAAAGGAAAAATGTATTAATATTTTATTATATTAAGCATTAGTTATAAAAGTATTGCTAAATATAAAGTTATATATAAATAAAAATTTCAGTTTCTTTATGATCGGAATGAGCTTTTGATACATGAAGTTATAGAAACTTCATAGAGAATGTAAATATATTTTGTATACACATTTATAATTTTTCTTTTGGTTTTTTTATTGTGACTCTTGGAACCCCTGGCTTCCATAGAACACAGTTTGAATACCACTGCTACACACCATGTTTATAGAGTTACTTTTAACTCTCATCAGTTTTCTCTTTAAATTTTTAAGGTTTAATTTGGTGTCATTTGTAAAGTACTTCTTATTCATCAGTATTAAAAATAGATTTCTATTTCTTTGTCTGAATTTCATCTAGACTACACTTGAGCCTGCTATTTTTTCACATCCAATGCAGAAATACCTGTTGCTTCTGCCACATTCTTAGTGGATAATATTTTATTCAGTTTTTTATATCTCATGTAGCCTTTACAGTATACAAAACATTTTGGAATTTTCTTACTGCATTTTGTAGCATGGTTCCTGCCACCAGAGGATTTTAATTTTGTTCAGTGGTGATCTGGGTTTTTTTTAAAGATTCTGCATTTTTTTTTTCAACTCCATGTAGCTTTCTCTCTCTGTCTACAATTATTTCTTGAACAGCAATTATCAAACTGCAATTTTTCCAAATATTGAAAATGATAAACTTTAAGAAAAATTCCTTGCATATCACTGATTGATTGGCTTAGTCCAAAACATTTGATTATTTTTATTTTATCCTTAGTTGTGAAAGTTTTCCTCTTTATGAGATTTATTGTTTTTGCTGATTTCTTTTTAATACTGCCGAAATGGCTATTTAATCTGTAGTGTTCATATGGACATGAAAACAAGAACTGGAGATTGAAAGAGGGGGGGCATTAGATGGCACCTCTGTGATCTATTCTATAATTCTGATTTTTGAAGGGGGATTTAAAAGAGTAGGGTCTAGGTCAGAGGTGGGGCACCTGCAGCCTTCATAAAAGCTAGCACTTGTTTTAATTAATATTTAATTGTATAGATTACAACAGTTTGCAAAATAATGGAATTAAAGAAAACTGTATGGATGTATGTTTCACAATGCCTGATCATGGAAATAGCTGATTGTACATTTCAAATGTTAGAATGCACCTAGTGCAAAATGGCAACACTATCACACATGGACATTTAGAAGATCAATAAAGGTTTCACGTTATGAAGTTTGATACAGTTATATGTATATATATATATGCTCTTATATAAAAATTAAAATACCAACACTGAAATATAGAAAGTTACAATGGTGTCTATGAATTTTATAATTTTATAAAGAAAATAATAATCAATGTTTATATTGTGTTAACAAGATTTTACCCTTATGTAGGTACAAAAATATTTTATCTTGTAATTTTTACGTCAAATGATAAATAAATAAGGATTTAATATTTTTGTAAAATGTTCAAAATTGTTAAATCTATACAAAATCTATAATAATTTCATAAAAGTCACATTTATAGGTACTCCAACCTATGCAGCCTCCTTTATTAGTACTCAATTTCCATGCAGCCTCTCATGGTAAAAAGGTTCCCCACGTCTGGTCTATGTTAGTGAATCAGTGGATTCCTAAAAATAATTGAAAGTAGAAAAATAGTGTTTATTAAGTAATAAACTAGCTGTTTATGGTAAAGATGGAAGAGTATAGATGTGTTTAAGAATGTTGTCTTTTGGGAGCTGAATTCTTGTGTAAAGATTTTCCTCCTATATATATATATATATACAGATTTGTGTTCTGGGGAACCACAAATATGTAGAAGGAAATTTCAGTTCACTGTAAAAGGACTTTGATTTTCTCAAAGCTTACCATAATTGATTAAAATAACAGTTAAATAGGGGTTTAATTGGAACCAGTGAATATGGTTGACTATAATTGAGTTCAGAAAAGTAAGACTTGTATTTTGTTTATTCAATTCCTGTATCTAAATATGACAACAGTTCTATGATTTTTTTTTTTGATGATTATGCTTAATTCTACAACGTTTACCTTTGTTTTAATAACTAATATAATCAGATAGCACTTTTATTAGAACTTTCAAAGTTACAAGTCACGTTGATCTCCATTCTGCACAGTTAAATAATGATTTGGATTTACCATGGTACTACGTCCTTAACATATTTATTAGGATAATATTTGGTATTTTGCTAGTAAGCATTTTGTTACAAAATTGGCCCTTAGACCAGTTCATAGTATGATATAACACTTTTCAAATGCAAATTCACTTATGGGGGACTTTTGAGAATCTTGAGACTTCAATATGACATCCATTTTGTATCTAAACATTAATTACCTTGCACTTTAAAGGCTGATTTATTTCTCACTTGAAAGTTAAGTGTTGGCTCTACTCAATCTGAGGAGGACTTGAAAAGATTTCTGTCCCATTTGTTTGTTATGAAGTCTTGAACTTGAGATTTGCAGGAGCACTCCTAGTCTTGATATGTTTCTTTTATTTTACAAAAGGTTTAATACTCACCTAGGGAAAAATGATTGTTTTTTTTAATAGTGAAAAGTAAAATTTGTGACATGATATATACGAGGGTTGGGGCATAAGTCATGCCAATTTTTTTTTTGTTTTTTTTTTTTTTTTGTAGATATGTGAACGGATCACAAATGTATATGTGTCATGTGAAAGTTCTACAGACATAGTGTGTATGCAGAACATCAGATGGCTCTGTGATAGCTGGTAGTAGCTTAGCGAGGGCTGTGAAATCAGTCAGTTGGTGAGTGTCATGCTAGATGGAACGTTTCTAGCAGCGCACTTGCATCAAAATAGTCATTCTCCAATAGAGAAATGCAATGGAATGTCATAGTGAATTAGTGGAAGCCCTTGGGAATAATGCCCTATCATACCGTACAGTAGTACGGTGGATAGGGAAGTTTCAGCACGGACGTGTGTCAACCAGTGATGAGAGCAAAGTTTGGGATAACCGGTCAGTGTGCGGACCGACTTGGCATGGGGCATCATCAAGCAGCTCATGGACTACATTAAGAGTCTATAGGCCTAGGTTTGTCTTGTCAACTTTATATGTAATGTTGTCATTCTTTTGCATCGTGAAGGACGTATTGCCCTGTATACTACCATAATAAATTAGTGTGTTACGATATTTCAATGCTATTCATTGTCCACACATGTAGTTAACTCCTTGAACTTTTGTCTGTATATGTCACATTTTCCAACCGGACTGGTATCTTCAAGAAAAATAATAGTTGCCATGACTTTTGCCCCAACTCTTGTATTACTTTTCATTCAAAGTGTGTTGTTTTTTATACTTAAAAATTCAAAATATTAATTACCATTTTATTTTAACAGGAAACTGAGGATATACTTTCAAATCTGGTTGTAAATAAAACCGTTTGGGCCAAAGTTGACCGACTGGAGGGTGTCATCTCCTTCTCTCAGCTCAAAGATCCCAGCGAAGTTCTGAATGACTGGTCATATAATTTGAACCAACTTATGCGACTTCTCAGCAAAACAACTCATTTGATCAATAAGGAAGAAATGGTTCACAAGCATTTGTTATCTGAGGCTTAGGTTACACTTATTTTTTTAAAATAAAAAGAGGAATTGTTGACTCATTAAAAAGCACTTTTCATCCTTTCAGAGTTTAATATGATTTGAGACTTGCTTGTAATGTTATTTTTATGATTTGATTTCTTAAAAAGATATTCTGAATTGGATTTTCTTGGCATATTTGGAATACTGAGTAATTTCATCTTCTGAAACTTTGTTCATTCATTCTTGTAAATAAAATTTAACCATTAAAAACTGTTTTAAGTACTTTCTGGATTTTTTTACAAAGGAAAACATGTATTAAATTATTTTTAAGGAGGAATAAAAACCTCAGAATTTGTATTTTTATAATAATAAAATATTGATAGAGTTCAGTTAATATATGATGGAGGCTAATTGTATGTATGTATAACCTTGTACTTTTTATTCTAATTTAAAATTATTTTCCAGACAGAAAAGTTGGACTGAGTGTATAAAATTTTACATCTTGAATTGAATGCAAATCCTTATATGTTTACCAAATAGGATCTATATACCTCAAAGCTTTTGATATCCATTCATTTGGCAAAGATTTTCTTAATTATTGTTATGGGAGTGACTTTTTTCATTCTCCTCTTTGTTTTTTTATCTCAAGTTTCTCAGTAACAAACTGTTTCTTGTTCATGTCTACTAACTCTTCCACTGTATGATTATTCATATAAATCGACCCAAATATAGACAATATCCTCCACTAAAACTCTTTGCTTATGTCTCTTTCAGTTACAGTTTCTGTCCTCAAATTCTACCTGAATTTGATGTTTTATAGAAAACTGCCTGTCAGGCTGAGCTTTTGAAAAATGTAATGGACAATGATAAAGAGATCTCAAAATTCTCAGGGTTAATTCTGTTTTAAAACTGTATTCAGTTGGTCAAGAATGTAAGCAAAGGCCATTTATATTGCATGCAAGTTATATTCCAAACTATATTTTTGGATATCATAAGAGGATGTACATCAAGTTATATTTATTTTTCAAGTAGCTACATACCAAGGTATAATAATTTGATTATATCACTTCAATTTTCCTCTGTGATTATGTGTATATTTATCATATATTTTAAGGACCCTCCCAAAGTATACAAATTTTAATGTTATAAAATAATAATAAATAAATGAAATATCTTCTTTAAAAAAGTCTAGCATAACACAATTTAACTATAAACAACCTAAAGCTTAACATGGAGACTACAAGTTTAGTTTTTGGCAAATGATGTTTGTTAGTTCTTGATTGGTTAAAGATTACAAAAGCAGAATTCCCCATGCATCCTTTGAGCAGTTCTAATTCTAAATTTCTTATCTAGGATTTGAATCCCTTATTAATCATGTGGAATGTATTTTGAGTCATTGAACTACATTGACACTGCTTAGTTGATTTTTGTATCTTAACAATTTTTATAGTTTCATTCCTCCTGCTTCTCGTATTTTGGATCCCTTAAATGCATTTTTAAAAGAACACTTGAACATATGATTTACATAAGTTTTTATGCAACACACATATTTAAATGAATGTTATCCTTGGATGTGAATTCCTACTTAAGATAGGGCTGCGGTAGCCCAGTGGTTAAGGTATCCAACCATGGCAGGCATGTCATGAGTTCGATCCCAGTACCACTAAAGACCCGCCGTGTAGGGCAGCGATGCACGTTAAATCTGTCGAGAGCTGAAACGTCCTCCCGTTGGTGTGGTGTGGTAGTTAGGAGAGGGGGGTGCCAGCTCAGGTGTCGTCCACGTCACTTGACCATGGTTCAAAATTACGTGGTCCGTCGCCAAAAGCCCTTGTGTAGCTGAACAGTGCGACGTTAATATTAACTCACTCATTCACCCTACTTAAGATAATTGTTTATTATCTTTACAAATAGAAAATTTAATTAATGAATTTCTGGTGATACTAATAAAAATGTTTCTTTTTTTTTTATATGAAATTCTTTTTATTTTAAGCCATGACAAAGAATTATTTTTTTGTCATGTTTAAATTTTTCTTTTAATTGTACTGTGTAAATATTGCAAGCAAGAGCAATAATGACTATGAATTTTTAAAATTAAGTGATTCGATATATGCTTTTTACAAACAATTAACAAAGAAAATGAGTGTGTATTAAGATTTTAGAAGTGAATTGTAAAAACTATATTGCTTTAACCTTTTTAATAATGAACAACTCATGCAAAATCTTTCTTCAGCTTCAAATTTTATAGTTACAAATCATGCTTTATTTCTGGGAAATTGGATAAAAAATAGCAGAAGAACATAGTAAAAGCATTTCTAACGATATTAAAAAGGTCATATGTAAAAAAAAATATAAATTTAAATGATTTTTGAAATTTAATATTGTCAAGTTTAAATATAAATAATTTTTTATAGTATAAAACTGAATTAATGAATAGTTTGAACAAAAACTTTTTAAGCCACTTTTGATGTGAATTGAAGTATTTTATCTTTGTGTTGCTGAAGTATTTATAGCTAAGTTAAACATTAAATTAATGTAAGCATTTAATTAATTTAGATTACTTGCATTGTCATTCAGAGTAGTTTTTAATGAATGTCATAAAAATGTCGTTAGGTTTCCACATTAACATAAAACACCTGTGATACCAAAACATCTCAGTCCTCCATCTTTCCAAATACTTTATTTTTTTAACTACACCCCAAATTAACATTTACTGATTTTATGATATGTATCATTAAGGATATGGTATTACGTTATAAAGATTCATAGGTAGTTCTATGTTATGTAATTTTTTATGTTGATTTTTAAATTTTTCTGCAGAATTATTGCTAGTGTACTGCATTAACTACTGCATTAACTAAAAATTATCAACAAGGGATTTGTAAGGTTACAGTATATCTAACTATCACTATCATTTTCATGTGACCAGATCTTTCACACTATTTACATTGATGTCATGCTGTTTTTGAGTAGGGGTTGTCAACCTGCAGCCCGGGAGCTGCATGGGGCCCACCTTGAATAGTTTTGTGATCCATAAGATTTCTTTACAACCTTACAAAATACGACTATTCTGTAAACATTGTTTTTAGTGTTTTTTAACAAATAAATCCTGTAACTGATTTTATCACTTTGCTTCTGTTACTGCGAATCGTTTATTTTCAAAATGAAATTTACTAAACATAATCCTGCTCAAACTTAATTGTTGAAAGCCCGCAACATCAGTTATGATGTGCAAGTACATGCATTTGAGATTGACTTGCAAAAAATAAGTGAAAGAGTTCAGAAACAAATATTCCACTAATCTATATACATTAAACATTATTTGATCATTGCATTATTATTATATTTATTTTTGTGTATATGATAAACAATAAAACAATGTCATTATATTTAAAATTTCCACTACAGTAAATGTTTGTAATGGGTACAAATCTAATATAATGACCTTAATATGGGACCCACAGGATTATAATGTTTTTCCGAAGTGGCCCACAAGGTCATTTGGGTTTGCCACCCCTGATTCAGAGGATCAAGATTTATAGCCCTAGAAAAGAGTTGGTGTTTTACTTAGTAAAAATTTTGCATGTTTTTTCTAAGCAATTAGCGTCATTCTAGACATCTATGAGAAGCTAAAGAACTGGATTTCACTTTTTCACACTGACGTGGAATTTTAGAGGCCTTTCTTTAGTTGGATTGAACTTGTATTCTAATTTTCTAAGACTGATTGGTGAACTTGTGTCATATGAAAAATTGGTTGATGGCATGCCAAACAAAATGTTAAATTAATATTTCATTACTTTGTTTGGAAAAAATTATATTTTAAACATTGTCTAAAAATAAAATCTAGACATGCTGATTCATTTTCATATGTTAATTTTTGGGATTACCAAGTAGAGTTCATTAAATTTTTATTTTGTGCTATATCATCAGTGGCTCCCACAAGAATTTGTCAAGGGGGTGGATCAAAAGTTCACCATTCTCGTATCGTATCCCAACACACCAGCAAACATATTCTTTTAATTTTATCGATTGTCAGGGACAAGAAACAACAAAAAATAAGTTATCAAATAAGTAATTAGAATTAATAAAATAAATTGTAATTATTTGATGTACTATGTGCATAGGATCATAATCAGGAAAAAAAAGGGTGATGGGGGAAGGTGTCTGGATCCCCCTCCCTTTGTGTGTGTGTGTGTGTGTACGCTACTGTGTATCATAATACAACAATTATTTTAAAAATATTATTTTATAATAAATATTAAAATTACAGGTGAGAATTACAGGTTTGTCTTTTTAAAGCCAAAATTGCTGATATCCATTTTTAAACTTTACTTTAAGATATCCATTAGTGCTTATTTCGATCAGTTCCTATTGTAATGTGACATTTTTTTTCAATGTGACCATATGAATTCATTGTATACTGTGGTATTACCATCGTCAAAGCATTTTCAAACCTAGTTTCAAAATTTTAGTAAAAGCTATTTAAATGGTGAACGTTGGTTAAAACGTCCTAGCAGAATGTCTGTGACAAATTGAGAAAATTCGGAACCTCCAATATTATACTCATTTAGCTTAATTCTGGGAAGAAACGCTGAAAGGGTTCTTGTTTTAATAAAATGTATACTATCACCTTATAAGTGCAAATTAACAACATGAAACTCTAAATAGCCTTCTAACCGAAGTCCTTTCGGGAGGTTGGTGGAAGGCGTCGGCTTCTGATCACCACCAGGATGTTTTCCTTCAAAATTGGGTTGGAAACGAACAAAATCGTACTGTCAACTCCGTGGGGCTCAAAGCTACGGATAACGAAATGCGTGAAAATCTAGCCCCATGCCGCGATGAATTTCGCGGGCTGATGTTACTGTCGATTAGATGCCATAAGAAACAAGTACACAAATTTATAAATTGGAGAGAATATGAGTATTTACTCGTATGTAGAGAAACTCATTCTTCGCTATCGTACAAAAACTGACTTTTGGAAGAAGCAAGATCAGATTTAGCAACATAAGCTCGGCTCAGGGTGGCAAATTTTGAGGGGTGTCATTTTCTATTCTCGGTAGTGTTTGATATATATTGATTTAAACGATATCTTCTCTGCAAAATTGGTGCTATCGAGTCTTTGTGTCTTTAATCTGTCGAGGCTCTAATCCATCCTTTGGCGTGATGTGGAATTTGAAGAGGGTGGTTCTAGCTCATGTGTCGTCCTCGTCACTAGACCGTGGTTCAGAATTACGAGGTCCGTCGCCAAGTAGTTCTCGTTTGGCTTTTCTTCCTCTTTCTTTCTTTTTTCAGACTGCGACGTCAAAAAACACTCACTGTATGAAAGGAGATGAATTTATATGTATATATATAAGGTAGCTATTAAATTCTATGAACATTTTCTAAAAGTCATTACCTTTTTAGGGGTTAAGTACATCTGGCTGAATCTTGTACGAAAACTTTTTTTTTTAAAAAAAAGTTTTAAATTTTTTTGTTTAATTTTTATAAAATTGAAAATAATTATTTAAAGAACAAACAAATTATTTGTGTTGACTAGTACTTTGAAGCATATTATAAGTGTAAATTAATAATACAGTAGAACCTGTTTTTGTGCGGTTCTTTTTATGTGATATTTTGTGCGATTTTATTCTTGTGTGAATTTTTCTGTGCGATCTTTTTTTATACGGTGTATGCATTTCAACGGCTTTGTCGCTACTATAATGTTTTCTATCACTGCACCAGTGACGTAACGGAGAATGTTAGGGCCTCTCTGCAAAGTCAGATTTTGCCTTAAATATATCATGCATTGGGTAAATACGTACTTGGCGTTAGTCAGACCTTAGGCCCTCAAGAATCCTGGATTCCCCTCCCACGAGGCGTGGATATATGTTACGGCATTGCAATGTACGTATATACACTTTAAGATGCTCTGTTCATTTGTTATAAACAGTCTCCTGACAGTGCTCATTCAGTTGCTTTCTCTCAACTCGCCAAAAGCCTGCGCTTGATTAAATGCGAAACTTTCAATGGCAATGGCATTATCAATAATTTGACAGATTATGATGACGGACAAGAATAATATTATTCTTTGAGAGTGGATACAACGGATATATATGCAGGGATACAGCTTTCCAACAAAATGGAAAAGCATTTTCTTAAAATAGATACCAATTCCGAAAGGAGTATCAAATTTCAAAAAGAGCTTCGATCATGCATATCTGGTTATCGTGACATTTGCAAGCAGCTGGCAAACCGACCTTCGATGTGCAAATATTTATCTCTTACTTTATGGTGCCAAAAAATAAATCAATTGAAAGAGAGAGCGTATCTTCAAGTGACGAAAGAGTGATTTTGAACGTATTCATCACAGGAAGATGAATGCTTTTGGATTATGATGAGTAGCAGGGAATTATGTAAATGCATTTTGATAACTTCTCCATGAATACAATAAACTAAATGTTTAAAAAATGTTTCTCCATGTGTAATTTAATTATTCACTTTGTTATGGAAGTACTTTTTCCATAAGTTTCGTAAATAATAATCGTATTTTCTAAGTCTGATTTATTTTTTTAAAAAAAAAAACGGCCCCTCTCCACCGCACAAAAAAATTCTGTAGTATTTCGGCGAAGTTGTTTGCTATATGTAAGAACTTATGAAATATTTATTTTCTAATATTCTTTTTATGCAGTTTATTTTTATACGGTTTAAAATATTTTTTTTATTCATATGTTTAACATGTACTGTGCTTCTCACAATTATATTCAAATGATTAACTGTTTTTAAAAAATGTTCCTGTTTCTGAAACAAATCTCAGTGTACCTTTTTGACGAAAACTGAATTTAAGATGTTCGAAGTTCTTCAATTTTTCAAAAAAAAAAAGGAATATTCATTCTTTTCTTTTCATATTTTTAATGAATACATAACAACATTGAGAGTTCAAAAAATTTGAACATGGAGATAAATTTAGACAATTTTCCAGAAAATCAGCAAATTGCATCAAAACTGAATTTCGAATTATTCAAACATACTTTTAACAAAGTGAAGTTGTGTGGCATGTTCAAAATTTATTTCCCTAAGAAATAAACATATATATATATATATATAATCAAAGAATTCTTAAGGTCCACTTCCCCCTTCAATAACACCTTGCACATATCTCAGATATAATCTGGTTAATCGCATTCCACTATAATACGGCGAGTGCACGGAATGAATGCTTCGTCGATGAGAAGGGCCGTGACGAGATTCCGGAGGTAGATTAACAGAGCGGTCATCCGCGAGAGACGTGGCCATTACTGACCTTTCGCTCTTCTCCCATCAATGGGTCAGGTATTCACTTTATGCTAGAGCAGTGTTTTGAATTTCTCAAATAGAATGTCCATTAATAGGTGCTGCAATTTTCGAAGCTCTTTCAGGATTAGGCGGCTAAAGTGTAGAAAAGGGGGCCCTTTGGATTTGGCGACTTTTATCTAGATATGGTGGGATAACAAATTCATTCTGGCAGACTGTATAATTTTGGCAACTCTTGATTTTCATATGTTGTCTTATGCAGATAAGGTCACGTGTTATTTTTAATTAATTGCTATTGTTTATTTAATAAATTTGCGGATGATTTTTTTTAAAAAAAAGGCAGACGAGATTTTTAAATTAACAATTCCGTTGCTTAATTTTAATCTTCATTTTGCATTTAGATTTTGAACGTTAAGGATTTTTTGAATTTTTCCGTGCAATTTTTAACTATTCGATTTTCCTGTTTTTCATTTGCTCCTTCGAATTATACTGATGAGTATGTCTAAAAGGTATAATTTGTGCGGGTTTTTCTTCTATGATTTGGAACAAAAGGGGAAATTGCTATACAGTCGTGTACGGAAAACAGATTGATTGCTGCAAATGCTGAATGTTCGGCTTGTAAGAAAGCTATGTGTTTGATTAAAGAGGATTCGAGGGATGTATATATTTGGGAATGCCGCAAGAGAAAGGAGCGAATGCCCCTCGTACAAAAAGATATGTCAATAAGAATAGCTGGTTCGAAGAAAATAAGCTGAGGATGCCTGAGATTCTGATGTTATTGAATATGTGGCTGCGAAAGTCGAACCGTGACTTTATTTCTTTCGAATTTAATGTTTCGAAGAAAATAATCACGGATTGGATGAGTTTTTGCAGAGAGGTATGCATGGAAATGTGTGTGTGTGTGAAAGAAATTTACCCTCCTTTCGAAGAACTTTCATGAGCGCAGGTAAGTATTTTTCTTTAATATTCTAATTTTCTATTTCCTTTTACTTAACAAAAAATGCAATTTTTATTTTTATGCATTACTTACAGCTTTATATATATATATATATATATATATATTTCACATTTATATTTCTTTATTTTTTATTGCAAAATGACAATTTGTAAATTCTCGATACCCCTATCGCTAAACTAAGTTTTTTTGGAGACCAATTCCGGTCGCCAAAAAATTGACATCACCAAGGGATCCCCTGTTCTACATTTAAACATATTAGGTTTGTATAGCTTGTGATGTTACTGCAAACCGTGGCTATTTGCATAGATAGTTGTGGTTCATTAGTCCTTTGCCTCTATATGTATGCAATTTTAAAAAAAAATTCTTTTATAATTACTTATTAAAAAATATATACCTGTATTGCATTGTGATGATTCCCGGCGTGGAAACCAGGAGCAGTGACGTACCTGTGAATTTCCCACCACACAGCTGTGAATTGGCATCTTTGTGGATCACCACACGTGCATTTTGCGCCTGCTGCTTTAAAATAATTGCGTGGCCACATCTTGGATTGCCTCGTCTGCCTTTGACACTACGAGATACCCTTTCCCCGACGGATGTAACTGGAAGAAAAAATTCCCTCTGATCCCCGAAGCAAGAGAGGAGATAGCGAATGGGAGATGGTCTGACAACCTCCGTTGAGAGCCAACCCCAAAAGTAGCTCCTCCCTCACAAACCACATCATTTGAACTCTAATAATCTCTTAATAAGTTTTATAACTTCAATTTATAATCTGAAAATTATAGCTGTGACGTACATAAACTAAATATTTAACCCTCCAACTGGACAGAACGGATTTTTCCGCCCTAATAGAGAGGCTTCGAAAATGGACTGCACGGATTTTTCTGCCTTCAAGTAACGTTTTCAAAAGCGGATTAGCCGCACTTTTTTGAAATCCTTTCCCCCTTTTAAGGTTTAACATCTTGAAAGATAATGAGGGACGGAGGAAGCAACACAGCAGCAGTTTTATGGCTCGCAGGGAACCCCGTGTTTTGACCCCCCAATCGTAAAAAATCGGGGAGAAATTTCTTTACAACCCAAGAATTGTTTCCTTGCTAGCTTGTATTTTAAAAGTTTCCAAAAGTCCCAACGCATAAGTAAAATATGTAACAATTCCCTTTTGGTTTCATATTAATTTCAAACTGTAACAAGTTGGGGCGTGTCAGGGCAATCTGCTATTTTATATAGTTAGACAAATTATCTTTTTTAAGTATATTCTTTTTCGCTTCATTTTTCTTATTCAAAGCTTTCAGTTTTTTGAAACATGATTATTTTATTATAAGATATCGAAAAAATTAATAAAACATCAAACTCTTTAAAATTTGGAACCTTTTCAAATTTCCAACCACTAAAAATGAATAAATTTAAACTTCATCATATCATTTGAAACATTTTCTTACACTTTGATAAAAATAATAACGAAAAAAAAAAACTAATTAAGATTTATTAGTTTTTTTTTTTTTTTAGATTTCAAATCCTAAGTGTTCAGGGAAGTTTAAGTACAGTGCCTGGTTATATATTGTTAAAATACACCGAATTATATTTGAATTTTAAGTGCTTGAACTTCAGTTTACATCAAAGACAACATGAATGAAGATTTTCACACATTTTTTTTATAACTTGAAAGTTTGAATAAAAGGTAATCAAAAATATACGGAAACATTTACAGTAGACATTTATGCATATAAATAAACATAAAAATCAATTTTAAATTCGAGCTATTGAAAAACATTCGAATTATATATTGTTCAAAAAAATATCTATTTATACAAAATACCTCAACATTTATCTTTTTTAAAGGCTAACTGAATAAGTAATTAAAATCTGTATATGTTTTGAAATCTCGACCTTATAAAGCTAGAAATTTTATGTAGAAATTCAATTGAAATTTCGAAAAAAAAAATGACTCGCGCAGTTAAAAATTATTTACCATAAGTTTTAGCAATTGATTGAGTATAATAAAAATTTCAAATTTTTTATTATATAGCTTCTTTGGTATCTTTTAATATATTTCGGCCGCGGTAGCCGAGTGGTATAGGTATCGGAACGTGGCTTGCTTTGTCACGAGTTCGAGCCCAGTACCACTAAAGACCCGCCGTGTAGGGCAGCGATGCACGTTAAATCTGTCGACAGCTGAAACGTCCTCCCGTGGTGTGGTGTGTTAGTTAGGAGATGGGGTGCCAGCTCAGGTGTCGTCCACGTCAATTGACCATGGTTCAAAATTACGTGGTCCGTCGCCAAAAGCCCTCGTGTAGCTGAACAGTGCGACGTTAATATTCAATCATTCATTTAATATATTTCGAAGATTTCATACAATTCGGTTGAAAACCGCATGCTAAGAGCAAAAAATATACTAAAAAAATTGATGAATATACAATTACAATAAATTCTTACATAGAGAAGCAAAACTGAGAAGCTAAAGCGTAGGAATAAAAATTTTTGAGTATATCTGAAGTAGTTTTCGAAATATTTATTTTAAAGTTCAGAAAATTTGTGTGCGTTATGTGTGTTATACTTGATATCAATTAAATGGTTAAAATAATGTGTTAATATTAGTCATGTAATCGTTTGATGACACATTCATATACTAATAAAAATTATCATGGTCATTGATGTGAATGTCAAGAATTTTATGTAATTTTAAATTCAGACATTAAGATATTGATGTAGAAAATATAAAACGACCATCTAAAATACATGAAAAATGCAGTCTGCTATAAAATGATCTTGACAAAAACAAATCCGGCATTTTCACTTACTATGGCAGAGCCGGCTTAGTCAGGGGCGATCTGGAAAAACAGAGAGAGAACCGCGGTTTTGATGGATGCCGCTCTAGCTTTTAAAGCTCCCAGGAAAAATTATATATATATATATAAATTACAAATGCAAAAATAAATCTTGTAATTTTCCATACATTTTTATAACAACGAATTGTGGAATTGGCTTCCAATACATTGTTGTGTTTTACAATATCTAATGTAACCAACCCTACTTTAGATAGATTTGTACTACTTTTTCGTAACCGTATTCCTTTTAAAATTAATTCGTGCAGCCGAAATACACCTTTTGTACCCTTAAAAATTTATGTTAACTATAACGGTTAATTTTAATTTATGCAACTTGTGAAATGTTCATAATTAACCATTTCCATCTAAACAGTTTACATGAAAAAAAAAAGTTTGGACTTCCTTTATTCATTAGGGATTTATATAAGATTCTAACATTAAATTTTATTTTTCACCGAATAGGATTGAGTGGAAGTGTATAGTGCTTCCACACCACAGGTCTGGGGTTCTATTAACGGGCTGTGCAAGGTCGACTCTGCCTTTCATCCCCGCTACATTGGGTCGATAAATGAGTACCAAGCTTGCTTCGGGTCTTAAACACTGAAGGTCTCTCTTCAGACAGACCACCAAATCGGGACATCTGTTCATGCACCTCAGCGTCCAATGGTCACGTGTATTATGATGGGCACAGTAGTTCCTGGCCCTCATGGATTGTTGTGCTTCTGAGTTTGTCTTAAGTTTGAGGATTACCTCACTTTGGGGATACCCCTTAGATAAACATGTATTTCCACTCATTTGCAATTAAACATTTTTCTTTCAATTACGTTTATTTCAGAAGGAAGTTTGATTTTTCAGATGTATTTGCTTAATAACATGTATATTTGTGTATTATATTAAAAATTTGATCAGTCCAAAATTACATGTTTTTAGCTCCTCTAAAAGCTTTTAGGATTTTACAACTGATCTTACAATCCATATACGTTTTATAGTAGTATATTTAAAAATGATAAGGACATTTTTACGACTGTGTGAGCTGTTATGCCTCGTTTATAAATATAAAAAATTGCATTCAGCTACAGTTTTTAAAATGTACAGAAATAAGTGGAGCAACAGGATACTTACATATTATGAATATTTTTGACTGCAGTAAGATATATTTATATTTCAGTTTCTTTACAATTTGAATAGAAGTTGTAAGCCACATTTTGCGAATAGTTTGATATTGAGTATAAACCCATAGGCTGTTTAATATTGTAAAGTGTTTTACTTTGATACCAGCACACATTAAAATAAGGCTCATTTGCAGTTATATGATCAGCTTCAGTGATATTTAAATTTTAAAAAATAGTCTACACGCGCGCGCGTACGAAAACATTCTTTCACAACCGCACACCACATCTCATACTATATCTTCCCTACAGCAGGAAATATTTGTGTATACTGAAAAATTTAATACAGGATACATTTCCAAGTGTTAAATTTGTTTTTAAAATTTGGTATGAATACATTGTGGAACTGTCGGTTAACTTCACTGAACAAAATTGTTTTAAGTGTACTGTTTTGAAAGACAAGATTAATTAGGGAGAACTTTTCTCACAATAGAATTTGTAATGACTGAATTGTGTGAAAATGTAGTTATCGATGTGTGACATTTTTCCTTGTAATAAAAGAAACAGAGAAAGATAAGAAATTTAACTTGAGTAGAAAATGGTTAGAAGTACTGTCATGCGCATTTGAAGAAGTATATCCCCCATTAAAATTAAAAATTATTGACTGAATGTGTGTTATGTCCATCACAAATGCCGATGTAGAAAAGGAATTTTTATTTAATACAAGAAGTTCGAAAAAGAGAACACTATGAAGGAAAATTTAAATTGTTTTCCGAAAAATATTCAGTTAACATAAAAATATCTTTTATATGATTTTAATTAAAATAAATTAAAAGTATTGAAATCCTTTTTTATGCTATTTTAAATTAAAAATATAACTGAATAGAGAAAGATCGGTTTTATTTCATAAATATAATCATTGTATGTAATATTTATTGTGTTATTGTTTAAAAATGAGATAGGGCCTTTGCTCTTTTTACCTCATTACTTTTTTAAAAAACAGGAAAGTGAGCGCGTTTTCTTACTCTCATATTCAAAAATGAATACAGGATGCTTTTTTCTGGTTCAAATCGCAATACCAAATATATATATATATTTGGTAATAAGGATTTGAACCAGAAAAATTAAAAAAATTAAATATATATATATATATATATATATATATTTTATAAAATATGACAGAAAAATAAATTTTCTTTGATGAAAATATTATTATTTTTCAACTCCTAACATACTATTTATTTCATTTTTACCTCTTATTTTTACCTTTCATTTCGTTTTTAATTTTACTGTGACTGAACATATAGGAGAAAGAAACACCGTATCTTTCAAAGTGGATTGATCAAGAGAGGATATCTACGCTTTCAAAGAAGATTGCCCAAGGCAACTTAACAGCTAGCTGTAAACGATTGATCTCTTGGTTCTTACTTTTCAAAAGGGACCGAACTGGGTCGTAAAATTTTCCCCGTTCGACCTCCCACGTTCTAAAAGGGGGAAAGGAAAAAAGTCTGTTGCATTTTTGAAGGGAATCGCAAAATAAGAGTTAAACGCTTTCGGAATAACTTTTCAGGAGGAAGGTGTCCAGTTAGAGGGTTAATTAATCAATATCACACTACCGTTATTTATCTCAAACGTCACATGCATATTAATGCGAATTATAACGAAATTAATCCACGATCATTGACGTAGTGAGACTCAAGAAACATTGAATCAAAGTCGGAAACACTTAAAAATATTATAAATTTAGTAACATTAAAACAAACAGCTAAATTTCCAAACCTAAACATATTAATTCAATCATGCAAACATCTTAAGAAACAATCATGATAATAATACTTCAATTTCTTGAATAAGCAGATCACAGGCATGTTTTTATATTAAGGAAAGAACTGATGACATAGGAAAAAAGACTGTATACAAACTTTATGCTAATTAGATGTGACATATTCGATAGTGGTATGATTAATTAGCGTCACGATCTACTTATGGCACGATCTGCGATCTACACTTGGTGGAAATTACAGCTGAGATAGAAAATTGAGGCAAAAAAGAAGGTTGAAGGTTTATTTTCAACTTATATACATTTAAATAATTGACTGACATAAGATATTTTCAACACCCTTTTATAAGCTTCACTTGTATGTAACTGAATGTTTGATTGTTTTATTGAATTGAAATTTCAATTTTTGACCACTTTAAAAGGTCAGATTAATTCAAAATTTTGCTCACTTGTCCAGGACCGATGGCAATACCCTAATTTAATAATTTTTTTCAATTGTTTTGATCAGGATAATCAGGACTAACAATTTCCCATTTTCAGATCCCATCCCGCATCTGGAGACTAATTCCAGATTTGGCGACTAAAATATTAAGTTACAACTTAACTCGATTAAGTATAAAGGGGTATTTTCTAGTTTCCTTAAATAGTAATTTATTTAGGATAGTTTTTCTCAGCATTGAATTGTTGGCACTTACGTATTCTCGAAACAATCGCCAACTCTATTAATATTTTGCTAAGTTGGCAACCCCGATTTCCTATGGGTCGTACGTGCTGAATTGGCAACCAGGTGCTTCGTTTCATATAATGTCGCCAAATGTCAGAATCAAATTGTTCACCATTAAAGTAAAGCTTACAATCAATCCGTGAAAGTACTAGAATAGGTTCTAAAGAAGTAAAATTCCAATTTATCGGTAAAAGTGCCGCCATGAGAAATCACTCCTCATGTGATTTCCAGCAATGATTTCGTATTTATATGAATGAATTCGGAGAACCCATGAAAGACCCTTAACAGTACACTTAAACCCTTAACAGAAGTGCCAAAACATATTCCATATTTTATGACAAGCTTAAGCGTTGATAAAAAAAATATGTTGAAATTACTTTAGTATGCACAAGGGCAACCCCAAAATCAATTTTAATTATTAGTGTAAACAAAAGATTTTCGAATAAAGTATATACGTTACTTCTGGTAAAGAATGCATTCTCACGAAGCCTGTGAAAGCTAAATTTGCAACATTATGAAATTTTGACTACCGATGTTCTTGTATTGAGCTACAGAAAGAAACAAAATAAAAACAACAGCAAAATCTTCCATAGTTCGTAGCTTTTGAAGAAATGTAGATTATATTTTGTGTAAGATTTAATTCTTATATTAAGAAAAAAATATTAATTAAAATGTTACAGTCTTGGTCGCAGGAGGGGAAAGACCCTCCCCCCTCCTGCACCAGCGTAAGCATTATTATTAATTTTTTTCTTCATTTACCTGCTTTTCTGTCTCGAAAGTTTAACTATACATGGTCTAGTGCATGAGAGAATACAGTCGAACTCTGATTTAACGAATTCATTGGGACCGAACATTTTATTCGTTAATTCGGGGTTATTCGTATTATCGGGGGTCCTAAAAAATTAATTTTTTTGAAATCTTATAATAATCATCTACACCAGCGCTTCTCAAACTGTGGGAAGCTACCCCCTAGGGGTGTGTGATAACCTCACAAGGGGGACACGAGAATATTGAAAATAAGATTTAAAAAATTACAAATTTACTGAAAGGAAGCAAAACAAAATACATGCTGACATAATAAAAGTAAAATACACGTTTACACCGATATAATATACTTATAAATTCATCAGTACTGCACAATGTATTTGATAATTAATTTTTATCAATATGAAGTTAAGAACAAGATTAATAATTACTAGTGCCTCCCGTGTCGGCTTGTCATACATAAAACTATATACAAAATTCAATATTTATCTTGATAATTTGAACGGTTTATAGTTAAAATCGTATTGTAATTTTACCTCAAATTCATTACTAGTGAATTCCATACATTGTTATTGTGGGGAGGGGGGCACGAGGAAAATTATGCTCGGAAACTGGGTCGCAAATATTGACAGCTTGAGACAGAGAGAGAGAGAAGCACTGATCTGCACAACAACTATCCATAGTTAGAACCTACGCACTTCATATTCGGCATCTAAAAATACTACTATTAGCGATTTATTACGAGCCAGTTAATTGGAAATTTTAAAATAATGACTAATAGGATGCTTGGCATTTTGTTTTTCGACTATGTGTAGAGAAGAAAATACTGCGTCCTTTACATCTTGTTGCATGAGGTATGTTTTCAC
This sequence comes from Trichonephila clavipes, assembly GCA_019973935.1. Taxonomy (NCBI): domain Eukaryota; kingdom Metazoa; phylum Arthropoda; class Arachnida; order Araneae; family Nephilidae; genus Trichonephila; species Trichonephila clavipes. The sequence goes on along the minus strand of BMAU01005146.1, from coordinate 122,923 downwards.
AGTTTCCAAACAATGTAAAGAATTAGAAAATGCAACAGTTTTGATAGAAGTTTCATTATCAATTTCTGCTTAAAAATTGCTATGCATTTGATGCTTAACAGATTTTCGAAATCAAATTTTTATGCAAAATCGTACGAATAATAAGTCTAACTTCTCTCAAGAAAAACAGCAAAGGTAAGATATCCCCTTTGTTGTGGAGTGGGTTGAGTTAAGGAATTCCCTGTCCTATTCCAAACCTACGCGGTAGGTTTCACTCATGACGCATCTTCACCTTGTAATGGTCACGCCCCTGAGGAAGCCGTCTCGTCATCTTCTCGACCTAAATCTGCAGGAGGTAAAGATTCACGACCCAAACTAACTATGATAAATCCAATTTATTATTATCAAATATGATACTCCAAGACAAGCAAATTATAAAGGGAAACTCTATAGTGATATAACGATAGCTCTAAACCCTGTGTGAATAAGCGCACGAAATCCTAATAGCTTAACTTTTCTCAAAGTTATCCTAACTTCCTTAATTTATTTTAATAGCTAAAGCCCATCCTATAATCACGCTTCGAAATTCAAAATCTTACCGTAACAGCACCACTTTCAGCGTCTCAGCTCATTTTCCTGCCTCCTACGATCATTAAACTTCCACTATATATATACTAGCTAATCTGCATGTCATGGTTTCTTCTTTAGAGGGATGGCTGTGAAATAATTCGATTGCTGCGCCCAAAGATTCCTCAACAGGATTAATAGATATTCACGTAGAAAGCTCCGTCGCAACCTATAAAGTCGAAAATAATGAATTGCACCCTTCGCTGTCAAAATTTGTTGCTCAAAAGAAAAATCTTTCTGTTTGGTGCAAGGTTCAAAATTACGTGGTCCGTCACCTAAAAGCCCTCGTGTAGCTGAACAGTGCGACGTTAATATTCAATCAATCAATCTGTTTGGTGCAAAAAAGATGTCTTCTGAAAATAAATAAATTTTTTTCTAATCTAAATTAATAAGAAAAAATATATTTTTTTTGGTTGTTGAAATAATTTGTTAATTCGGGGTTTTCGCCTTTATTTTATTCAGGGAAAAGGAACATTTTATAATAAATCGGGGTCTGACTATACATATAATAAAGAAAGGAAGCAACATATATAGCAATCTCAAAAATTGTTTCTTCTGGCTATAAAAATTATTAATAATAATAATAATATAAAAAAATGTGTGTGTAGGACAGTAGCGCACACAGTTTTTCAAGGGGGGTGGTCCGGGGTCGAAAGTTCACCATTCTTGTATCATGCTCCTTTTGATTTTGTCGATTTTCGGGAACAAAACATAGTAAAAAAATAATTATTGAATAAATAATTAGCACTAAAATTAATAAAATTAATCATTATTAACAAATACTTAATTAAATTTTACTTACTACATATTTAGAATTATAATCAATCGGAAAAAAATCAAGGGCTTTGGAGGGGGGGTCCAATTCAATAACAGTCAATCAGTTCGAGATAAGTGGAGAATTACTCTGCTATATATAGAATTTTCATTTCAATTCAACGCAAAACTGTATTTAAATGTGTTTGGGGTAAAATATATCTTAAAAGTTACGCATTTTATTATTTCTTTATTTACAAGAACATGTTGAAAACCATTAGACAGTTTCACACCATGCAATCGTATGAGTCCACCGCTTCTTACTGTTATTCTCATATCCAAAAAAGATGTGGAAAAAATAAATATCTTTCCGATAAAACGAAATAACGAGGGTACGGGAGGGGATAAGAAAAACCTTAGTAATGAGTGGAAGCCTTGTGGTTTTTATGCCCGTCCTCCAGGACGCGAGTGGGGAGGGGCCTAAGCCGAAAATAGCTTCGGCGATAATCTGAGTCGAAGCAGAAAATACGCCCCGTGAGATAATCTCCTTCACTTAGCCGGAAGGGAAGAAAACCCAAAAAGATGTTTTGCCATTAGGTACAAAAACAAAGTACTCCTCTGGAGTTTATTTTCTGTTAAGTTGGTGAGTCTCTTCGCTCCGGGATAGCCGCACATCTCTCTTCTAAAGAATTAGATGTGGGGGTGGGAAAGAAGAAAATAAAAAGGAGGAAACTAACACTTTTCTCTCATCCAGATCTTTATAATGCTTCCTTTTTAATTGTTTTTATCAATTCTCCATATAAGGTTCAACATAAAACATATTCGGATTTATCTTCGATATATGAAAACATAACGTTTAAATATGACAATTTTAAAATTCATTTTGTATCAGACAAACTCTCAAATGATTACTTTGTGCTATCAATATATATATACTTTTACAAATTTTGCGTAAAATAGTGTAAATAATTTGTATTTGGATATGTAATGTATTTATCTTACTCTATTTTTGAAGTATTTCTCAGAATTTCAACTTATTCTCTCATTAACTCATATTATGAAGGTCATACATCTTGAACTGGTTTTATTAGATCCTAACTCGCCGAGAGTAATAGAGTTCTAAACGTTTTATCCAAGAAGTGCAACCTTTAACCCCCATTATCCAGTTCACTAGAAACATCTTCCATATACCCTTTCACACTCAGTGGAGTTGTTCCCGTGATCTAGTTATAAAATGATGGCTGTTTGATTTTACTTGTATGCTTTAAATTAGAAAATGCCCTTAAAATTCATTAATTTTAATATAAAATTATTTTCCTAATATTGAAAATATATAGTATATTCTTCGACATTTTTTTTCTTGTTTTCCTTGCAGTTTTTCTTTCTTTCTTTTTGATAGGCAAGATGCATAAAATAAAAATATATTAATTTTAAAAAAATTGGGAATAATTACTTTTTTTAATATATATATAGTGTTTATGAATTTAAAATTTGTTTTATGAGGTTTATAAAGTTCATTAAGAGATGGACCTCAAAATAACGAATTTTCCATGTAAAGAACTTTTTTCCACGATTTAGTGACTTCATTGTGTAGAGGTCCGACTGTACATACATGAACCTATAATTACTCTAACCGTCAGGATCCTGTTTAGAAAATGATTCGTCACTCCCATTGTCACAGCTGACTTCAGAATTAGTGCCGGCAACGTCATTTTTCCACACGGTGTCGGCTTCCGTGCCATCTAATATATCTGTTACGCAACCCTTTTTTTTTAAAGAATGCATTATAGTAGAATGTAAAAGAGTTGTGTTAAAGACTGTTGAACATTTTCGATAAAACAATAAAATTTTATTTACGCCATTGACGTACATTTGTTTCATCTGTGTCAAATTTTCAGTGACCGCTGCTCTGATTCCGTTTTTTTCTGCGCATAAAATTGCCTACCTTTTTTTCTTGCGTCATAGGGAGCTCGTCTTGATACTATTACCGGTATCTTTTATGTTTTGGGTGATTATAAAAGAAAGTGTATACAAAAACATTTCTTAAATACAAGTAGACATCGAGGTTTTGAATAGACTGAATACTGGAAATAAACTGCGGAAAATAAGATAAGTCATCACTGCAAATGGACAGAACGTTTGGTTACATTTTTCTTTTGAAAAGCAGGGGAAACTCAATTTCCCGCATCCAACAAATGTTTTGCCTTCGATTCTAAGCTGCATCCGATTTTCAGTTGCATTAACCCTGGAAAAATAGTACGGCTTAGATTCGAAGAAATACGATACTTCATTCTTTCTCAATTCTTCCCCAAACAATTGAATTATTTTTTTCTTTTAATAATATTCTTTCTTAAAATAATAATCTATATTCTAAATTTCACAACCATACTCTAATTCTATTGACATGCTCCGAACGTAGTCAGACACCTAAGAAAAAGCTTCTTTATTGGCTAAAGCTGTTCTTTGCAGCGCATCGCAGATAACAATTTTTTATTTTATTTCAGTGTCTCTTTATTTACAAAAACTTCTGCTGGGAAAAATAAACATTTTTTTGTTGCATGTGTCTTGATACTCCCGAGAACTCATTTTAAAATGACAATTTTCTAAAAGGACAGCCTACGCATTTAATTTTCTCGATTTGTGAAGGACTCTCGAAAGAACTTAAAACACTTCCTTTCTTTTTCCTTCCGACCCATGTCCCCCCATCATCCCTCGAGGGTGCCCAATACGACCTCAGAAAAACGAAAGTGGTTAAAACCTCAGAATCGAGATTCAGCGCAAACTCTTCTGCAAGGAAACAAACTCTGCAGAAGAAGGAAAGACAATCCCTGCGATTTCACGCCTCCCCAACCCGTTTGTTTCTCTTTCCGGTTTAGTTGTTCCCTTCCTGCTGCTCGATTGTTACAACTTAATCAAACTTCCAGTGTTTTCACTGGGCTCCGAACTCGACTTAAGGGCTTTTCAATTACCAAGTGAGAAGCCTGGGTCTTCTTAATGACAATTAACACAATTAAATTACTCGACTAAGAGACACGTGCGGCGGAATTTTTAGCGCTGGGGTGGTGTTTTATTTTCTGCCCCGCAGCGTTTGAAAATTTTTCTGCGCTCTGAGATAAGGAACGCCGCCCACATTTCTGCTGGGAATGGGTAAAACTAATTTGCTGAGCAAGTTGGAAAGTTAGATTAGATAACCCCAAGTTCCCACGTATTCTTTGGGCATATTCGAAGACAATTACGCGCACAGGAAAAGGATTCCTTTTTGTTCATTTTCAAAAGCTCAATTTGGTTAAGGTCACTGTGTTGAATGACATTAACGATGCCTTGGACTTATGTTAAATAATGGGAAACGGCACTAGATGCATTCAATCTGGGAGAAAATAAAACCATGTTCACTAAAGTATGGGGAAAAGTAGTACACTTTAAACAACTATTTATTTTTCTTTAAATCAGTCAACCATTTCTGGTACATAACATGTTTTACTATTCGTTTTTCCCGTAGTTATGCATAAAATTAAAATTTGTTCCCTTTTTTTCAATTTCTACTGTTATAGTTCACACTCTAACCCCCCCCCCACACACATATAGATACATGCATACATATATGTCAGAATTAAAGCCGGTAGGATTCTATCTGCGAGTAAATTTCGAATCTTAATGTGGAAATGGTTTCTTTATTCAGAGCTGACTGTCATAATTTATCTTCGATTACATTTCATATTAATGGTTACCTACCCCCTTCACTTGGTATTTCATGTTGTATAAATATATAATTTTTTTAAAATAAATTATTGATACCTAAGTGCTACCATTAAGCAGTACATTGTATTGGAAAACATTCTTATGGCCCTCACTTCTTGATTTAAAAAGGACAGAATTTTAATTTCTGAAATTGAAGTAGAATGATCTTTTACGCTCTCGTAACCTCCTCCACCAAAGAGGATTTCACAAAACTCACATTTTTAGTATTTCTTTATTAAGAAAAATAAACTTGGTTGCTAAATTTCATGTCTAAGTCTAACAACTACAACACAGGAATATTTATCTATAACACCTTCTTAACCCTCGCATCTTTCCCTTGAAGGGATTTTCACAAATATCTTGTGTAGTAGGTCTCTACTCCACGAACATAAAATGCTTACTACATTTCAAGTATGTGGGTCTAACAGTTTTAAGACAGGAATTTTTACCTATACCGACCCTTAACTCCTTGCAACTTTCTTTGGGAGACGATTTTCGAAAAAATTCGTTTGGTGGCGGATCTCTACTCCATGAAAGAAACATGCCTACCAAATTTCATGTATGCAGGCCTAATAGTTCAAAATGCTCTAATGGTCCTGAATCTCTCTTACCCCCTTAGGATTTGATTTTTACAAAACCTCTTTTGTAGCTGATCTTTACTCCATGAAAGAAACCTGTCTACCGAATTTCAAGTCTGTAGGTCTAATAGTTCAAAAAGGGGAATGTTTTTTTATGACTCCCCTTAAACTCTGGCAACCTTAAACTCTTGGGGTTGATTTTCGCAAAACCCTCTCTTAGAGGATCTCTACTCAATAAAAGGAACATGCTTCCCAAATAGCAAGTCTGTAGGTCTAATATTTCCGGAGATATCATGATGAGTGAGTCGCTTTTCTACTTTATAAACAGTTAAATACTCTTAACGCGAAAACGTTTATGACAAAACATCGGTTACCACGAAATAATACAACAGTTATGATTCAACTATATGCTTTCATGCATTTTTTTTCATCTTGACACGAAATGAAAATCGCTTAACACAAAAAGATTTCTGTGCTGGGAATGAACAAAATACCGAAAATAGCAACCACGCAGGCTAGATTTAAGAGGGTTGTGAAATGAAAGAGAGATCGTTTGACATGCTTCGTAAAAAAGGAGGCTAACTTGGCTTTGAAATACCCTGTTACATGAGCCAATTTTGTTTATCTCTAAGCTGCTTTCAACCTCACTCCTTACAAACACCACACAAAAACATCTCATATCTGTGCAGTTGGCTTTGAAATTCGGTGACGAGTACATCGCAATGTGAGTAAAAATCAGAGTCTGGTTCGTATTATTTTTTCTATTTTAGAAGAATATTTTTGCAAACACAATGGAAAAAAGCTCAGGGGGAAAGTAAAATTGCTATTTCTATTAAAATGGAGATGCAGCTTCTTAAGGCTGTTCATCAAAAACAGAAAACGGAAATCTGTGAAGATCTGTGTTGCTAACTCTTCTTTATCAACATCAACTAAAAAAGACAGCTAATTTCGTAAAGGTTTGAATGGTTTTTATTGAATACAAGCATAATATAAGCATATCTATAAGCATATCTATATAAGCATATCTATGTAGATAAAATGTTCTCTAATGAGTTTAATTTTGTTGAATATACATATATATTCCAACAAATTTATATATATATATATATATATATATATATATATATATATATATATATATATATATATATATATTGCAATATCCTTTAACACGAAAAAATATTTCTGTCCCCTTAGTTTTGTATGAACCGATTTTCAATGTGCAGTCGGACCTCTATATAAAGAAGTTGCTAAATCCCGAAAAAAAGTTCGATATATGGAAAATTTGCTATATAGAGGTTAATCTCTTAATTTTCTTTATAAACCACATAAAATCAAGTTTTAAAGTCATAAACAAAGCAACTATTCTCACCTTTTGGTGGATTAATATATATTTATTTTATATATTTTACCAATAAAAAAAAAGAAAAAGAAAAATCGCAAGAGAAGTTTCTTGACGCCTTTATCCACTTCCTGAAGAATTAAATTTTTTTCGTTGATTCGCAAGCACTTATGTTTTGACATTTTTGAGGTACCAGTAAGATTGATCAATACAAAAATGAATGGAGACTAGTTCAATGACTCGAGAATCCCCTGAGGGTGAAAGGGAATTTCGAAGATGTTTCTAGGGAACTGGACAATGGATGTTAAAGGCTGTCCTTCTTGGATGAAATGCCCAGAATTTGATTGCTCTCGGTAAGTTATGCACAAAATAAATCCAGTTAAATATTTATGACGTAACATAAATGCGTTAAAAGAGAGAACAACCTGAATTTTTCAGTAATAATTTTAAAATAGGGAGAAAAAAATTGAATCAAAAGAGAAAGAGTTCGTTATATAGGAAATTCACTTCGCAATTGGGGGATTATTTTACGAAGAAAATCGTTAAATGTTCTTGTTTCGCTATAAAGAATAATTCGCAATATATAGGTTCGTTATATAGAGATTCGACTATATATATATGATCTACCTGTAAACTTTTCAAACTTTGAAATTATCGCTCTGAGTATTTAAGTATACCACCAATTCCCCAGTTTGCAATAACAAGTACACCAACAAAAAAGTCCCTCTTCTAATTCACAAATCCGAAACAAAATGCAACCTTATATATGGGGATGATAACATTCCTTCCATTTATATAGACGAGAGGAAACCCATCCGGGGAATAATGTTATTTATGGTCGAACATTACATGGAGATGTCTCCGAAGAGAGTAAGAAAAATCTGCGGACATGATTTGTTTGCGGCATGTTTCCTCTGCTGATGACCATGTTCTCATCCTTGTCCACTTTTTCTTGTGTCGGAGAGGGACATGGTGATGAAACATAATGATTATGCGATTAAGGGAATAGATATTCATTATCTACGCGGATCTTATAATTCTGGAAGATATAAGAGCAGAGATGGCTATGATTGAATAGATGAAGGAAATTAAATGTGTTTTAAATGCAAAGAAATCTTTACGTACACCTAAGCAATTGAACTGAAACTGGAAACACATTTTCGTATACAAAAATACTGTGATGTCAATATCAATGGGCTGACGGTAACGTGATACAGACAAACACGTGATTTCAATTGAATTCAAAACAGACGTCAGTTTAATTGTGCTTTTTGTTCCATTTGTAAAACTCAGGTAAAATTTCAGATTTCATAATTGGGAAAAGATGCTAAATTGTTAAAAAAAAATTCAAAAAGATTTTTTTTGAAAAATATTATTTTATGGATGGATTTTGAAGTATAATGGATTTTGTCTACCTGTGCGTTATTATTGTTAACAAATATGTATTTTCTTAGAAAGTTTCTGCAAAGAGCAAAAGTTGGCAACAACAAAGCGCATGAACTGATTATCTGGAAAAAAACACATGGTTTCTTTTATCGTGTAACTATGGCGTCATATGAGTTTTTGAATTGATTGGCTAGAAACACGTAGTTGTGTGTCATTATCAAATGACTATGACGTCACATAAATTTAGCCTACTTTGAGATCACAACCCTCAAGGGTAAAATCTTTTCTGTAAATTATTTGATTTGAAAACCTCCTTTCGTAAGGAAATTGGGAAACATGCAAATGAATGCTGCTATTTAAAGCTAAATGAATTAAGTTTAAAGAAGAAGATAGCCACCAGATGTAGTGTTGCAACCTAGAGGTTGCACGTGTATAGTTTGGGTCATTGAAGAATCAGACATTGTTATAAAAATAATTACTTTTTATTTTACTTATGATTCCACTTATGTGATTAACTTAAGTTTAAGAGGACTTGGCACCCTTTGAGCAAACTTCTTTATTTACGTATTTAAAAATTATATTTTAACATTTTATACAATGTTTCTATTCAAGAAAATGTTACCAGATGAAAATTTTCATATATTATTCACACAATTTTAAAAACTTAAATTTTTTGAAGAAACTTGGGAAAATTTTAAAATCTTACTCCTTTTGTAAAAATTAATTTTTTGACCTGAAATTTTTATATAGTATTCTTATGGATGTTCTTAACAACTTTAGGGATCGATTTTAGAATAACTTCATTCATTTTCGAGAAAAAAAAAAATAAAATGTTGATATACAGGCTAAAAAATCAACGAAAAAGCCAACATGTCTTACATTTTATTTTTTAAAAAAAAGTATTCAGTTTATAGCAAAACGGATCCCTAATTTTATTACATGCTTTATTTTTAACACGCAGGAAAAAAATTGAAGTGATTGGTAAATAATTGTCGAAGGAGTAGCATTTTGAATGCACTAAGGTTTCGAAAAACACAAACTGAGAAAACCACTTTAAAGTTTATAATTCTGAAAAATAATTATTCTAAGCTTAATTAAACTTAAAATACCATAATAAGGTATTACTTATACGTTTTTCTTTAAAATAATTGCATTTTCACATGTTTTCAACCCACACATTTTTATAAATGATCAACTTTTAGAGAGTACTAATTGCACAAGAAAACTAAAAAAATTAAAAATTTTTTTCTGTCACGACAGAAATTTTAGCTGTTTTTCTTCTTATAATATTAAAGTATTACATTTGTATGAAAAATATATCAGGAATAAGAACTGAAATTATATAAAATTATTAATATAAAATGCCTTAATTTAAAAATTTTACATGCACACATTTCACAAGGAAGAAAAATTACATTATTGTGTTGCCTCAGAAATATTCTGCTTTTAATACTACACATTCTTTTTTATAGTTATTATTTCTATTTATAAAATAGATTCTTTTTATCATAACGCATTTTTTAGCTTTTTTTTTTCTAAAAAGGGGGTGTGGCTCAATTGCCTAATTTGTTTTCAAATGAAGTTTTATTCAACTTCTAACTTTTCGACATGCACAAGTGATATATCAATCGGAAGATAATAATGCTAAGAATAAGATTAAATGAAAATAAAAAAAACGATAGGTTTGTGATTTTTAGGGTACCAAGTCTCTTTAATAACCGTAAATCCTAATTAGTTGGCTAATCTAAGCATATAAGATTATTATATGTACACTTATCCCTTGATCCGCTTGTAGATCACTCTTGGATTAACTGCTACAGTCCTCTCCAAATCGGATTCTCTATTGTTTTCACTTTTCCGAATGGCAGTGATAACTTAAGGACGAAAGACTCATTAATAAAGAGTAACGACTAGCTACTCACGATTAACTTTAGCACATCCCTTTTCAGGGTTTAACTGGCATTTAGATTAGTATAAAATAAAGTCATCTTTACGAAGGCCATTTTAAACTCAAACCACAGTCAAAGATAATTTTTGCAAGATGATTCGTTGAAGGATCATGCATATAGAACCCGTAACAGTGTCAACGCTAATTTAACATATTAGTGAGTTTTATACTTGAATTGTTCGGTTATCTAGAAACAGGGCTGGAACTTCGGGGTTTGAGCCTAGTGTTTGATTTACTTGATAAGTATCTTTAGTAATAATTATTAATATAGATTATAAGGTTAACTCGATCCCGTAAGCTATTTGCAACAAAATCGTTTCTAATCTGAGCAAGTAAGCATAAAAATGTTGTGTGTTTTAGACATTTCTTGTGTTCCTCAGTTAATCCTCGTACTAATGCGAGTGAAAGTTATCTACATTTTATACTTTTCAATTCTGTCTGAATTATTTATATTTATCCAGCATAAAAAAAGTTCCAGGTTCCATTTCCTATGGCCCTACAAAAAATGATAATGGGCTATTTTGAAATATAATATTACAGAAGGTCCCAGCAAATTGTTTTAGTAAATAACATCTATTATGTTTATTTTTAGTTAATAATAGTTATATAGCTATAGATGGGTGATCTGGGAGCATTTAACGCAATTAACATATATTTAAATTAAACTCTCATGAATATTACCCACTTATTATATACCTGTCCGCCCTGTTCTATAGTTTTTTTTTGTGTTCTCAAATTTCAAAAAAAATTTCGAGTTTGGGCATGGGGTATTTTTTGGGTTTGTCTACTGCAGTGGTCCTCAAACTGTGTTCCACTGAACCCAGGGGTTCCACTAGTTACTGTAAGAAAATCCTAAAGAAACTTATAAATATGTATGCCAAAAATTGTCATTTATATATGAAGTTTGTATAGTAACAAGTACCTAAAACTCACCTTATTCATTAAAACTGAAAATTTTATTTGTATGTAATAAGCTTTATTTTTGAACACTTTTAAGCTTTTGTTATAGTATAATAAAATAATGTTAAAATGTTTTATCTTTATACATAGGCTTCCTACAAGATTGTGAATATTCTGCTGTTCACTATCTTGGGTTCCATGATATAAGTTTATACTCGTTAGTTAGCACATTGTTTTGCATAATTAAATTTTCTAATGAAAATGCATCATTTTGAAATCATGGGAATAAACACCTAGTATCATGAAAGAAAATAAACAACTTATCTGCAAGATTCTATGTTAAAATCTAAATTTAAGCAAGATCAACTCCTAAATTTTATGTTGTAAGCTCATGAAAAATACACAGTATTTCTCACCCAGCTATAAACATTTTAATGCCATTCCGAACATTGTGTTCAAGTGAAATATATTTCTCAACGTAAGTGGCCACAAAAACAAAGTATCAAAGCAAATTACCGTAAAATCCGATGTATAACGCGCACTTTGAACACAAAGAATAAGATCTCAACTTACGGGTGTTCGTTATACACCGGGTATAAAAATAATGCTTTAAAAATAAAAAAAAAATGATAAGCATAAATAAAATTAGACTTCTACATAGATCGAAACACTGCTTGTTATAATACCTAATGAACTAAAAGGGTTGCGTTCTAGAAATAGTGGCGTAACGTACACCCCTGCATTGCGGGAAGGACCAGTGTTCTAAAGGGCAGAGGGCCTGACTGCCATCAAGTACCTACCCTTTGTAAAACCAAACTTCGAGGCCCTAAACCTGACTTTGCGGGGCCCCGAAATGTTCTCCGTTACGCCACTATCTAGAAATATACTATTTTTTCCAATATCCTCTGGGATTATACCTCGAATAAAAGTCTTAATAATGTAATAGCGTTGCATACGTATATTCCAGGTCTCTTCGTAAAAAAGGGCGTGCACTTAAAACGACGAATATACCTCGAAATTAAAAAATACAGCTTGAAAGTATAGGTGCGCGTTACACGCCGGATTTTACGTAAATTCAGAATATGGAATACGATTGCATTACATATTCTACATCACAAAAGACCTAGACTTCGAGACAGTTTGTGTAAAAAATACTAGCATATATCTCAGTTACTAAATATAATTCATGGATAGGTGACACTTGGATCACAAATTAATATTATTAATAAGTAAATTATATTTAAAATATTAAATTAGAGTTTTTTAATAATAAATGCAATACTTTTTTTTAATTGCCTTTACATAAAGTGCCTATAACAAGTATATCTACTTTAAATGTTATTTTGAGATATATTCTTCGAAGTATGTCTATGGAATGAGATTCCACGAAAATATTTTCTATTTCTAAGGGTTCCAGGAAAACACTTTTCTAATTCTAGGGGATCAACGAAAGCACCTACAAGCTCTAGCGGTTCCGTGAATTGGAAAATTTTGAATACCACTGGTCTACTTCAACAAAAATGCTAGGGTTTGTTCTACTGTCCGATCCATTGCCGCAATGTGGGGTTCTTCCCTTCAAGCCTCGTCCGCTAGTCAAAGTTCCAAGATGAATGAATTCTCGATCGGATTAAATGACCGAAAAGATTTTCTTCAGCTGCTGAAATAGCACACAGGAGTGCTGGCGCATAAACATTAAACTACTCGCCTCACATCCCAGATGTCGTTTGGGAGGGCTGAATTCGTGCTCAGACGAAAATTTCCGGTCGTCTGCACTAACAGCTCATGATTATTTACAGAAATGGTGAAGTGAAGTGATGTACCAAGAGCGCAGCAAATAAACAGCGAGTGCCTTTTAGATATGCCTTTTCTCTCAATGAAAACAAACGATTGTTGTTTGTTGAATGAATGCGTTTCGATTTCGCCGTAATAGAAATGGGATAAATAATACTTGGACCGTTCTTGTTTCGAACTGTGATAAATGTTGTTGAAGGCAGACCCTGTAAAATTGGTAATGGAGGTAATAAAAGATCATTCCAGACAACGATTTGAAATTCATTGTTGAATGCTTGAATATTTTATTTTGTAAACATATTCCTCAGGACTACTTACTGGTAAATATTTGAAGATCAATTTTAATATTTAAACTTAGAAAGTGAGATAATTAATATTTTAGAATGAAGAAAAATGATTTAGCCTTGTTTTAAACCAGTTAATTTTTCTTAAAGAAATTTATAAATTGCCGTTTTAAGATTTGAATATCATAAAATCCATAGAAAAAAGTTTGCCAGCTTTAAAAAATGTTTTAACTGCTAATATTCACGGTCCTCATAATTTTGAACCATTCTCAAGTGACGTAGAACCATGCTCAAGTGAAATCCCACTATTCTGAATTCTGAATCACGCCAACTTTAGAACTTTGAGTCAAAATAGATTTAATGTACACCAGTCTCCTTTTACACGGAAGATCTTCAGAGGCATCAGGACTCTTACCTGCGATTCAGTAACGCAGGTCACAAGTTCGTGACATGAACATTATGCTTCCTTGACAAGTACGTGTGTGGGGGAAACTAGAATTTGAAATAAGTAAGAAACGTGTCTTTAAGGCTTCCAGCAATTTTAGGACTGTTTTCTCCATATACACAAGAGCATGAACTTAACGCGGAATACATTTTCGAACAGAAATTTTTTTTAAAAAAATTATAAAAATTTGTGACATTGTAACTCATGCATTTGTTTATAATATAGTATTTTTAAAATTTCAAAATATTTCATAAATAATTAGTTTTTCCTTTTAACATGTAAAGGGAGAGCCCATTTAGCATTACGGTACAGGAGAAAAGATGCGAAACACATTTTATAAAAGAAAAATGTATCAACTCGGATTAAAATGAATATTATGATAAAATAAGGGATTCTTTCTACGGGATAGTGAATCGAGAATATAATATTAATGTTTGACTAATTTTAGACCTGAAAAAATATTCTGCGAATTCGGGTCCTATACTTTAACATTAACCGAAAACAGCCTTAAGTGCACACTTTAGCCATATGGTCATGAGTTCGAACACGGCCGGATTTGCTTCTGTCAAATCGTAGGCACTTCCTGGTGCTACTTAAGCCCCGCTGTTTAGAGAGGCTGATGCACGCGTTAAATATGCAGGGTGTATTAGTACAGTGGTGACAAACTTTCAGGATAGATAGACTACCCCTAGAACAGTGATCCGCAACCCTCGGTCCGTGGACCAGTACGGTACGTTGATCAAATGGTGCCGGGCCGCCTAAAGAACATTAAACTATTGTCATTTTGTTTAATGTGGTCCATTTCTCTCGGATTTCTGCAACTTTCTACGGAAATCACTTTATATTCCACATTAAATCACTTTTATTCATTTTTGGTGTAACTATATTTTATTCTGAAGGCATATTTAAATGTAACTAAATTAAAATAGTTAAATCAAAACAATCTAAAAGATAAACAATCAACGCGTCCCACCATTAAACGGGCCGCGTTGACCGGGCCATGGCGATAAAAAAGTTGCGGAGCACTTCCTAGAGGATAGGAAATCAGTCGTTACCAGTCTGGATCAGTGTTTCAGAAACTGTAGGACGCACCTTCCTACGGGGAGGGATAACTCCACGACGAGGGGGTGAGCATGAAAAGTCAAAAAAGCAAAATATTTTAAAAAATTATTAATTTACCGAAAGTAAATTGCATCTTTGATCACATATAGTTTAAGACTACAAATATTTGATTGTTTCTGTTTATATATATCATGCAGTTATCTTTGTGGCTTAATAATTTTATAATTCTATTATCTCAAAATATAATTAAAAATGATACCATCAATAATAACCAGAGTTTCTCAAACTGTGGGGTGTTTTCCCCTAGAGGACAGTGAAAACTCTACGAGGGGTTTTTGAGCATATTAAAAAGTCGACAGCAAAAGATTATTTAAAAAAATTATTATTTTACCGAAAGTGAGCAAACAAACTTCACATAATAACAAAATAAATAAACTACACTGATATATATAATACATGTGGAGACCGCCCTGAGTCTCACCTTGGACACCAAGGTTAATTTGAGGCAAAGAACCACTAAGAGCCATTTTGTATAATAATAATTATTTATTTTTTATTTCAATTTCTCAAAAGAAACCTCTAATAACATATAATACTTTTAAGTTACGTCAAATAAAGGGATTTACCTTTATATTAAATTAAATTACAATTTATGCAACTAATTAATAATTACGCTCAAGATCAAGTAAGGTCTACCGAAATAGGAGATCCGAGAATTACACGCACTCGAATTCTTAACTTTGATTAACTTTAACTAATTCAACTAAATTAACGCTTATTTTAAGCGTACGTAAATTATATTTAGCGCTGGCTATATCAGCTTTCTGGTACTTCCGTCGAATAGCAGCCCGACGTCTTCAATATCCTAATATCCTGGAATCCTCTAAGATTGCTGTTAAAATTGCTAGCTCAATAGCCTTCCATCATCTACATTGCTAGCTTACAACGCTCGACTTAAATACCTTATCTATTTTGCATATCCCGTTCATCTTTTTGGAGTTGATTGGAAATATACGCGAATTTATATTCTCTAAAAAGACGCCCAAGAAGAAAGGTTCCGTACAGGTTCGTCACAAGCCCCTCCAAAAAGAAAACAGGATTTATTTGAAGGTCACAAAACGGCCTGAAAATAAATTACGTAACCAATTCTCCTAAACTTGATTTATAGTCCCGACGACTTTAATATATATATCTAACAATCGGATACTTTACAAATTCTCCTTCCTTAAGGGAAATAAAAAAATTACATCCTAACACTTTCCTTTACAAGACGTAACATTTACAGGATTAAATTTCCGTACACCACATCCTTTTTCAAAGAGGCGAGGGAAAAACCACCGAAATGGTTAAAAACCTGCCTATGTGGTTTCCATAACTACTTATATAATTATACAACCATATTCTGACTTACACTTGTGTCTTGGCCGCTATACAATGCTCAGGGTCAGCTACCCTGAAATTAGAACCTCTTTAAATTTTGTGAAGAAACAAACTTCTATAGTACATACAAATTCATTCATTTTTTTACATAACATTTTCATATACATCAATTAAAGCATCTGGCTCCTTAACATTCCCATTCCATGCATTGTGCGCTTGTTAGTATTAAATGTTAGCCCTACCTAACTACGCCGCGTCCCAAGTCACCAGATGGGAGACAAAGTATACACATACATATACATACAATTTCAAACATTTTTCATTAATCCAATAAAACAAACAACCAAAGGAATTGTCGCATCTTAGCGAAGTCATACATAGAAGTAAACAAATGCATTCTTACAAATGTTTTCTCCATATTTATACAAAAAAAATTAAGACAAAAGCTGATTTTTCTCATCAAGAAAATACACACTCATTGTAGTGTCCAGTTTTGCTTGGCTTCCTAACTTAAAAATCCGCCCGCGACTTGCTTCATTACAATAATTCTTCCGACCACTTGTTCGAAAGAAGAAAAAAAGAAACGATACAACCTGATTTTTTTCTTTGTCATCTATTCGCTCCTATCCACCGGATCTCCGTCTATGATTTCCATGCTGAGGGTCCTTCTCCTGATGTTGTTCTGCGGGATACTGTCGATACCATTGCTCCTCCGCTCCTCTGGTATTTCTTCGGACTGTTTTACTCGGTTACGTTGGTAGTAAGGACAAGGTCTCACTGCTATCGCCTGTTTAGACCGGACTGGTCTCCTCTCAGCTGCCCTGTTGGTTCCTCTTGTAGTTGTCCTTGTCTCCCGGGCCTTGTCATATTTTCCACTCGTTTCTTGCCTACTCCCTTCTGTAGGTGGCTTGCCCTGCCGGGTATCTATTTGATGTGAAGTACCTGCAATGAACTGTAATCCCTGAGAAGAGTTATTAGGTCTTCTATTTTTATATTTTCGAGATAATACCGTGGACGGAATTGTTCTCTTTATCCCCTGTGTTGGTTCAGGGATTGGTCTTTTCTGGTCCCTATGTTCGGACCGCTGCAGAGATCTTTTCTGCATATTTTGGACCGCTTTTTTCCCGTCCTGTCCATTGACCCATGTGACCCTACTTTACGCTTCATTCTCGGATCCTCCCATCCGGCTTTTCCCTTATTTGATTTACGACCCTTACTCTCCTCACTCGAGGTTTTCCTAGATCTTTTGGATTTTCCTGGGTGCGATCTACTTGACCCATTAATAGACCTCTGTCCTTCATATAGTGTCTCAACATGACTATCCGAACTAATCGTGTCGGATTGTCTTGGACGGTACACTTGCACCTGGGCGATATTAACTGTGACCCTTTTACCCTTCTTCCAAATGATTAAATTGTTATTCCGAACCTCCAACACTCTATATGGCCCTTCAAACTTAGGCATAAACTTTCCGGCCACTCTCCTACCCACAGCACTTATAAAATGAGTTTGTACCAACACCAAATCATTTACTTTGATGTTAACTTCCCTCCTTTTCCGATTATAATACTTTTCCTAAGTTTTATGTTGTTTCCGCATATTCTGCCTTGCCTCAACGAATAATTTTTCAATTTTTCTTCCTACATATTCAGCACCTTCTGTGACATTTATTCATTTACTAAAATGTGTTATAATCTTTCTACCTAAGAATAACTCAGCCGGAGTTTTATTTGTTGTTTAATTCACTGAACTGAGCAGCGCGAAAGCGAACTCATGAAGAAATTGTTCCCAGTTTTCGTAATTTTCTTCTACAAAACAGGCTATCATCTGGACTAAATTGCGAATAACTCTTTCCGTTAAATTCGCCTGCGGCCTGTATGTTACCGTTTTCATATGTTTTATGTCCAACCTGTGACTTAGATGTTCAAATACCTCGGATATAAATTGGGGGCCGTTATTACTAATTAAAGAAATTGGAGCTCCGTAACGTGAAATATAATTTTCAAAAGGGCGTTAGCTATGGCTTGGGCCAAAGCTTTTCGTAAAGGAATAAGCTCACTCCACTTAGTGAAGTGGTCAATTATTACCAATAAAAATCTATACCTTTCGGGTCGGGATGCGGGATAGGGGCCTAATAGGTGTAACGTTACGATTTCATTGGGGTAATTCGATACTATCGGAATTAATCGACCAGCTGGTAGCGCGTTTTTGCAATTAAATATTTTGACACCGGTCACAGGTTGATACATATTCAAATACATATTTCCTCATATATGGAAAATTACATGTGTCGTGTAATTTTAAATAGGTCTTCCTCTTTCCTAGATGACCTGCTAATGGCAGATCATGAAAATCTTGCATTATTGCTTCGCGAAGAGATCTAGAAATGCACACTCTCTTAGTTCTCCAAGAGTTGAAGAATATTTCGCGTAAAAGAGTAGACCATCTCTAAGTTTGAAATCCTGGGACCAATTCTCGCATATAGTTGCATTAACGGAACTGTCGTCTGGGTTTCCGAAATAACGATAGAAGTGCCCTAACTCAGGATCTTCCCTTTGCTCTCGAATGAGTTGTTCTCGGGAGTTTAAGGCTAAGGCTCGAAGAGCTGCGCAGGAAAATTGTGATCCATCCATATTGCCTACTGGATTCCTAGACAATACGTCCGCGACAACGTTTTGGACCCCCGGGCGATGTTCCCATTTAATGTTGAACTCTGATAACTTGATTGCCCATCTAATCATCCGACTAGATAAGTTTTTCCCATTCGTTAGCTTTGTTAATGCCGCTTGATCTGTGATTACCTTCACCGGTAGTGATCCGAAATAAGTTTTAAACTTATTTAATGCCCATATCACCGCCAAACATTCGCTTTCAGTAAAAGTATAATTTCTTTCAGCCTTATTCAGGGTTCTAGAAGCGAATGCAATAGGTCTTTGATTTTGATTAAGCACAGCACCAATTCCGACCCCACTAGTATCTGTAAATAAGTTAAAGTGTTCTTTTAAATTCGGCAATTGCAAAACTGGTGCCTCTGTTAGTGCTCGTTTTATTTTATCAAAAGCATCCTGTGCTTCCGTTGACCAATTAAATTTTGCTCCCTTTTTCTTTAACCGATATAATGGTTCACATATATCTGCATAGTGGGGTATAAACATCTGATACCACCCCGCCATCCCTAAAAACTTCGACACTTCTTTATTATTTTTTGGAGGTTTCATTTCTGCGATTGCCTTGACTTTACTATTGTCGATTTCAATCCCTTCCTTACTAATTATGAGACCTAATTACTTCAATTTGTCACGTGCGAAGTGACATTTTTCTTTGTTAAGTGTTAGACCTGCGTCTCGCAACAATTGCAATACCTGATTCAAATGATCTATGTGTTCATTAAACGATGGAGATGTTATAATAACATCGTCCATATAAACCATCACGAAACGCCCAATAACAGGTTTCAATGTAATGTCTATGGCCTTTTGGAAATTTGGCGTCGACCATGAAAGGCCGAAAGGCATTCTGAGGAATGCAAAGGTGTCATTGCGAGTTATAAACGCGGTTTTCTCTATATCTTTTGGACTAATCACCAATTTAAAATAACCACTTTTTAAATCCAATGTCGACATAATGCCAGTATGCAGAATGTTTGTGATTAGATCATCAATCACTGGTAGTGGATATCGGGAGGTATTTAGTTATGACGTTAAGTTTGCGATAATCAATCGCGAATCGATACGCCTCTGGATAATCTGGAGGAAGGCCATTATTCTTGCGCGTTAAAACTATCGCTGACGCGTAAGGGTCTGAATAGGACGGATTTCACCCTCTTGTAACATTTTCTCAATGTGATAATCGATTATTCCTTGTTTGACCCTGTCATATCTGTAGGGTCTTGACACTACTGGTTCCTTGTCCCCAGTATCGATTTCATGGTATAAAACATGAGTTAACCCCGGCTGATCTGAAAAGAGCCCTTTAAAACCATTAAATAAATTCCTTAATTTTTGCTTTTGCCCTTCACCGAGCTTTGTATCTGATAGATCAATCTCGACCGGCTTTTCCCTTTTTGGTAACTGCTTAATTTGGTCATCTGGAATGATCAGTGATTTCTGATCGAAATCTTAAGTCAATTTGGACTCCTTCATGAAATCAATGCCCAAAATGCATTGGTACTGCATATTGTTAAGAATGTGAAACTCCAAGGTTTTCTGGAATTCTCGGATCCGAATCTGTAATTCGACCTGACCTAAGTGGCAACACGGGGGCTCCTTGCACCGTCACTACTCTATCTTTCGTCTTTTGACGAGGTCGATACGAAAAATATTTGCGATAGACCTCCTCTGATATGAAAGATTTCTCCGCCCCCGTGTCCCAAAGGGCTGTAATGAATGTCTCATTTAAAAGAATGGGGACATAAGGTAAATCTACTGAAGTCATTCGTAATGAGGATATCCTAATAGTTCGGTGTTCCGTATCTGGAGGATTTTCTGTACATCGCGATCGATCACCCCCATACTCGCATCGATCGCTTAAAAGTTTAAATATCAGTTTTGATCGTTCTGACTCCTGAAAGAACTGTTCCTCGAACCATCATGTCAACCGCCTAGATTTTGGAATCTATTATCAGATTGACCCCCTCGGCGTCTCGACCATCGAATCTCCGATTATCCGCAACACCTTGACTCTTAAATCTATTGAACTCTCTCTGTGGTCTGCTATTGTCCGAGTATCTATTGTTACCCCTCGTTTCACTCCAATTTTACTACCGATTCCTGTTAGGGAAACGATTGTTCTCGCTTGGGTTTGTATCTCGGAATTCCCAACTAGAACCTCTGATCTTTCTATTTAAAAACCTTTCCTCATACTTATCAATTATTTGTAGGAGGTTAAATATGGTTTGCGGATGCCTAACCTCTACATAATCTAAAATCTGAGATTCTAACCTACTAATAATATGATCGATCAATTTTTCCTCCGTCATTTCGAGTTTTAAAATTTTTTGGATCTTTAATAAGTCATACACAAAGTCAGACGGTTTTTGATTATGCTTTTGAGATTATGTGAAAAAACCAGTTTCTAGTTCCGACCTATTTCTAACCACGGGGAACTACTCTGTCAAAGCTTGCTTTAAGTGAGCATAATCCGTCGCCTTGTCTTCAACAACCCTATAACCTAGAACTTCAAACCAATCTAGTGCCCGTCCTGTGAGATGACCCTTTAAATATGCACAAGCTAGTTGTGTGGGTATCTCGTAATATATTAAGTTATTATCTATATTTTCCAAGAACTTTGCCACGATCTCCACCCCCGAAAAATAATGCTCAGGGATGATTCGAAAATTACATCCCACTCTAAACTCGGGATTTACTCGTTGGGCGCCAC
Source organism: Trichonephila clavipes (assembly GCA_019973935.1). NCBI lineage: Eukaryota > Metazoa > Arthropoda > Arachnida > Araneae > Nephilidae > Trichonephila > Trichonephila clavipes. The sequence goes on along the minus strand of BMAU01005146.1, from coordinate 101,331 downwards.
TGTGGAGACCCCCCTGAGTCTGACCTTGGACACCAAGATTAATTGGAGGCAAAGAACCACTAAGATCCATTTTGTATAATAATAATTATTTATTATTTCAATTTCTCAAAAAAACACCTCTAATAACATATAATACTTTTAAGTTACGTCAAATAAAGGGATTTACCTTTATATTAAATTAAATTACGAATTATGCAACTAATTAATAATTACGCTCAAGATCAAGTAAGGTCTACCGAAATAGGAGATCCGAGAATTACACGCACTCGAATTTTTAACTTTCATTAACTTTAACTAATTCGACTAAACTAACGCTTATTTTAAATGTACGTAAATTATATTTACCGCTGGCTATATCAGCTTTCTGGTACTTCCGTCGAATAGCAGCATGACGTCTTCACTATCCTAATATCCTGGAATCCTCTAAGATTGTGGTTAAAATTGCTAGCTCAATAGCCTTAAATCATCTACATTGTTAGCTTACAACGCTCGACTTAAATACCTTACCTAATTTGCATATCCCGTTCATCTTTTTGGACTTGATTGTAAATAAACGCGAATTTATATTCCCCAAAAAGACGCCTAATAAAATTAGTGGAAAGGTTCCGTACGGATTTGTCACATACACTCATAAATGTTTCAGTTTTGCGCTATGTCTTTTACAATTAACTAGCCGTTACCCACCCGCTTCACTGGGTATTTCACGATGTTGCATATATGTATACTGTTGACATATACATATATTAATTATTGATATCTAGAATTAAGAAATCGATTGTATTGAAAAATATATTTATAGCTGTGACACTCTCACCCCTTGATATAAATTAACATAAATTATAATATCTAATTTCTATTTAAGTCTAAAATGGAAGTAGAAAGATTTTTTTTCTCTCACTTAACCTAATAATCAAGTGGAGTTCCACCAAAGTAACTTTCAGTGGATCTCTACTCCATAAAATAAACATGCGTGCTGAACTTCAAGTCTAAATCTAACAGAGCAAAAACGGAATTTTTATCATCAATACCTCGTTGACAGCATTCTTAGCGGATTCCAATTCAACAAAAGAGACATGCAAACCAAATTTTATTATTATAGTCTTAGCAGTTCATAAACGGGAATTGTGTCTATCAATACGCCCCAATAACTTTCCCCGCTTTCCCCTGGAGTTGATTTCTGTAAAATCCATTCTTAGTGGAACTCTATTCAACTAAAGAAAAGCGCTCAACAAATTTCAAGTAAGTGAGTTAAATTCAAAAACAGGAACTTTTCTAGAACATGCCTTAATCCCTCGCAAACCCACTCCTTTGGGGGTCCGTTTTCGCAAAAATCTTTCTAAAAGGAACTTTATTCCATGAACGGAACATACCTTCTAATTTTCAAGCAGGTGGTTTTATTAGTTGAAATGCGGAAATATTTGTCTATTACGCCCCTTAATCCCCCTCAGTCCCCCTTAATTTCCCTCAAAACTATTTTGTAGCGGATCTCTACACCATGAAACGAATTAGCTTACCAAATTTTAAGACTGTACGTCTAATAGTTTAAAAATGGAAATAATTATCTATAACGCCCCTTAAGTCCCCGCAACGCCACTTAGGAAACGATTTACACAAAACCCATCTTATGACAGATCACTACTCAGTGAATGGAATCTGCTAACTCAATTTCGAGATTTTACGTCTAATAGTTTAAAAAATGAGTTGATTGTCTATAACGCCACCTAATACTCTACAACGCCACTTGGGAGTCGATTTTGACAAAACCCATTTTGCAGTGGATCTGTACTCTATTAAAGGAATCCGCTTACCAAATTTCAAGACTGTGCGTCTAATAGTTTAAAAAGGGAAATAATTATCTATAACGACCCTTAAGCCCCCGCAACGCCACTTAGGAAACGATTTTCACAAAGCCCATCATATGTCAGATCTCTACTCAGTGAATGGAATCTGCGTACTCAATTTCACGATTTTATTTCTAATAGTTTAAAAAAGGAGTTAATTGCCTATATAACGCCCCTGAATTCTCCACAACGCCACTTGGGGTCGATTTTCACAAAACACATTTTGCAGCGGATCTGTACTCTATGAAAGAAATCCGCTTACCAAATTTCAAGACTGTACGTCTAATAGTTTAAAAATGGAAATTATTATGTATAACGCCCCTTAAGCCCCCGCAACGCCACTTAGGAAACGATTTTCACAAAGCCCATCTTATGACAGATCTCTACTCAGTGAATGGAATCTGCGTACTCAATTTCAAGATTTTACGTCTAATAGTTTAAAAAAGGGGTTAATTGCCTATATATAACGTCCCTTAATTCTCCACAACGCCACTTGGGGTCGATTTTCACCAGACACATTTTGCAGCGGATCTGTACTCTATGAAAGAAATCCGCTTACCAAATTTCAAGACTGTACGTCTAATAGTTTAAAAATGGAAATAATTATGTATAACGCCCCTTAAGCCCTCGCAACGCCACTTAGGAAACGATTTTCACAAAACCCATCTTATAGCGGATCTCTACTTAATGAATGGAATCAGCTTACTAAATTTCGAGCTTTTACGCCTAATAGTTTAAAAAAAGGAGTTAATTGCCTATAACGCCACTTAATTCTCTACAACGCCACTTAATTCTCTACAACGCCACTTAATTCTCTACAACGCCACTTGGGAGTCAATTTTCACAAAACCCATTCTGTAGGGGATCTGTACTCTATGAAAGGAATCCGCTTACCAAATTTCAAGACTGTATGTCCAATAGTTTAAAAATGAAAATAATTATGTATAACGCCCCTTAAGCCCTCGCAATGCCACTTAGGAAACGATTTTCACAAAACCCATCTTATAGCGGATCTCTACTTAATGAATGGAATCAGCTTACTAAATTTCGAGTTTTTACGCCTAATAGTTTAAAAAAGGAGTTAATTGCCTATAACGCCACTTAATTCTCTACAACGCCACTTGGGAGTCGATTTTCACAAAACCCATTCTGTAGGGGATCTGTACTCTATGAAAGGAATCCGCTTACCAAATTTCAAGACTGTACGTCTAATAGTTTAAAAACGGAAATAATTATGTATAACGCCCCTTAAGCGCCCTCAACGCCCCTTGGAAGTCGAGTTTTGTAAAAATCATTATGTAGGAAATCTCTACTTTATGAAAGAAATCTGTGTACCATGTTTCACGACTTTACATCTAATAGTTTAGTAAAGGAAATAATTATCTATAACGCCCCTTAAACCCTCGTAACGCCCCTTGGGGTTCGAACTTTGCAAAATCCGTTCTTAGCTGACGTCTACACCATGAAGGGAACCTACCTATTAATTTTCAAGTTTGTAGATTTAATAGTTCCGGAGATATCGTGATTAGTCAGTGAGTGAGTCAGTCAGTGAGTGAGTGAGTCAATCAGTGAGTGAGTGAGTCGCTTTTCTCCTTTATATATATAGATTTAACAATACTAAGTTAAGAACAAGTTTAATAATTACCAGTGACTTGTCATATTTCAATTATAAACAGAAATTCACACTTATCTTGATAATTTGTACGGTTCATAATTAATCCCTTAATTGCCGATTAAAAGTTACGTGATTCGCTCCCGAATGCTACCGTTTTCCACGTAGACGCAAGTATGTGGTGTATTGGTAGGGGGGAGAAAAGGTATAAAAATAAGCATATCCTCTGAAACAAGAAAATCCTTCGCTATCCCTGTCAAGATCCTTTCATTGCATTCCAAAGCCTTCGGATTAATTTAATGGATAACAGCGTACAGAGAAGGTAGTACTTCAGAAAAATTCATATATACGTCAGGGGCATTTAACGCACCGGTTGAGCGAGATGTCTCTAAATGTCAGTGGCACTTAAGAGGTTACAGTCGTGTTGTAGCTTTCGAGTCAAAGTGTAGTATTATTGAATTAAATGCATTGTTATTTATATGGAGGTGTCGCTATGAAATTTATGACTGAATATTTGGTTGCAAATATTAAACTTGTGAGAAACACTGGTCTATATCGTGGCATGGTCGGAAACGCTTTTCTGGTGCGTTAGCGACGACACAAAATACAAGAAAGACAGGACACAAATAAGAGGATAAAACATGTTTATTATCCTTAGTGCAGTAAAAAAATAAATAAATACTGATAAATACTCCTTCATTGTTGCGTGCTCTTGCAATCCGAAGGAGGTGCACTTGCGAGATTTTGGAATTAGAGGGAGTGTGTCTTAAAATATCTAGAAGAAAACATTGAAATGTACAATGAGTGCTTTTTACTAAAGAATGAAGATTGGCTGGGAAAAGTAGCTCTTCTTATCGATATTATTGAGTCATTTGAATAATTTAAGATTACAGGGGGGATGTATTTCTTCTACCCAAATTGTTCGTATCTCATCTTTTGTAATCGAACTGTGTTAAAAATTGACAATTTTTTTATGATTTCATTTTACAGACCATCTTATTAGCTTTATTAAAATATCAAGTTTATTATTTTTCATTCACTAGAACAAAAACTACAAGTGTTCTAATAAAAGCAAATGCTACTACTTTAAGCAAGAAATCATACTTTAAAATGCGTTTTACTCGAAATATGTTTTTTTGAAAATGCTCCAACGGGGACAGCAATTGCTCGAAAAGTTTTGAAAATAATTAAATGAATTTTTATGCATGTGCTGTATTATAATAGAAGTGTTTTAACCTTCAAATTTATACATCACTGTTTTATTACAAAACTTACAGTCCCTTGTGTGAATATAATTACTGTTTTTTTTAAACAATTTCCTGTAATAACTAAGATAAAGTGCTCTAGTTTTTGTAAAAATTAAAATATCTCTCATCCTGAAGGCCATTTTAAAAATGAATAGCAAACCAAAACATCAAAATTGAAACATTGAAAATTTGTTTATAAACTTTTTGTACAGAATGCGCCCCGTTTATGTAAATGTTTGCCCATTTTCTGCTATTTTAGTAGCAATAATATATTTTTCTATTCTTATAATTTTAGCATCTATTTCGTAGAATACACTGAACAATTCTAAAAATCATAAACAAAATCCTCGCATCTCCGTTTTTTTTTTTTAAAAAAAAATATGTTGTCGCAAGTAGTCGGATACCTTAAAAATCCCATAAGTCTACATAAGTAACATTTCTTAAAACTGTTCATATAACTTTCTTTGTTTGTTTGCGGAAAAAGCTGGAAGTGGCACGCATACATTTTTTTTTATCAGATAGTGACAATCTTTTCCGAAAAGTTGGCCACCTCTGCTCTAGGTGTACTTTATCTGTCCTTAAAGTTTGTAACCACCGTACTGGTACACCCTGTATTGAGACTCAAAATCCTTACTAGTGCTGTGTGGAAATTTGGAGAAAGGGGTGGGATTTCATTACGTGACAGAGGTTCAAAACTACGAAGTCTGTGATAAACCTATACGGAACTTTCTCACTAACCTTCTGAGACGTCTTTTTTAGGGAAATTTAATTCCCTATCTATTTCCAATCAGCTTCAAAAGAGGACAGGGATTCCTTATTATATATGCAGATTAGATAAAGTATTTAAGTCAAACGGAATAGTAAAGTGAGAGGCAGTAGGAGAGAGAGATTGAAGCAGGAAGTTATAATAGTGAAGTTATAGACTTATTATTGAAGATTTCTAGGTGGATAAATTAGGCTCAGAAAAAGCTGAGATTCAGTATGGTAAATATTGATTTATAATTAAAGTCTCATTAAAGTTTTATATTAGGAGTGAGATTAAAGTTAAATGTTCAATAGGAATATTATTGAATATAATTTTGGGATCTCTTATCGTGGTAATCTCTGCGTGATCGATATTCTAATTGTTAATTAATTGGATCATTAAATATTTAAGTTAATTTAAAGGAAAGTCCCTTTTAAACCTCATATAGCTAATTTGAATTATTTGTTATTAAAAGTCTTTGATTCTATTTGGGAAAGATAACCAAATAAAGTTATTTATAAAAATGGCTACTGGCTCTTATCTGACTCCAAATTATTCTCGTTCTCAAAGTGAGATCCAAGGGGATCTTCACAAGTCCACTGCCAATAATCCTTGTTTTGCCTTAGAATACGACGTAAAGAATCGATACCTCAAGCGACCATTTTGAATTCAGGAATGCAATGCTAATTTTATGGAATGTTTTCTTTTCCTTTTAAAATCAAGACTATTATAATTGTTTAAATGTAGTAAAGTACTGTAGTGTTCGAATTAATTAAGACACACATCTTTATTTTGTTTAAGTAGGCATGTGATTACCAGTGATGACTCGAATGGCTTCAAACCAATTATATTTGTCTCGAAATAGTGTTAAGAATCGAAATTTACTAAAACTTACTTGTTTGATTAGTTTAAGTGCTTGGGTAGCTCACAGTTGTGAGCGTTTTAGTGCGGCAGCTGGTCGTTATAATTTTACGTTCCGTGTCACACATGTTAGTTTTACTTCTTCAAAAATAGATATTACTCCGAGGAAGCATTCTAAAATAATCGTTCTTAATGAACACACTTCTGTGACTGTGAGATATATATTTACTGCAGTTGGTGTAGACAAATAAAATGTTTTAAAAATTTTAAGAACCTTTCAGAATTTCGGATCATTGTCTTCAAAAAACAATAGTAAAAATGTACACACAAACGGAAAACTACTCCAAGAACAAGTAAAATTCTGATAAAGAATAGAAAAATAAACCGAAAAAAGAAAATCAGACTTTCGAAGGGATTTACTGGGTTATGATGATGAAATGAGTACTTCTACTATAAAGAAAATGCTTATGGAAGTTGACTGTAAGGCAACAAGACCGAAGAAAAAAAATTCTAAATTAAAAAAAAATGTTTAAAAAACGTTTATTAGGGTCCAAAATTACCGAATATGTACTGTTAACGGCTGGAAGAAGGTGATTTTTGGTCATGAAACATATATTAATTTGTGCAAATATACAAATCACGTATGGTTAGAAGAGGTGATGGTGAAGTTCTGTTACTAGATCATATTCAATGGACTGTAAAACACGCTTCTAAACAGATGTTTTGGAATTTTTTCACAACAAATGGCACTTGAAGATTAGTCCCTCTTCAAGACATGAGGAATTCTGTCAAATACATAGAAATGTTGCGCAGTAGATTGTTTAATTCATGGAAACATTTGAACATGACTTGGCTCTTTGTCTCACTTCAAAATTTTTAGACTCTTAGGCGGGAAAATAAAAAAATATTGCTTGATTAGCTTAGTGATTCACCAGAACTAAATCCTATTGAGAACTTTTAGCATATTCTCAAGAATCATTTAGATAAGATGAGTTGCACGACAACATAACACATTATAAAAAGTGTTGTACAAGTGTGATTCCACAATGATGAAATCAAGAACATACGCCCTACATAAGAGGAATCACAATGTCAAGACGTGTTGAACAGGTTATTTCTATTAAAGGAGGGCATACTTCATACTAATATAGCGGTTTTTCAATTTAAGTAAATTGAAAAATCGCTATATTAGTATGTTGTATGGATATGCAATAATTAAGGTTTACGACTACGTTCGGAACCATGATTTTGAAAAACCTTATAAATGGATAATATTTACGATATTTAGTGTAACTTAGATTAGAAAATGTATATAAAATTGTTTTAAGAATTGTATTACAATAAAAAATTATTTAAGTACAATATTTTGACAAAAACTTAACATAGAATGACGCATTTTCAAAATACACTCATTTTGCGAAAATTGCTTCTATTATAATAATACTTTTCCTGTATATAGCTCAGGGTTTATCCATGTTTTACGACAACAGGGGGGAGAAATTTTAAGAAAAAAACGCCGATAATTATTTCAAAATTGGTGGTAACTCTAAAAATAATATGAATTTTTCAAAAATCATAGTTGAGTCTCTGTACAGAGGTCTGAGGTATATATACAGGAAAAATATTATTATAATAGATGCATTTTTTACAAAAGGAGAACATTTTGAATAAAAGGTTTTTCTAAGTTAACTTTTTGTCGAAATATTGTATTTAAATATTTTTTTTTGTCAAAATGTTCTTAAAACAATTTTCTACATGTATTATAATCCAAGTGACACTAAATATCATGAAATATATCCATTTATGCGCTTTTTTAAAATCACGATTCCGAACGTAGTTGGATACCTTAAAATCTATGGGTCTTGGAAAAAATTGTTTCTTCCAATTTCTCCCAATGAATTCGAACAGTACAGTTCCTCCAAAAGAGCAAAACATGATTATGGTTTCAAAAACATTTTAATTACTTTTTCTTTCGTGGGTTTTCATAAATATAAAAACATTTTGAAAATGTATTTAAAAATCGGTTAAAAAGAAAAAAATCACTCGCCCTTTTTTTTTTTTTTTTGCTTTTTGGGGCGAGTACCTTTAGTAATGATTTAATAGCTAAAAATTTATAAGAAAGAAATCAAGTAAAAAGTTTTGTAATAGTCTTAAAAAGAAGTTTTTAATCAAAAACTGGAAACGATTAATAGACGCCCAGAGAATAAAAAAAACTTTGTTACAAGAAATTATATAAGCGGGAAGCCAGAATCAAAAAAGTACATGAGAAAGAAATGGAATCATGAGGAAGAAAGGGAATATTAAAAAATATATATATTTAAAAATTCGAAGCTGTATCACAGATAAATAAAGATCAACCTGTAACCTTCAGCACAATATGAATAAATCTTCTTACACATTCGATAAAATAAATCTAAATTCTTAGAAATCTCTTCAAGATTGTATGGTTTTTTCCATGTATTTAATTTAAACAGAAACGGTTCTTTTTTTCTCTATTATTGGTATTGAGAGTGCCGTAATGAAATTGAGCTTCCAATGCGATTTTTATTCAAGAAAACGAGTTTTCATGTTCTGAATTGTTTTAGTTTATGACTGTTTCTTAGACGGAAACTTTTATTGTAGAATGTTCGTTTTCAAATCGCGAAATACTTCATTGGAATTCCAATCATTCTTCGCAATCACTGGAGCGTGTTTTATTTTTTGTGGTAGAAAAAAAGCAATCAAAGTCTGTCTCGAAATAAATTTATCCTAACTATTAATTTAACTAGCAGAAAATTTGCTGTTGGAAAGTTTTTTATTAAGAAGAACAAGAAACTTAAAAGAAATCGACTACGATTTTACGATTACGAATATTTTGTTCTGGAAGCATATGTCTTGATCCATGGCATTTTAATCATAAAACCTTTTACTCTGTTTGATCCAAAGAAATTTGATACTTTAATAAAGCAATGATATTGAATCTTAACTACAAAAATTATTTCCAAGTAATAAGAAACAATCATAGAATAATTTAGTTCAGTTTTATTATCATTTTTCAAACTAAGATGAAAAATTCATGCAGTAATTTTTATGCTAAAATAATGTGAAAAAAATAGTATTTGACCTTTTAGTAAGAGTTGTCTTATTCATTTGCTTTGACTTCCTTATTCTTTGTTAAATATTTCCTGATTATGAAATATTTGTGCAGCTCACTTTTATTTTCATTGCGTCATTTAGTGGAATTTTATTTTGTTTTTGATCCGTTATACTTTGTGCAAGGAATACTCACAAATTTCTCTAAGTTTAAATCCTCTAAATAAACTTGAGAAATGAAACAAATTACATCCCATAGTTTTACATAAAACACCCATGTCGTATTTAGTGTTGATTGATCTTGGTCTGATTTTTATTAATATTACATTATTTACTTACATTATTAGCAATCAATTATATTGTTACGAATTTTGTGTAATGAATGCTTCAAATAGTGCTAATAATTTATATCGGGATGTGTAATGCAGTAATTTTAAGCAAAAATTGTAATATCCACAAGCAACGCCGTTCCTTACTTTATAATGAAGATTCAATGGAAGCTTGGTGGCCAAAAGATAAAGCCAAGTTGGCATCATTTTTGGTGACCATGTTGGCGACCCTATAGATGCTTCTGAAAATTACGGGAAAAATCTATTAACATCCCGATCTATGACGTAAGCAGATTTTTCAAGAACGATCCGCGCGGATTGTTAATAGGATCTGTTCGCAGAAGTTGAGCTAGTATTGTTTTGACCATTGAAAAGTCTGTATTGTTTTGACCGTCGAAGATTCTACTAGCGATTAATTGCAACGATCGAGAGAATACATTACGTATTTGTGTTTTTAGACACTGATAGTTGTAGATGATAGATTATTCTGGGCTTTATTTTGCAAATTTCTCTTCTATATCCAATATTTCTAAGGATTGTTTTCCACAATATATTTTCATCGCTCTTAAAGAACTGTTTTGCTCTTTGAGACTAAAAACATAAAATTCTTGAGCCCCGATCTACGTAACAATATATTTTATTATTTATTTAGTTCCTACTATTAGTTCACACTCTCCCTTATATATATATATATATATACATATACACACACAATATAAAATATATTTATTTATATATCTTGTTCGAGTTTTCAATCGTGCGTTAATAAAATACCTTAAAATACCTTTTGTTCATCTTCGAAAGCCCCAAAATATTTTTTTAAACTTGTAGTGGATAACACTTGATGTTAATACAGTTTTTCAAAGATTGATTCATATAATTAAATTTTATTTTTTAAATTTAAATTTATTCTCTGCGTTATTTGTAACGAGGTTACAACTAACTACAACAGATGGCGCCACGCAAGTTCAAATACATTTTTTTAAACTTCTAGTGGATGACATGAAGTTAATATAATTTTTTTTTTATATATATATATATTATATATATAATTCATTAATTAAATCTACTTAACTAAAATAAAATTTTTCTTTGTCGACTGAAGTAAGAGTTGACCTTAAAAACTATTTTTTATGCTACTTTTATTTATCATATTGATTCAAGAGTTTCCAATCATGTGCCATGTAATTTAGAACCACCTAGTTAGAGATTATGCTTGAGCTGTGTAATTTCTCTTTCCAAACTCCCACACCACGTTTTTGAAGGGCTTTTAGCTAAGATGGGGTTTAACGTACAACTACTTTACATTGCGGGTTTTTAGTGCACTAAGATTCGAACCCGCGACCTGACAGAGTTCATCTCCATGACCATTTAGCTATAATGGCCACATGAAGGAGATATCAAAGAGATTAATGAATTTAGATTAAACCAGTGCATTTCTCAAATTTTCAATACTTGCGACCCAATTTTCAATCATAATTTTCCTCGCACCCCCCTCCATAAAATAACAATGTATTGATTTCAAAAATAACATACTACAAGCTACATACTAAAGCTGCAATATGACTTTAATTATAAACCATACAAATTATCAAGATAAGTATTAAATTTTGTATATAATTTTGTATATGACAAGCCCATGGGAATCACTAGTAATTATTAATCTTGTTCTTTGCTTAGTATTGATTAATTATTTATCAAATATATTATACAGTACAGATGCATATATATATATTATATCAATGTAAATGTGTGTTTTACTTTTTTATTATGTCAGCATGTATTTTGTTTTGCTTCCTTTCAGTAAATTTGCAATTTTTTAAATCTTTTATTTTTGACTTTTTGATATGCTCGCCCCCCCTTGTAAGGTTATCTCGCCCCCTAGTTTGAGAAACGCTGGGTTAAACATTAATGTAGCCAGTGCCGGTTTATCTATTGGCATGCTTGGGGTGGGGCACCCAGGAGCCTGGAGTCACTCAGAAGGGTTCGAATAAGTTGGACTTAACCAGAATTTCTGGGATAAATTTCGATCCTCCTGTGCCATGGAGGCTTATAAATTTTCTGCCTAGTCCTGAAATGAGTTTAAACTGGCACTGAGGTAAAATTCTAGGAGAGCCCACACCCTTGGTGACAAACCGAAAAAAGCGCCTAGCCAGAACGAGATGGCGCCAAGCGAAAACAACAATGGCGCCAAGTGAATATAGCAGGATAAGGTGGATGCGTATTGAAAATATATGTAAACAATAAAGTAATTAAACATATAAGATAAAAAGTATAAAAACAGCACTTACTTTCTTAATGCTTATCTTTTCCGAGTGAATGGTACAGTGTAAAAATAGATTTTAAAAAACCCTTGAAGGTCTCATCGCTAAGCGAATGATCGTGTGTGTGTGCACCGCCATATATACTCTGCGAGGTAATGGTCAAACATACCTTTGGCGTGGCTGGTACAATTTCGAAGTTCTTTCGTTCGTATAATCGCATTCTCTCGTCATATTTAGGACATTCATAAGTCGAAGCAATCAATCTTTCCTTCATACACCATTCAATCAATTCTATCTTACCTTTCGCATTCAACAAAGTAAAAAAATTGAAAGGTATACTTACTCACACACATGCAGCTATACTTCCAGCCCAGTGCCCAAGAACAAAATGGAATTAGAAATGCCCACCGACAAAATACGAAAATTCCAGAAATAGTTAGGTTTACCATATCTAGTGTATCAAAGTAGGGTTACCAGGATGACGCAATTATCGCCAACCAAAATAATTCGCGCCAAGGGTGTGGGCTCTCCTAGGACCGAACCTGGCAGTGAATGCAGCACCAACTTTTCCCACAAAATGAATCATGGCAAATCTTGTGTCAGATTTATTCATAAAGTCTTAGTTACACAACCTATATCTTATCCTCTCTTCTTATATTTAAGTAACAGGAATATCTGTTCCGTTTTTTAGTACGGGTGAATTTTTAAAATAACACCAAGCAATTTCTTTCTTTTTCTAGATACATTGCACAGAAATTTCCAATAATGGCCCACGTCCGACCTGACGCAAACTGATAAGTGCAAGACTATTAAAATAGCCGGTTGGGTTGCGTGGTTGGTTTGTCACTGGATTTCTGCACCCAAGGCTGCGGGTTCAACTCCGCCCCAAGTCGGTGAATTTTCACGATGCAGAAAATCGACAGAGGCCATGTCGTATGATTATACGGCGGATTACTCTCGGAAAAATTAAATCCCAGTAAAGGTTTGCAGGTTTAGAGCTCAGGTGCCTCCCTCTAAGGTGGAAACCGAGCATCAAAATTACTTGTGGTGATAGGTATCCGCCTATATATGGCACCGCACTAAAATGAGGTGCCAGCTTCCGGGAAATGTACTAGGTCTGCAATGGTTAATCACCAATCCACAACCCATTAGAAATAAAGAAAATACTTAAAATATTATTTTCTAATTAGTCCCCCACCCTGATTATCTTCTAAATAACTGCCGATGAATTTTTTCGAAAAATATGTTTTTATGATGAATGAAAGAAAAAATAGAAAAATATTAAGATCTTCAAAAATAGACCATAACGTCATGTGACGAAATATGCATTAAAAGCAATGAAAACCGTTAACTATTTCCCTCCTTGAAAAAAAAAATGTATAAAATTTATCGATTGATCTCCCTTGGTCATTTTCTTAAAATAAGGTGAAATGAACGCTTCTCATGCGTAATAAATCCATATCATTTAGATATTTCAAATGCAACGATTAAAAAAAATTTAAAATCTGATATTCATGTGTTTTTCAATGTCCACCATGAGTTTGCCAAAATTCAAGTATACACATACCTCAAAAAATAAACCTATATTAGCTGGATGGCCCGGCGTTGCACGGGCTATCTGTACTTTTAAATTTTCCCTTTCCTTCACAAAATCTACACTTCTTATACACGTTTTCAAAATGACTGCATCCCCCCCGCTTAGCCTGGCGTTGCTCGAGCTTTCTCTTTTCCTCATGACACCAGCATTTCTGTGAGTTGTTTTGTACGCGCACAATGTGAGTGACTTCTAAAATCATGTCAACAAATTTAAATTTTTCGAAATTTGTTCCATTCCACTTATTTTTGATTTAAGACAGGTTTCTTTCCCCTCTCTATAGCCCGAACACGGCTTTTTTGTGAAAAATTATTGTTCTATCTTTTCCTCCTTCTCACAGATAAGATATAGCTTTAAATTTCGATGTATGACTTATAAAAAAAATATTGCGTTAGAATTAAAAAATTATTAATGTGAAGCCATAAATAGAAAACGATTCTGAGGCTCTCTAAGAGTAAAACCAAAAATAATCATTTTTTTAATACTAGTTAGTTTCTAAGAATCTAAAATAATAAAATAGATTTCAGATTTTCAAAAATCAATCAATCATTACATATAGTTAGCTAAAAAATGTTTCTAAAATGTGTTTTGATCCAAAATAAAAGACGATGTACTTTTTATTATATATATATATATAATTAACAAAGAATTCATTTAGTAATAGAATTATACAAAAAATCCTTTTAAAAACAGACATATATATACATATATAATTATTAAAATCAAATTTCTATAAGTTATGAATAAAAGAAAAATTTACAGATAGCTATTGAAACGATTGCTTTTTTCTGAATGTTTGATTAAACATATAAATATATATCTTATTGCGGCTTTGTTTCATTGCTCATCAAGTGTCGAGAAACCGATGCATGGGCAGTGTCCCATCGGAAAAGATAGTTGGTGCTACTACCAGCGAGCACTGTCTTGTGGCAAAAAGCCAAACGAAAAATATAAAGGCTTATCAAATGAAGTACTAAACACGATTAAGCCTACATATTTAGAGTTGTGTACCAAAGAACTGCTTACTAAATGCCTGCATGGCAAAACACAAAATTCAAACGAGTGTTTAAATGGCGTTATATGGCAGAGAGTACCCAAGGAAGTTTTCGTGTGCCTCAAAATTTTAAAATCTGGTGCATCAGATGCTGTGATCCAATTTAATGATGGATACAAGGGTTGTGTTGATTTTAAAAAAACTTAATATAACTCCTGGTTATTTTACTTTAAAAGCATACAAACATCTTGACATCAATAGAATTAACGACGCAGAACGACATTCAACACCAAATGTAAAGCAGCGTAGAAAACTTTTAAGAGCTACAAGGAAAAAAAAATCAATGTTTTAGAGAGTAAAGAAGGTGTTATTTATAAATCAGGAGCATTTTAAGTATATCAAATTGTGTTTAATATTAAAATTTGCAGTTCAAAGTTTATTTCTGATTTATCTCAAAATGAATTTGTTTAACGTATTGACATCTGACAACGTAAATATCAGAAAAAATTGTGAACCAAATTAGTTCAAATTTTATAAATATATTTGTTTTATAGATTTAAAGAACCCTTACTACTTTCATAATTATATAGTTGATATGTTTTTAGTAACTAAGGTATATATCATGCTCGTAATAATTTTTAAGGATTTTTCAATGTTGTTTTACTCGAAACTTGATAAAAATTGTAATAAATTGATTATCATCAGGAACATAGTACCAGCCCTAAAAAATGTTATAATGATCATCATCAAATTTACAGAAAAGGGATATTTTTGTTTACATTTGAGTTATGTGCGTTATTCTAATAATCAATTTAATTACTATTTACACTATGCTTTACTCCCTAAAATTTTTTATGTACTACAAGTAACATTAAATGTATTTTTCATAGGTTTAAGTTATATTTCATCAGTAAAAAATATTTTAATAGCAAATATTACAGTTTTTAAAAAAATTTTCTTCGAAGGTGTACGGATACCTTAAGTGCTTATAAAAATGGAATAGTTAAAAAAGTAAAAAAAAAAAAAAATCTATTCATTTGTGTAGATTTTGTTGCACATTATTATGTAATTTATAATTTAAGTCAGTTATTGTTTTACTGTAATAACACTTTAATTATAAAATTTTATAAGCTATCTTTTTCATTTCAAAACGTGTGTTACCATAACAAGCAATTAATAGTAAACTGCACATTTCAATTGATTTTCAGTTGATACTTCACATATACACAAGGTAGGACATACGCACGCAAAAAAAAACCAGATTAAGTTTTTAGCTAGAAAAAAGAGTGGAGTTGGCAACAACTGTTTTGGCAAAACACTTCCTACATGTGGCACATCCTCTATCGATCACGCCAGTTGGGAGTACTGCGTCATTGAGTGAACACGTGCAACTGCATTCTGCAGGAAAAAAAATCGAATCAACATCAAGTTTCTTGTGAAGAAATCGGCCACGAAAACATTTCAAATACCAACCGAAGCTTATGGAGATTAAACTTTGTCTTGTCACATGTATTTGAATGGTATAAAAGGTTTACGGAAGAAGGCCTAGTGTGGAAGAGGATGAACCTACTGGGCGCGAAGGTCATCGATTACAGACCAAAACATAGCCCAACTTCGTGATATGAGTGGGTTCTCACTCACATCCGTGGTCAGACTATTAATCAACACTGCTTACTACATTAAAGTACTAAACAGACTTCTCGAAAGAATAAGGAAAAAAGGCCAGAATTAGGGAGAGGTAGATGGCTGTTACACCCAGACAATGCATCCGCTCACATGACCTTATTTGTCGAGCAGTTTCTGACCAGTAAAAATATCACTGTGATGGAGAATCCTCCTTATTCGCCTGATTTGTGCCAATGATAATTTTTTTTATTTCCTACAGTTAAACCTCGCTGAACGAGAACTTACTTTGCCTCAGTTGATGAGGTTCAGGAAAAAACGGAAAATCTTCTCAGACTTCTAAAAACCTCGTTCCAGAAGTGTTACCAGCAATGGCAACACCGAATGCAGAAGTGTATGAATACTGAAGGTAAGTAATTTGAAGATGACATGTCCCAAAGGACTGATTCTGTAAGTACAATGATTTATTATACCAGTCTGTTTTTTTTTTATTTTGTGTGCCATACCTCGTATATCATAAAGTTTGGCTTAATCTGCGTTTATTTATTTTTGGTTAATGTGATATGTTTCGATTTCTTTGATGCTTAACCCAATAGACTGATGTCCCCACTTTTATTTCTCTTACATTTTCTTAAGAAATAACCCTTTCTTAATTTTTCCTAACCTATTCAAAAGAATTCAGCAATTACACAGTTCCAGATAACGTATGATTGACTATATTTGGCGACCATATAACAACTTTACAAAATAAATACAGACGCTACCCTTTGAGATCAATTAAAGCTACTGAGAAACAAACAAAATATGTTTGTACAGCTCGCATTGTATACTATGTGTTGAACTCTGTTTTCTGAAACTTCATGGGCACAGTAATACGCATAAATTCCTAAATTTTTGTATGCAAAGTAAATCTAATTTATAACTGCTTTTGCAGATTTTAATATGAGTATTTGCAAATTATATATTTTAAATATCGTACATGCGATATATAGAAAGTAATGAAAAAATATGTTGTTCTACCTTTGAATAGCTCCAAGTAGGCACTGAGCAAAGAAGTCACCTCCTCCCCCCAATTTTCTTAAAAGTAAGATTGTTTTTAAATAATAATCCAGGGCTTTTTTTTCGAACCGAAACTGAATGAAAAACTGGAAAAAGCAATATTTTGGTCGGAGCGAAAATCGGAACTGAACCGGAAAAAAAAGATCGATTTATTTAACCAACTTATCGATGTTTTTTAATTTAACGCCAACCATATAATTAAAATCATTACATGTGCATTGCTTCTCGATTTCCTGTTTTGATATCCACTAGTACTTTTCTGTTTCACTTTAAACTTCTGAAACTACCGGTAGAAGGCAGATTTAATTGAATTGAATGAACTAGATGATTATATATATAAGATAAGATAATATACATAAAATAAAATTATTCATTCGAAGATCAACCAACAATTATCTTAGATAAACCGGAGCGAAAAAATTACTGTTCGAAGCCCTGTATTAATCCAAGTGAATTTATTTTTTATAAATCAATCTTAATCACAAAAATATTTTAACATAACATTATCAGAACAAATGGCCCTATAAAGGGTTAAAAAGAAAACACACACATTTCTTCTTATTGAATTCCTATTATTTTATTAGTTCTCACTTCTCTCTCTATATATACTTAAATATATATATATATATATATATCTTGTTCAAATTTTCAATCGTTCATAAAATACTTTCTATTCATCCCTTCAAGTTCAAATACATTTTCTTAAACTTGTAGTGGATGACACTTTCCTCTAATACAGTTTTTACAAATAATAATTAATTAATTATATTAAAAAATGAATAAATAGTAACAAACAAAAATAATAGTGCAACAGCATATGTAGAAAGGAAAATCGTTCGTTATGTGTCTGTACTGCAATGGATAGTGCGTTGGACTTCTCATCCATAGGGCGTGGGTTCGAAACCCAGCTGGGATGGCCAAATTTCTGAGAATGTGATTTCTTTTTTACTACACTATTTTATTCGAATGATTAAATTTAATTAAAGAATAAATAGTAACAAAAACAAAAAAAAAATGGCACAACAAACTATATAGAAATAAAAATGGAAAATTGCAAAGAAAACCACTTTCTATTTTGTCATTTGTTATTGTGATTTTGTCATATGTATATACATATTTATATTAATTGTAACTATCTAATAAAGAGTAACTGAAATAAAATTTTTCTTTGCTGACCTAAGTAGGAATTGACTAATAATATTTTTTTTTAATATTACTTGTTAATCTTAAATATTCTATAGTATTACATAAGAAACTGTGGATTCAGGAAATCGGTTCAATTTTTTGAATTAAATATCCGAAAAGAATAGTCAGTTTTTGAAGAAGAATCTTTTTCTAATAGTTGGGAAACGAATCCCAAAAAACTGTTCGGGTCACTCGACTTTCCTGCTGAATTGGCGGGAAAACTCACACCCCAAAAAGGAACTCAAAAAGCCAATATATATTCACCGTAAACATTCTTACTCTTCAACTCCTGCCCGTGGTAAAAAATAAAATTGAAAGTTAAAAAAAGAAAAATAGTATTCCCAAACAATTCGATCTTTCACTTTTTTTTTTCATTCAACTCTCGGACCAAAATTGTGTTTCTATTTTGAGTCTGGGAGTTTCGCTTTCGGTTTGTATTTATTTATTTGCCTTCTGGGTTAGAAGAAAAAAAATACCGGAAAAAGTAAAAAAAAAATCCTGTTTTTTGACCCATTGCTTCGAGTTTTTATTGAATACCTGACACTAGAATCTTGAAGTGCTCCAGGCCGACTACGTTGTTATTGCTATCCCTTTTTCCCTCTCCTCTCCATTCGCTTTTTCCTTTTATTTCTTTTCCACAATTCTAAGAAACATCTATTTTTTTTTCTTTCTAAATGTCATCTTTCAAATAAATGAAAAAAAAATAATAATACAAATAATAGAAAAAAACTGTCATCTTCAGGGCTTTAATTGAAATAATTTTTTCTTCTGTTTTTAGATGATTTTTTGCTTGGTATGTTTGAAGAGTTTTAGTTTTAGGGCATAATGCAATTTATATACAGTCGGACCCCGGTTTAACGAATTCATCGAAACCGAACATTTTGTTCGTTAAATCAGGGTCTAAGCAAAATTCAAATTTTTTTGGCGCATATCTTTTTGAAATTCTTTAATAAGAAACTGCACAAAAAATATCGATGGTTAGAAATTACAAGCTTTTTATTCAGCAGCTAAAAATATTATTAGGGAAATATTATGCACTAGTTAATTGGACATTCTAAAAAAACTAACCAATAGATGTTTGAAAATCTTTTTGATTCTCGAGTCGGAAGAGTTATTTTTCCGACTTTATGCAGAGAAGAAAATACTGTGTCATTTACATCCTGCTGCATGAAGTATGTTTTCAGTTTCCAAACCATGCAAAGCATTAGAAAATGTAATAGTTTTTTCATTAGAATTTCATGATCAGTTTCTGCATCAAAGTCGCTATTCATTGGCTCTATCAAATCATTTCCCCTAAATGAGTTGCACTGGTAAGCAGTGTATCATCAGATGAAAAACCTTAAAATCGTTAAAATCTTAAAATATTCCTAGTATTGTGGAGTGGGGTGAGTTTCCAGTCTTATTCAAAACTCACACGAGAGGTTACACTCATGCCTCATCTGCACCTATCAAGTCTAATAATGGTCTGAACTTTTTCATGTCGAAATTTGCTACTTGCGAGAAAAATACTTTTTCTGTTCCGGACAAAAAGGATCTCATTTGAAAAAAAAGTCCAATTTTTTTATAATTCAAACTAATAAAAAAAATTTCAACTGTTAAAAAAATTCGGAAAATTTATTATCGTTTAAACAGGGCTTTTTTTCTTCATTTTTACCATGGAAAGAGAAAATTTCGTTAAATCGGGAAGTCCGTTAAACAGAGGTTAGTTAAATCGGGGTCCGACTGTATTTATCATTTATTTCATAATTATATATATAATTTTTAATGGGTACTATTCAAATTCTTCTGGGGAAAATAATCTTTAACAATGATTTTAGTTTAACAATCATTTTTCGCGGAGAGGACTTGAGTTTGTGCAAATGTAACTACTATTTAATTGTCTTTCGTTGAGTATATGTGAGTTAACAGTTAAGCGTTAAATCCAAGTATTAGTGAAGGAGAACTTGGACTGGGTGGCCACGTGTCTTGAAGTAGAATCCACGAGGATTTGATGAAGTAAATTTCCTGGGAGCTGACCGAGCTATTGGTTTCGAGAAGGATCATAACAAGGTGCTTCAACTCCAGATAAGTACTTTCGAAAATTTCGTGCATCCGATTAAGGGTAAGGATTTCATATTGCTCCCAGAGTTAAGTTAGAAGATCGTTGATTTCATAAAGTGCTAAATATAGCATAAAAGTAATTATTTTTAAGATCATGTCTGCTTCTTCCTCGAACCATCTCACACTCGTGACTTTCGACGGCGAGAAATTTTTTTAATAATATGCTACCGAAGTACTTTATACAGTCTAAAATAGAATTTTATTTTGGAGTATTTGTATTGGTGTACTTGGTGTATTTTGGAGTATTTGTTAATTTTTGGTTGTGTCTAGTGAAATAATTGATTTATATGATTTATATGTGCTTAAACGTTATAACACGCCACTCAATAAGACCTAAGCCTAACATATAGATGGATCAACCTTTTAACTTTCTTTAGTCTAACCTAGTAGTAATAACTTTCAAACGGCACGTGTAAAAATTTCGTGATAATGTCTTGTTTAGTTGAAAATTTACATAGGTTTTTTAGTGAAGCAACTTCTGTTTGCAAAGAAACCATAAATAAAAAAGAATTTCGTGTTAATATTGCTTTTTGATGGAGAAAACACTGTTCAATCAAATTAATGCGTTTCAAACTACTTTCACACCCGCCGTACAGTCCAGACATTGCCTCTAGGGACTATAGGCTTTTTGGAGATCTTAAAAGAATGCTACAGGGAAAGAGGTTTGGCTTAAATGATGAAGTGATTGTCGAAGTGGAACTAAATTTTGAGAGCAAAGACAACTCGTTTTATGAAAAGCGTATTAAAAATTAGAAGAGCGCTGGGCAGAATGTATCATTCTTGAAGGGGAGTATCTTGATAAAAAAGTTCAATTTTGCCTAAAAGTTGTTGCTTTATTAGTTAGATCCGGGCTTACTGAGTGATGTGTTACACATATATCAAATTTGTTATAAAATTGGGCTAAAAGAATAAAAAAACATTAATCACAACACATAGTATAATGTTTTGAAAGTATTTATTGCAAAAAAATACAGGTGGCCTTCGTATAACACGGTACTTATGATGCTGTTTGATTTTAGAATCTCGGCATGGGAAGGAACTATGATCTATTTAGTTGGGCGTAATAGTTAAAACAGAATGAAAGAGAGGATGGAAAGAGAATTATTCGGTTATACGACGAAGTGCCAGGAGAAGTTAGTACAGCAACAAGTGGAAACCGTGAAATTGTCAGTGATCTCAAAGGGAGATATTGACTTAAGAAAGTGCCACTCAGTAAATCTACTGGAAAATAGTTCAGAGTCTTTCAAGATATCTGCTTAGAGATTTAATTTAAATGTAAGCATTATGTCTATTTTGTTAGGGTTTGAATAAGCAAATTGATAACAGTGTATAAATATTGTTGATACTTGAATTAACCTGGGAGTGATTACGTGGGGCACAGAGTCACCCCAGGCTCACGAAATCTTCAATTCTGGGAAAACTGTTTATTTGTTACAAATGAAGGAAGGAAGGTTCGTTCTGAGTAAATTACGTTCCGAACGAATGAGAGTACCTTACCGATCACGCCAAGACGATCGTCTTCGCGTGATGTTGGTACTAGCTCATATAGATATCACACCACCACATACTCCCCTGCCAGTTTTTCGGCGTATAGGCAAACGAACGATACCATATTCGTGGTGAGAATGTAAGCAGTTGCGTCACGTGTGACGGTTTTTAATTGCATTATTTGTGTGAGACGGCTTGAGAATTGCGTCATTCGTGTGACGGTTTGGCTGCTTTTGCGGTGGATAGATGGCGCCACGACTGCGGCACGTGAAGATTGCAAGTTCATATCACAGCCAGGGTTACCAATGAAGGAGGAAGGTTCGTTCTGGGTATCTTCCGTTCCAAACGAACGCGAGTACATAGCTGATCACGCCAAAACGATCGTCCTCGCGTGATGTTGTTACTAATTCATATAGATATCACACCGCCACACAAGTGACCTTATCAGCATCCATCTATAAGACATTCTTGTAAATAAAATATATTTGTAACCTATCTCCTCTTCTTTGGAAATAGCAAACGTTTTCTTACAATCTCAAGGCACTTGGGGTGATTGAGCCTCCCACATGTCCACTTCTGTTACAAAATATTTTCTACGAAAAGGCTGCGTTTCTCTGTGTGAATAACAGTGGTTTTGATTGCTGTGTTGTACGACTCCTTATGGTTTATTAATGTAAATGAGCAGATTATATATATAAAAAGAAATGGGCATTTGCGATTTTTATTGGATGAAGGTGAAACTGATCAAGCAAGGGGGAGAATACGATGAAATAATGAATAGTAATCATGATAGGAAAAGTGAACTTGAAAAAAGCGATGGACATGAAACGTTTGATTTGGAAGGAAAGTTTTCAAATGCTATCTAAAAAAATCCATCAAGAAAAACATAAGGTCACAAGTATAACACAAGAAATACTGTGCCCTGTCAAAAAGACACAAGCGAGAGAAAAAAAGATCATTTCGCTATTTGTCGATCATCAAAGGACAATAAAACTACAATAACTTGAACAAAACAGGACAGTTTTGCCTGTATATATTTTTCCTTTTTTGTTAACAAAAAGATCTGTGTTTTGTATCATTTAATAAGGTCACGCATACTTGAAGCTGTTTTAGTTCAGTTTGAATAGAATTTTTCTCAAGTTACAAAGAAAAATTGAAAAGTCCTTAAAAGTAGGAAATCATACTTTCTCTTAATTAAATTATTCACCAGAATTGCGCTTTTTATCTTGTACAATAAAAATAAGTATAAAAAAGTATTGAGGTGACCCAGTCACCCTGCGTGACCATTACTGTTAGAAACGAGTGGGGGCCTGCTCTCGGATTAAGAAGAATAAACATTTATTTCAAATTGTCACTATATATGAATGAAATTACAATCCTATGATATCTGTGTTGAGTTGAGGGTTTATTAATTTCGCACTTTGAAGCTTCATGAGGACTATTTATGACGGACATTGTGCGGTCGTAGTTGCCGAGTGGTCAAGGTATTGAAACGTGGATGGCCTAAAAACGAGTAAGAGTCCAGTACCAATAAAGACCCGCCGTGTAGGGCAGCGATGCACGTTAAATCTATCGGGAGCTGAAAGGTCCTCCCGTTGGTGTGGTGAGGTAGTTAAGAGAGGGGGATTCTAGCTCAGGTGTCGTCCACGTCACTTGACCATGGTTCAAAATTACGCGGTTCGTCGCCAAAGGCCCTCGTGTAGCTGAGCAGTGCGACGTTAATATTCACTCACTCACTGTGATGGACCTGGTAATTCCGAATCTCGGTCAAGTAACGTAGACGACACCTGAGTTGTCCCGCCACCTCTCTTCAAACTTCTACACCACGCTAATGTGAGGACTTTGATTCTCTACAGATGTAACCCTCTGGCCGGAAACATCATTTTTTTTGCCGCACTGAGTAACATCCATCAGACATACGGGTACGTAACGTTTTTTGAATTTTATTACCTTATGGACTATTTTAAATGTCCTTATAGCTCATGAAGTTGAGTATGGCTCAAATAAGATGTGTGGGGTTAAATCAAACACAACAAAATATTTTTATCAATAGAATTGGAACTAGTATTTTTATAAAAACTGATTAAAAATTATTTATATTCATGTAAAAGCAATTAAAAATAATATACGAAACACGAAAAAACTATAGGAATATCCGTTCTGAGATAGACAATATAGATAAGAAAAATCGCACCTATCGTGAGTTGAAAAAAATAGCCATGTACCACCACGTGATCTTCTCACTGTGTAGAGTCTAACTGAAGATGCCAAGGCAGCCAAACCCAAAAAAATCACATCGCACCGTTTTCTAAAGGCAGCAAAGCAAATCATCCCCGTCTGATAGACGGATGTTCATATCAGAAGGTTTAAATCCATGAGCCCCTCTGCATGGAAGGTCTTCAGTAGTACTGGTCTTCATGACACTCTGGCCACGAGTCCGTAGCCATGACTGATTGACTACTTTGGCCGCTAAGGTATCTGCGAGGCTTAATTGTCACCGCTGTAATCATTTGAATGTGGTTCAAAACTTAGAGGCCTATCATAAGTAAATTTTAAATAACTTCTCAAATATGATTTAAACACAACGTAACCTGTCATTACAAAACTTTAAATATTATTTTGAAAACTCCTTTTAAATAAGTGTTTCTATTGAAGATATCTGACTACGTTCGGAGCCGTGATTTTAAAAAAGCGCATAAATGCATAATTTTCATGATATTTAGTGTCACTCAGATTAGAATACATGCATAAAATTGTTTTAAGGACATTTTGACAAAAAAAGTTATTTAAATATAATATTTTGGTAAAACATTAGCTTAGAATAATCGTTTTTCCAAATGTTCTTTTGTGAAAAATGGTTCTATTATAATAATATTTTGCCTGTATATAGCTCAGACCTCTCTACAGAGGCTCAACTAGAATTTTTGAAAAAATTCACATTATTTTCTGAGTTACCACCCATTGAAATAATTATTCGCGTTTCTTTCTTAAAATTGCTCCCCTCTGTTATAAAATATGAATAAACCCACTTCTAAGTTATACATTTCAAAATTTCTAGTTGAACCTCTGAACTATCTGCAGGCAAAATATTATTCTAATAGAAGCATTTTTCACAAAAGAAGAACATTTGGAAGAAAGATTATTCTAAGTTACATTTTTGCCAAAATATTGCATTTAAATAAATTTTGTTTGTCAAAATGTTCTTGAAACAATTTTATACATATATTCGAATCTAAGTGATACTAAATATGATGAAAATTATCCATTTATGTGCTTTTGAAAATCACGGTTCCGAACGTAATTGGATACCTTAAACATTTTAATACACATTTTATTTTATCTTTGAAATTATTGCATTTTCTAAAAAATCGAACCTAAGCTCTCTTCTTTTTATTTTCTACAGCTATAAAAGAAATAAACTAGGTTTAATGCGTTTGTTATATGTTTAAGATATGTCAAAATTGTTTGTTTAAATAAAAAGTTAGGTGTAATGTGCTATAAAAGCTTTCTTTTTTTTTATTGGGAACATTATTGAACAAGGAACACTTTTTGACACTAATCAAAGTTGCTTTCTGCTATAATTTTAATAAAATAAATTTGATATCTTCAGGGAATCTGTTGTTTTTTTTCCATTACTGTGAAACTCAAATGCGTTTTATCGTATATAAAACGATTTTTTCCTCACGTAATACAGAGTGCAAAGCATACAAAATAATCTGTTTAATATCAGGTATCTTGTATTTAATCTCAGAAATTGATTTCTCAGAGTGCCTTCCAGCGTTTTCGAATTTTAACGCATGATATAACATAGATTAAATTCTTAAACTAATTTGCATGCTGTTATGTAGAAATGTCATCTTTCATTTTTTGCTAAAAATAACTTTAAATGACGAGAAAATGAATGCGTTGTCGACAAACTGCGTAAAATTTGAAAGCTATTTTGAGCTGTCTACATTAAAATATATAAATTTAAGCAAACGGAAGTAAAGAAATGGAATATTTTTATTCTGTTAGCCTTATATGACAATTTCGTGCTTGTCATTTTGTGAATAAAGTATTTTTAATGCAAGAAAATTCTACATCGGAAGCGTTTGTATAAAATTCTATAAGCATTTAGCATATAAAGTGTATGCATATACTATTTTTTAATGAATTTTCAAACCAGTATACAATATATATCATTATAGAAGTTTCAAAATTTTTTCAAATCCAGCTATTAGTTCGCAATATCTCCCTATACGTATGTATATATATCTAACTTTTTCCCGTTTTTAATCGTTCATAAAATACTTTTTATTCATCCACTGAAGTTCAGATGCATTTTTTTAAACTTGCAGTGGATGACATTTGATGTTAATACAGTTTTTTCAAATATTAATTCGCTAATTAAATTTAATTAATGAATAAATAGTAACAAGCAAAAGTAATAGTCCAACACCTTATATAAAAAGAAAAACTGTTTGCTGTGTTCCTGTAGCGCGCTGGGCAGCGTGTTGGACTTCTAATTCAAAAGTCGTGGTTTCGAAACACACCTGGGATGGCCTTATGTCTGAGAATGAGTTTTCTTTTTATTATACTATTTTATTGGAATAATTAAATTTAATAAATCAATAAATAATAACAAACAAAAATAACAGTCCAACACCCTATATAGAGAGGAAAATCGCTTTCTATTTTTCCACTTAATATTATTATTCTGTCATATGTATATACATATTTGTATTAATTGTAATTATTTCATTGAAAGTAATTAAAATAAAATTTTTCTTTGTTGACCTAAGTAGGAATTGACTTAAATATTTTTTTTATATTAATTGTGTGTTTAATAATTATCATTGATATTTAGGTTAATAATTATGTTTACTGCTCTCATTACTTAAGCAAAGATTTGATAGTAAATTGATACGTAAAATAAATGTGTTGATTTATTAAAGTGTCCCTTAATTATGTGCATTCAAATACACAAGCAAAAGCCCTCGTGTAGCTGAACAGTGCGACGTTAATATTCAATGAACCAATCAATCAATCAATCAAATACACAAGCGACCACAAGATCACGACAGGGATCGTACAGGTACTAAAATTGCTAATACTGAGAACTTGAATTTAAATGCTCGACATTAATTCTATAAGAATTAAATAAGCGTAAAATGTGCATTAATTAAAAAGAATTTATTAGTCGCATTGCTTGAATACCACATTAAATGAAGGATTTTTCTAGCATTATATAATTGATATATCAAAATGTTCCATAAAGATACATAAACACCAACACAAAGTTTCAATATTTGCGACCAATATTCAATCATAATCCCCCCCCTCCATACAATAAATATGTTTTGATTTCAATAATACAATTCTTTGACGCTGAAGTTACAATACGACTTTAACCTCTTAAGTGCCACCAGCTTATATAATATCTCGCTCAGCCAAAGCGTTAATTTCCTCGAACGTATATATACGTCTTTCCGAAGTACAATTTTTTATGTGCACTACTATCCATAAAATTATTTCGAAGGCTTTGGAATGTAATAAAAGTACCTTGACAGTATTTGCGAAGGATTTACTTATTTCAGAGGATTTTTGTTATTTATTCCTTTTCTCTGCGTCCTCCCACGATATATCTCATACGCACGCCTACGTGGAAAACGGTGACATTAGAGAGTAAATCGCGTAAATTTTAACTATCAATTAAGGGAATTAATTATAAACTGTACAAATTATAAATATATGGGTTAATTTTTATATATAATTTTATGTATGACAAGTCCATGGGGTCATTGGTAATTATTAATGTTGTTCTTCATTTAGTATTTTTAAATTAATTATAAAATACATTGTGCAGTACTGATACGTTCATAAGTGTATTACATCAGTGTAAATGTGTATTTTATTTTTTATTATGTCAGAACGCATTTTGTTTATTTACTTTCAGTAATTTATTAGTTTTTTTATATAATCTTTAGTTCTCGACTTTGAAATATGCTCGCCACCTCCCTCGTAGAGTCATCACGCCCTCTAGGGGTCGCGTCCCACAGTTTGAGAAACACTGCACTAACACATGCTTTCTGAATAACTTGAATTAATCAGAGAAAACCACAGTAGCCCCATAATTTATAACCCATCTCTTTGAATTTAAGAAAATGGATTATAATTTACAAGGGACATCTTAACGACAGTAGGAAGTAAATCTTCGCAACCACTTGAGATTCCTGCAATAGTGGTATCATGTACTCAGGCACAGGTGGCTTCAGTAAAGCTAAATCAAGATGGCCAAAGCTATTTAGAACACATGAACGACGTATTTCCGCATAATAGGATAAGATGAGGCAATAGGGATAACGTGACGTTGTTTACCTAAACGTCTGTGTCATTGGGTTTCATGATTTCTGTCGGTTGCAAGTATGCATGTTTACCTGCTCCCACGATAGGCAATTCCAGACGAGCTCTTATGTTACATTACTGCTATTCAGGTGGTCAGGAATTCTAATGCTCACAACTAGAGGGGACTTTATAACTGCATAATACTAAATCGGGTAATGATACGTGTGTGCTTTGATCACATATAATTATATGACTAAAAATATTTGATCAATTGTTTCTGTTTGTATGTATCATACAGTTATCTTTGGATTAATAATTTTATAATTCTATTATCTCAAAATATAGATAAAAATGTTATCATCAGTATAATCCACCGTTTCTCAAATTGTGGGGTGCGTTCCCCTAGGGGGCCATGAAAATTCTCAAGGGGGACTCGAGCATATTGAAAAAGTCGAAAGCAAAATGTTATTTAAAAATATATATATACTAATTTACAGAAAGTAAGCAAGCAAAATACTTTCTGACTTAGAAAATACACATTTTTACACTGATATAATTATCTTATAAATGTATTTATACTACACGCAATGTTTTTTTTATAATTAATTTATAAATACTAAATTAAGAACAAGTTTAATAATTAACTTGTCATACATAAAATGTATACAGAAATCAACACACTTATCTTGTTAGATTGTACGATTTATAATTAATCCCTTAATTGCTGATTAAAAGTTACGGGATTCGCTCTCAATGCTACCGTTTTCCACGTTGAAGCACGTATATGGTGTATTGGGGGAGAGAAAAGGTATAAAATAATTAAATCCTTTGAAATAAGTAAAAAAAAAAATCCTTCACAAACACTCTCAAGGTCCTTTTATAACATTAAAAAGACTTTGAAATAATTTTATGAATAGCAGTGCACAGGAAAGATGTTACTTCGGAAAGACGTATATATACGTCGGGGCAACTAACGCTTTGGCTGAGAGAGGCAATTATATACACCGGTGACACATAAAATGAAGTCGAATTGAAAATCTTGCATTGTTGAATTTAATACATTGTTAGTGTATGGAGAAGGGGAGGTCGATGAAAATTATGATTGAATATTGGGTCACAAATATTGCGTTTGAATTTTTACTTTTTTTTATCAGTTGAATACGAAGGTGAATGATTACGTTCGAAACCATGTTTTTGAAATAGCGTATAAATGAATAATTTTTTGATATTTAGTGTCAGTTGAATTAGATTTAAGAATGTTATTAAAAGAAAAAAGTATTTAAATGCAATCTTTTGGCGCAGAAAATGAATGCTACATTTCAAAGCTTTCTCCCCTTACGAAAAATGGCTCTGTAATAATGATATTTTGCCTATATACAGGTATGACTTCTCTATATAGGCTGAAGAAGGATTTTTGAAAAATTCACATTATTTTTAGTCACAATTAATTGAAGTTATAACAGGTGTTTTTTGTAGTAGTTTCTCTACTATGATATATTAAAATATGAATAAATACCTTTCTAAGCTATACATTTCAAAAACTCCTAGTTTAACCCTTATATGGAGGTCCGAGTGAGAAATAGGAAAACTGTTATTATTATAGAAGCATTTTCCTTAAGAGGAAAAAGGTTTTATATGTCTTCCTTTCTTCATTTTTTGCCAAAAAATTGCATTTAAAATTTTATTTTTACTGTAATAAAATTTTTGAAACAATTTTTTATGTATATTTCAATCCAGGTGTCACTAAATATCAATTTTTGTTCCATTTATGCACTTCTCTAAAACATGTTTTCGAGGCTAGTCAGTCATTTTTACAAAAATATTCGCTGTTATTCAGAATCGCTATTCAGTGACTCCGCCAAATCAACAGCTCCCTGAACTTCAATTGCACAGATAAGGCAGTCCGTCCTCAAATGAAATATAATATGTATACATAGTTAAGATCTTAAAATATTCTTATGCGTTGGGGAGAGGGATGAGGTAAGAAAGGAGTTTCATGTCCTATTCAGAACTCATACGATAGCTTACATTTATGATTCTTTTCTGTTAAGTCTAATAAACCTCCGCACTCTTGGACGTTAAAGTTTGTTCCTTTCACGAAAAATCTTTTTTCTGTTCTGGACAAAAAGGATGTCATTTAGAAAAAAAAAGTCGAATATTTTCTAACGCAAACTAATAAAAAAATTCGGTTATTGAAGTAATTCGGGGATTATTATTCATTTAATAAGGGTTTCTGCCTTTATTTAAGTTAGAGAAAGAGAAAATTCCTTAAATCAGGGCCCGACTGTAGTTTGTGTTAAAAAATTTGATTTTTCTAATGACAAATTCTTTTTATCCGGAAGAGAAAAAGATTTCTAGAAAGAAACAAATTTCGATAGGAAAAGGGCAGATCGTTATTAGATTTATAGGTACATATGAGGGTAGCTTCTCGTGTGAGTTTTGAATAGGACAGGGGGAACTTCTTTCTTATTGCATTTCACTCCACAACGCAGAGTATATTTTAAGATTTTAACGGTTATGTCACATTTGATGACGGACTACCTATCTGCGCAACTGAATTCTTGATTTGTTAGAGCCAATGAATAGCGATTTTGATGAAGAAACTGATAATGAAACACCTATCAAAGCTGTTACATTAACTTATGCTTTACATTGTTTGAAAACTGGGAAAAGACACCAAAAATGCAGTAGAATATAAATGACACAGTATTTCCTTCTCTGCATAAATTCGAACAAGAAGTCTTCCGAGTTAGAGATAAAAAGAGATTGTGTCAAACAACTATTAGTCAGTATTTTAAAATTTCTTATTAACTGGTGCGTAATAAATACCTAACAATACATTTAGCTATTTAAAAGGGGGTCACTTCACGAAAATCCATGAACAAATCGATTTTTTAATTTTGATTGAAACATAAAATTTCATTCTTTTTCTTTGTAATGCAGTTTAAATTTTTGCTCTAGCTGAATTAGAAGTATTTTTAATATTTTTTTTAAAAAGTTGTTTACATCTGTCAAACCCAAAAACCGCTGATTGCCACGCCCTCTTAAATCAAAACAAAAGACACATGCTACTTTTCAGCCTTATCAAATGGTTTAAATTGATTAAAAGAATTTATTTTGATAAGCAACTCATCCAGGAAAGAAGTGAAGTGAATAGTTGTAGATGTTTCTTTACTTACAGCCTATTTTTTACCTCCTTAAATGCAACGGATTTCTGCTATCATGTGCAAGTGTTTTACATCAAAAACATTAATAAAACGTTTACAAAACGTTTTTTAAACTCTGTTAAGTAATAAAATGTTTAAAAAACGAAAGAGTTTGGAAAGAAATGTACAAAAACCCAAACTTTTATGGATTTAAATGTTGATAAGTCAGACAATTTCAAAATAAATAAATCAGCTTTAAAATCTAAGTTAGGTAAGTTTAATAAAGAGTATGTTTCTTTTTTAGATTCATTTGAATGTTTCTGTGAAATTTTCCTGACATTGTACTGTTCTTTTGTGCTTTGAAACAACATTAATTACATAAAATTATTGTAAAAACTAAGGTATTCACATAAATTTTGGTCGCCACAAAGCTAGGGTTTGGCTAGAAAATTGCTAATATGTTGTGACTTTTGTGGTCTTATTCAAACATTTCTTAATACCAGGTTTATTAAAACAGTAGTTGATCAAAAAGATACAAAATTATATGAAGTGGACACAATAGAATTTTATATGGTATGAGGTCTATTTAAAAAGAAGCAGTTGCAAAAATATTTTGCGGAGTTATGCATTTGTCACTTACACCATAGTGGTTTTACGATTCCATGCATACATTAAATAATGCGACAGAGAAAGTAACCAAAGTGTCTATGGCTTTAGCTGCTGCCGAAACAATATTTAATAATGGATAACCAAATGTACCTGTGGCTATCAATGGTACCTGGCTAAAAAGAAGCTATATATTTCTAAATGGTGTTGTTACGGCAGTTAGTTTGGACACTGGGAAAGTTGTTGATGCTAAAATATTATCGCAGAAATGTTCATGTAATTTTAACAGTGATGTACATAGCAATGAGTGTTCGGCAAGTTACATTGAAAATAGTAGGGGAATGGAAATTGAAGAGGTGCACTTTTTTTTTGTATCTCTCATCGCTCGCAGACATTACACAATTTACGATATACACAATATTTGGACTATATGGGAACTCTAAAGCATACAAAGCAGTTTTAGAATCTAAAGATATGTCAATATTGAACAATTAGAATGTGTTGATCATGTTGAGAAAATGATGGGGACATGACTTAGGGCCTTAAAATCAAAATTAAAAGACAAAAAGCTTAAAGACAAAAAATCTCTAGGATGCCGTAATGGCTTGACAGATGCTGAAATAAATAAATGGCAAATTTACTATGTTTTGGCTGTTCAAAACAACTCGGGAAAATTTGTAAGCCATATGGCAAGCTATATGGACTATAATTTTTGATAAAATGTTCACAGGTTTGAATCTACGACACGGTTTATGCCCCATGGGATGTGACTTGTGGTGTAGATATAATATGTCCATACTGAAAGGTTACACATACAAGAATAAACACGACTTACCTATTGTAATTAGGAGAATTGCATAAACAAAGTATTTAGAGATCACTAATCTTGAACATTTATCTGGATGCTTGCTTGATAAACTCAAAATATTAGTGAAAGCGGAAATAATTTTTGGTGTATAATTCCAAAAACTGTATTTGTGCAATTGGGACCTTCAAAAACTATAGTACATGAAGCTATATACTTATATAATCAAGGCTTCATTACCAAGTTAAAAGTTTTAGATGTATTAAACATTCAACCCCTGAATTTTACAAATGTCGAGCATTGCAAAAAGTAGATCATCCGTGTATTAGGTAAGCAGAATAGTCATTTTTACAATGAACCAAAGAAGCTAGAATTAAAAACAAACAATTAAAATGTAGGCAAGAAGATGATCTTGCAGATGACACTAGCAATCCCAAGTTATAGTTCTGGTATGCATTAGTTAATAGTTAGTTTTTACTTTAAATCACTATTTCTCAAAAGTGTAAATTTCAACACAAAAGGAACATTTTTGAAAAAACTACTTATTTTACAGCCTTGAAACTTTGCACATATGTTAACACTATACAAATAAATATTTTAATGAGAGATTTTGTGAAAAAAATTATTCAAAAAATATTTATGGATTAAAATGTACAAGAATTTTCATCGTTTTAAAAATTTTGACGTGTTACTCCACATATGAATTTTTTAAAAAAAATTAATTAAAATTTTAAAAAATGCTCCCATTAAAATAATAAAAACAATACAATGAATACACACAAAAAAATTCATGACTGTGCAACCAGCCAATTTTTAAAAAATGTTCCTTAAACTTGGTCATTTTTAACATTACGGAGATAGGGAAGATGCTGCGTGAAGTGACCCCCTTAATAAAAAGTGTATAATTTCCAATTATGGGTATGTTTTGTGTGAAAATTTTGTAATTTAGATTCTGTTGTAGGTTTTTGTGTGTGTGGATCCCTATTTAAAGAATAACCCCAAACTAACGAACAAAATATTCGCTCCCGATAAATTTGTTAAATCGAGGCCGACTGTATACGAATAAATATAGGCATATTCTGGAAAAATTATAAATTTAAATATTATGCAATAGATTAAAACAGTTTAATTGTACTACATTTTGAAATGAACATATATACAAAGGTATATTAAGGATAGGATTATAGTATGAAATTATGTATTTGACCTTTTCGCCTTATAACAAGCTACACTAATATCAATCCTGTTTACTTGGTACAACAAGATTGCTTAGCGAGATTTAAATAACACAGTTCTTTCCCGGTTGTTCATGGATTCAAGTACTAAATGAAAAAATAGAGAGACACACAAGGTAATGAATCGAACAGAAATATATGTTCTGCGTGATATAAAATCGTGGTCACCCATCCAGTATAGTGGTTGGTGATGCTGATTGCTGTGCCGTAGGGCTTGGAATCGAATCCCGGAGAAGGCATGGATGTTTATAAATGTATAGTGCCTTCATTCCATGGGCTAACGAGTGGCAAGTCATTTTTTGAGGTTGGTGGAAGGGGAAGAGAGGCGGGAGGCCATTAACTCCCATCAGGGTGTTCGTTTTCAAAATTGGGGTGGAATCGTGTCAAAACGTACTGTCACCTGAATGGTGCTCAAAGTTACGACTGACGACAGGAATACATTTGGCCCTTGCTGTTATGAATTTCGTGGCCCACGATTTGATATCTTCAGACAGATGGCATTAGCAATAACAGTAACAACATAGAAAAATACGATAAACAAAGTATGATGTCAAAAGGCCGGTGCAAGGAAAAAGCACTGCATTGGATACATTAGCCGCAGTATTTGCAAATATTTATAAAAGACAGATGTCCAAAATATCACCTGTGCATATCGAGGCAGCCTCGAGTGAGCCGTGGAAGAGATGAATGCACTCGTCGCAGCAGTGCGGTGTCCACCGAAGTACAAACAGCTTACATATGAGCAACTCCGTTTGAAGAGCCTCTGAATATCAATACACCAATTATTTGAGATGGCCCCATAGGAAAAATAAATCTAGCGGTGTAATATCTGGTGATCGTGACGGCCATAGAAACGGACCCACATGCCCGATTCAGTCATCGGATAATGCCATATTTAGCCAATCACGTACAGTACCACAGAAATACGTTGGAGTCCCATCATGAACCATCATTCATTCATCATCAATTGCTAAATTTTTTTTCGTAAACCATGGATAGTACATGGATGGTACATGGTACTCGTTATTGTTATCTTCTTTGGACATTTTACGTACTCACACTGATAAATCTCGTTATTGTTATCTTGGGTGCTATTTTAGGGGCACCCTGTATACATAATGTAAAAATTTATAATAGTACATTTAAATTACAAATACACACGGATCTCTATTGAATGAATTCTCTACATCCCTAAATAAAGTTCGTTATACGGAAAATTCGGTCAATAGAATTTTATATTTCAATATACTTTGAAAATCACATAAAACAAATATTTTAAATTCATAAACACTATATATTAATAAAAATTAATAAATTAATTAATTTGTTTTAAAATTAATATTTATTCATTTTACGTGTCTTACCCATCGAAAAGAAATTACAAGGAAAACAAGGGGATAAAAGGGCATTGTCTGGGAATTTACTACTTGTCATTGAAAATTTACAGCTTTAAAAAATAATTTTATATTAAAGCTAAAATATGAATTTTTTATCGACATTTTCTAACTTTAAACCTACGAATAACTTTAAACGTACATTATTTTATAACCAGTAATTTTAAGCATACATTGCCACATGCATCCTTAACTGTAATTATTCATAAAGTCTGTTAGTTTTTTTTTTTTTTTTTTGAGTTTTTGTTAAAAAAAAACTATGACCATTTAATTGATCTACGTGAGTTAAGCACCTGATAATACCAGTTCAAGGTCATCGATCACCGTAAAATGTGTGCTAAAAGAGAGAATAGATCGAAAAATATCTTGAAATGTTTTGAAAATTGGGAGAATAATAATCGAATTACAAGAGAAAAACTTCGTTATATGGAAAATGCGCTTCGCTATTTGGAAGTTATTTTAGATAGAAAATAGTGGAATATTCTTGGTTCCAGAGAAAAGTTCAAAATGTAAGGAAATTCGTAAAATAGAGGCTAGTCATATGGAGGTTCAACTGTATTTGGATAAAATTAATTCAGCATGGAAAACGGTGCAGAATTTTCCCCATCTACTCTCATGCGTGCGATGCTTTTTCTTTTCTTTTTCAAAAACTCATTTAAAGGCGCTTCTAACTTACACCTCAGTATAAAAAGGGAAAAAAACGACAGTAGAAAAATAAAATATTGAAAAAAATAGAATCTTTGTTTCCATTCTCACTTGGAATACGAAACACCGTTTTATCACTGCTACACTGAACGTTTTCTCCACCCCCATCCCGCAACGGTAAGCTCTAATATCGCTCTCCGCAAAGTGACACGATATTTTGGGGGGCGCAACGTAACCGAATAATCGTCAGATTTCTCTCTCTGTGTGTGGCCACCCCTCGTCCATTAAGGGACAAGCGTAGGTGAAGAAACCCTCGTTCTGAGAAGGGACATTAATACGGGGGAGGGGGTTATCTTGAAGCAGGGATCAAGTTTTGTGGAGGAATTAGTGGGGTAGACGCGCTGGGTTTCCAAAGTAAGTTTCGCCATTTTTGGTCACATTTGATTTTTCATAAGTAAGAATGAAAAATTGTTAACTTGAAGAAAATATATTTTTCTTTTGTTGTTATTCTAATTCATTTTTAAAGAATTTTTCTTTTGTATGTTCATAAAAATACATTTATTCAATTCCTACTATTATTTCACAATCTCCCTATATATCTTGTTCAAATTTTTAATCATTAATAAAATATTTTCTATTCATCTATTGAAATTCAAATACATTTTTATAAACTTATAGTGGATGACACTGGATGTTAATACAGTATTTTCAAATATTAATTCATTAGTTAAATTTAATTAATGAATAAATAGTAACAAACAAAAATAATAATCCAAACCCTTATATAAAAAGGAAAACCGCTTATTGTGTCTCTTTAGCGAAACGGATAGCACGTTGGACTTCTAATCCACAGGTCATGGGTTCGAATCTTACCTGGAATAACATTATTTCAGAGAATGTGATTTATGAATGAATAAATAGGAACAAACAAGAAATAATAGTCCAACTCCATATATAGAAAGGAAATCGCTTTCTATTTTGTCACTCAATATTGTGATTCTGTAATATGTATATACATACTTTTATTAACTGTAATTTATTTAATAGAAAGTGACTAAAATAAAATTGTTCTTGTTGACCTGAGTTGGAATTGACTTAATTTCTTTTTTTTTTCATTAAAACTTGTAAGTAGGTGATTTCATCACCTCGAAATATATTATTTTCAAATAAGAAGGCATGTAGTAATGTAAAGCATCTTTTAAAAACGTATAAAAACGTGTTAACAAATACAGTATTAGTGATGTTAGGTATAAGGATGTTTGACGTTCCTTTAATACTTTCTTTGAGATTTTTGATATCTATTAATAAAGATTCCCTCTCCCCTTTTCAGTTATATCGTATATTAGGGATCGGCAAAATTTTAGCTGTTGTATGCCAAGCCAATCCATCGATATGATTCAAAGTGTCGCTCACAAGAAAATATTTCAAACAATCCAATTCCGGGACAAAATATATGCAGATTTAAGGAATAGTTGACAAGAATATAGATTTAGAGTTTTATCATATATTAATTATGCCTCATTTACAGATATTTAGGAACATTCCAATGTCTTTTACATATTCGCCACCTTTGACATCTACATAATGAGCGATTACGAAACTGCATCCGATCTATTTAGGATTGATTCTAATTGTTTGGCAAAGGAAGCTTTTTACATCCAGCAACAGCACTTTTTATAGCCACATTTCTTATCAACATTTTTAAAAGTGGACTGATGCTTAGTATAAAATACCTTTGTAAACTTGACGCTCGACATAGCACATTTTTATTTGTACAAATCTGTTTTCTTCGTTCAAGAGTCTTTGAAACCGAGAAGATTAAGATTTCTTTTTTTAGTGGTCATTTGAATTAAATACGTAGGTATAAATCGTCACAGTAATTAAACCAATATATATATATATATATATATATATATATATATATATATATATATATATATTACGTTTTCTCATTAAAACTAAGTACGTGTCATTAACTTAAAATCAGCCTATAGCGCATGATGTGCCTTAACCCCTTACAGGTTCATTTTATTTTAGGATAATGTATAAAAAATATCAATTATTTAAGGCTTATTTTCAAACATACATACTTTTTTAAACCTAATAGCCCCATTCGCATACAAAATTTCCGAAAAATTAAATTGTAAAAAAATCTATTTAAATAAATAAGTAATTTACGTGTAAAGTTGGTTTTTGTAAGGCAAAAATCACATTAGACTTCGGAGACTTCTCACTATAAACATAAAACTTAGAAAACCTAACTTTTATTTTAAATTACACATTTTATTTAAATCTTTTGCATTTACATAAACGATTGTGAAATTATTAATCAAAAATTGATCGTGTATGATAAATTATTCTAAAACATGGCACTGAACACAACAAAACATCTCAATTTAGACAGTAAAATCTTGTTTCTCTTCTTACCTTCTTCCCTTTACTGTCTCTGTTTGAACAGCAAGTAATACACTGTCATGTTGGATTAGTTGTCTTCTCTGCTGGGTAAAAGTAGTCGACAAAGTGTCTTTCAGATAAGCTGAGGGGGAGTTACTCAGCTGAAGGACGTCTTCTTTTTGCAGATAATTCCACCGAGTGGTACTTTCAATGATTCGAAACCATAAAAAGCACATGTGAAATATTGCGGGAAAGACCGATTGCACAGAGTAAATTTTCACAGCGTCCGAGCTACACTCGGGATGAGCCAGGATGGCACGGTTCACATGCCCAAGCTCATCTGGGGAAAAGCCGAGCAGGAGTTAACTACACTGCTGGACAATTGCTAAGGACGGATAACACTATCATCCATAGCAACCACAAAATGTGGAAAATTACAATAAGTGCGGGATATTAGTAAGAAGAAGTATGAGTATGCAAATTTTTTTTCCACGTCTGTTCATCACGTGATAGCGTTCATAAGAGCTTTAAAGGTTTTGAAGCGTGTGGACAGTTGTTGTTTCAAGTCAAAGTTTTACAGGAAAGATTTTATAGACGAACTTAAAATTTTTGGCATGTCTTCCCGACATCACATAAAAGATTTTATGCGTGGCCGAATTATTGGAAAGATTGAAGAAAGGCGAAAAATAACACATGTTGCCAGGGAGTTCACAGCGTTGCTTCACGGCTGTGGAAGTCATTTAAAACTACTGGAATGTGTAGTAGACGGTACGGGGGAGGTCGTGTTAGAAGTACGACGCCTGCAGAAGACTGATATATCGTCCTATCAGCAAAAAGGAACAGGCGCACCACAGCTCAGCAGGTGGCAAATCAGTTTTTGGCTGCCTCAGGAAAGCATATCTCCCGAAAAACTGTTGCCAGACATTTGAGGGGAGGAGGACTATACGCACGCAGACCTGTTGTGTGTGTCCCATTGACCAGACAGCACCGTACTGCCCGTTTGCAGTGGTGTCGTGAGCATCACAATTAGACTGAACAGGAATGGACATGCTTACTATTCTCAGATGAGAGTAGGTTCAGTCTGTCATCGGATTGTAGACGCCAACTGATCTGGCGCGAGAGTGGTACTGCTTATCGTCCAGAAAATATCCTGGAAAAGGACCAATATCCGACATGCAGTATCATGGTGTGGGCCGGCATCATGATCAATGGCCGCACGCGCCTACATGTGGTTGCGAATGGGACTATGACGGGCCAACGATACATTGTTGAAGTTCTACTTCCTCATGTTCGTCTTTTCCGTGGTGCTGTCGGTGATAAATTTGTTTTTATGAACGACAACGCAAAATGTCATCGAACACTCGCTGTTCAGGATTGTCTAGACAGCGAGGGTATTCAACGTCTCGTATGGCCAGCGCGTTCTCCAGATCTAAACCCCATTGAAAATGTGTGGGATGCTTTTGGGGAGGCAAGTTGCTGGTCGAAACTGTCCTCCGCCAAACAAGAACACCCTCATCCGTGCACTCACAGAGGAATGGGATAAATTACCTCAACAGCTGCTGGATAATGTTGTGCAAAGTATGGTACGACGTGTGGAATGTTGCATCACATTCCACGGTGGACATATCCCGTACTGATATTTTTCTTTATGGTGCCTGCTGACTTTTAGATGCATTGTTCCATTTCTCCGTACGCAGATCAAATAAACATTTTTTTTTCTTTCAGATGTTTCACAGCTTTTGTACTTTGCAGAACAATAAATATTCTGTATTCTAATGTCTGAACAGTGTGGCAACTATATTTTATCCTACTAGGCCTCATGTCTCGCTTAATGTTATGCTACATAGCAATTTGTGATCCGTCCTTAGCAATTGTCCAGCAGTGTACCTGTGATAACTTTGCGTACTGGTATAGAGTGTCACTGAGAATCGTACCACGTGCCACATCTGGCACCAGTTCCATAGGTTGTCGAAACCTGCTATGGATCTTATTATGTAATTTTTAAAGTAGAAAAATAGACTTATATTCAAGTTCCTTATGTTAAAATTTGTTATTTTTAAATCTGAGGGATCGGTATCTGTAAATTGGGTTGTTAGAATCCGAAGCACTATCCTTATTCATCCACCCACTAACCCTCACCCTCATTCTCTCTCTCTCTCTCTTTCTGATACATAAGAGAAAACTTTCTGTTACGAATTAAAGTGTACTGATTTCAATACTTACTTTTTTCATAAGAATATGTCCTAAACCTAAAACTAATTTTTTAAAAAAAAAACCCTTTGAGTTTTAGTTTATTTCAGAAAATTCTTTAGAGAAATTTTAAATGACTTTCCTCATAATGTGAGTCATTTTATTTAGAGAAAAAAAAGCTATGTTTAAGAATTAGGAAATTTAGAAAAAAACTAAACAAAGAAATACTACAAAGAAGCTTCCTTTGATTATTTCTTAAAATTTTCCGACTTGAATGCATTCGCAACTAAGGCATAAAGGGAAAAAATCCATTATAGTTATTTATCCTGTTCTCCCGAAAAGCTAAGAAACATTCCGACTCAACGAAATGGATACACTCTTTTTATTTATTTTCTTTCATGATTTGTGACGAAGAATGTACTTTCGCATTTACGCTAAAAGGATATGTTGCTAAGAATCAATCAAATACAACGGAACTCTGTCTTCTTCATTTTCATGTTGTCCTGTTATCAGGATAAGCACCAGGAACAGATTACTTGCTATTTGAATTACGATGGGATAAGGGAATCTGGTCAATATTCCTTGTTGCCAAAAGAAATCTTTTTGAAGAGTTGTTCGAAATAATAAATTTTCTCTAGTTTAAATGGTGAATTAATGCAAAACAATTTTAATGAAACCACCTTAATTTATTAGAAAAAAAATGAGAAAGATATTTTAATTTTTAAATATATATTTTTGTAAGATGTAGAAACTGTTTTACGTAATCTAAGATTTAGAATAATTATTTAGCAAATTTATTAGCAAAATTATTTAGCAAAGTTAATAGTTATCTATGACTTAAGAAACTTATTTTTAAAAATAAAGCAGTGAAAAAAATTGAAAGGGGAAATGAGAGTAAGAAAACGTTCTAATAATAATGAGATGACTTCAAACTTTTGTTTGATTTTAGTTCCTTTTTCCCAGGCAACTTTTTTAAAAAAAGTTAATTGTTTATCCTTTTTTTCTTATACCTTTTCGTCTCATAATGAATTATTTACTTTTAATATTTACAAATTTTTTTTCTCGATAACAGAATGGAGGTGTCGAAGTAACACGTTTGGTAAAAAAAAAAAATATGTAAACTGTTGAATGATGGATTGCGGGTGAAGAAATTATGAATCCGTTTTAGGACTGTAATTTGGAACAATGAGGATGAGACACATATTAAAACTAGTACCTGTTTAAAATAGAATGATATAAATAGAAAAAATAAGAACCCACAGCCTAAATATAGACCATGTTATGTACAAAAAAGTTGTGAAATGTATTCTATATAACAAAACGCAACAAACTAAAAAGGAATAACCCGAAAGAGACAAAAATTAGTTAATGTTGTTGTTGTTGTTCTTACTAATGCCACCTGATCGGCAAAGGCTAGACCGAGGATTACGAAATTCATCATGGCTAAGGGTCTAAGTGATGTCTGTCGTAGGTCCTAGCTTCGAGCACTATAAAGATTACAGAACAATTTGGATCGTTTCCACTCTAATTTTGAGGGAGAACACCTTAGGTGTGGTCAAAGAACTCCCACCTCTCTTCCCCTTCCACCAACCTCACGAGAGGACTTGCAGCTCGACGGATATTTAGAGTACTCCCATGCCTCGAAGGTACAAACATCCACGCCTTCTCCGGGATTCAAACTCAGTATTACGGCACATCAGTCAGGGTGCCTAACTACTCTGTACATGAATTGAAATCAAGATGACAGAAGTATCAAACGAATTGAATGTTTAACCCCTTAAGTAACATGTAACTACAAGAGTAGGGATGGCGAACCTTTAAGAATCAACGTGACATTTTTTCTAAAGAAGTGTTTAATGAGATATAGACGTGCCGCCAAATAATTTTGAGTTGTGATATTGGGAAAATAATAAAACTAAATACTAACAACACAAAATTTATTTACTACGAAAAATACCTTTTGCACTATATAGTTGTAAATATTTTAGCTGGCAAAAGTTGGCAACAACGATGCCCATGAGCTGATTAACTGGGGTGAGTGAGCGAGTGAATGTTGGGGTTATTGGCGCAAGAGCCATTTTTGGCTAAACTGCGCCAGACATTCGTAAAAACATTAAAAGTATAAAATTACCGAAATGTTTGATAAAATTTCAATTTAAAAAAGGTAAAATCTCACATTTTATGTATAAAAATAATTTTCAAATTAAAAATACAGCGATAAGCGGGGGAAGTCCCCACGAAATATGATAAATATTATAAAAATGTTATCTTCTGCTTCTGGTTGGTGTTAAGAGCAATGATCCCCTAAAATATGTCTTCCCATGTTTTCTTACATAATCAGGGTTTGATTCGAATTCATTTTCCTCCACGTCGTATACAATCATATCCTCTTCATCAGTGCTATATTCAACTGGAGCTGGCTTTCTAGGTCATTGATTCTAGGTTATTGATTTAAACACTTCTTTTTTTTCTTTTTCTATCCCGAGGTTTTGACATTTTTTTCAATTTCTGTGTTGAAGATGCAGAAGGGGGTTGGATACTTGAGTTGGATAAAGAAGCGGATATGAATGATGAAGATGGTTCTATAGGGGTGAACTTATTACTGGTGGTGGAAAGTAGAGTATCAGACACAGGAATAATGTGTGGAGGCTCTTATACTGTAGCTGCTATAGAAGATGTGGAAGGTAA
This sequence comes from Trichonephila clavipes, assembly GCA_019973935.1. Lineage (NCBI taxonomy): Eukaryota > Metazoa > Arthropoda > Arachnida > Araneae > Nephilidae > Trichonephila > Trichonephila clavipes. The sequence continues at coordinate 57,890 of BMAU01005146.1, read as the reverse complement.
AAGGTCTGCCTGAGTGGCATACGACAATGTGGAAACTGAATTAGACTTATCTGGCTGCGGAACGGATAGTAAAGGTTGAAGTAATTGCAAAGGCGGGCATTTAATTTGTGTAATATTTCCTTCCGTTTGGGTTGTACTGGTAACAGTTGAGGGTTTGGCAACTTGGGCGTAAGTTTGGGATAACTGCGGTGCTATTAATTTTCGGGCTTCAAAGTATGAAATATTTCTATTGGTTTTAATGGCTTGAATTTCTTTTTCAGCTTTCCATTTAGGACACTGTTTTGAGTCAGAGGAATGAGGCTGTGAACAATTGACGCATTTCTGCTCAAGACTGCAATCTGTGGAAGAATGTACAACCGATGCACATATGGAGCACGTCAATTGCCCACGGCAGGCTATTTGTGAGTGTCCGAACCTCTGACACTTAAAGCAGCGCAGAGGATTCGGAATGTATGCACGAATTTTACAGTTTAGATATCCAGCTTTGCCAGTGGTAGGTAGTTTCGGGCTATTGAAAGTAAGAATTAAATGTTTTGTCAGAATGATATTCGAATCTTTTTTTATTGTTATTCGCCTGACTTGAATCATACCCTGATCAGAAAAACCTTCAAGTATTTCCGATTTAGGAGTGCTCAACAAGTCAGGTTCAGAAATGACACCTCTGCATAAGTTTAGAGTTTTATGAGGACTTACAGTTACCGGTGAATTTAGAAAGGTTTTGGCGAGAAGAAAGACGAGAAGAAGATTCGTTTGCAAATCAGATATGGGGGTTTCAATAAGCAGATCCCCGGACCTCAATCTTTTGATAGATTTCGGTTCACCACCTATACCTAATATAGCTTTGTGAATTGCGAAAGGTGATTTAATTGACATCTCTTTATTCGGCAGGGAAATCAGTAAAAATCTCGAATGAGCAGCAATTTGATCTACGGTGAGAGAGGGTAATACGAGGCCTTTACCCGGGCACAGCATATTCGGATCCATAAATGCACGCAAAAAACTTCGTCCTGGCGTGCCTCCACCCACCACGGAGTCCAACAAGGGAGGCAGTTTTCCGGTCATCTGGCAAAACCAGGCACGGCGCTTACCTGGAGTACACCCAGAATATAGTACTACAGCATCAGGGCGAAGATCCAACGGGTAAACCCGATACCCCTTATCTGCAGCACTACCCTACAGCAGTGTCTCTTCGGGGACACTGAAGAGAGGTATGACCAGCCGATTAACAGGAGCGGGCTCACTCCTGCCACCCGTCTACAGCGAAGCGTGGGCCAAAGGTATTCCCAGAACACCATTTTCCTCCTTACGGGACTCCACACACGGCAAACATGTGGGTTGACAAACCAGCGGTGTTTGTCGAAAACAAATAAAGCAAGATAATCAAAATATTGAAAGAAATATACGAAAAAAGAAACCAAACCAACGCAATAGAAAAAGCAAACCAAAATATGTTAATAAAAAATTGCAAGCTTTTTTATCAGAAAAAACAATTTGAACTAGGTTCATTTTTCATATAGGTCTGTAGTCTAGACGTAAAAAGAAGAAAAGGAGAAATGTGATGCCAAGAAAGAGGGTCGAAAATAGAGAAGGATCAGTAGGGTATCCCGGGTTCATGATGCCCGTGTTTACCAAAGAGAGTAAATCCCTTGGGAAAAGGAAAAGATCACTAGGGTATCTTGGGAGCGTGAAACCCGCACTCACCTAAAGAAGGTGACCCCCCTGAGGGAGCTTATTAGCTGGAAACACGTGATTGCTTTATCGTGTGACTATGACGTCACATCAGTTTTTGAACTGATTGGCTAAACATACATGGCTATCATTATCGTATGACTATGGCGTCACATGAATTGAGCGTATTGTAAGCACAAGGGTTCGTGAAAAGTGTAGGATTTTTTAGACGTACCATCTTGTTGTAAAGTTTTCATGAATAATAAGAAAAAAAAGGTGGCTAAATGAAAACTAAATGAAACAAAACTCCGTATCATGACTTCAAGTTATCGGGCTGTAAGTTGGATGATAGTTAGCTGAGTAGCCCACCGCTGTCCAGGACATTTACAGACACATCTTCGGTGGTCATCAATACTCATTTTAATATGGAACTCATCCCCGAAAAAAAATTTCTTTCCAGCCCGTGAGATTCCAGGTCGAATGCACCCTTCATCACAAAAATACATCTAGCGGTGTTCGACGATGAGGGGCAGTCGACGCAATGACCCCGTGACCTCAGACCCCCCCACACACAGGGAGCCGTAAATCGCTAGCTATTGCAGTTAATGGTGCCTCGGGTACAAGTCAGATCACAGACATGAACGCATCAAGGTATATAAGTACTGATAGGACAATAACTTGCGACGTACAAAAATGGAATACTGCAACAAAATAGAATCCAAATATAAAAATGGTTAGATATTTTTAAAAAAATCGAATTGTACAAAACTACTAGGATTACCACAAAAAAATTAACCAAAAAAAGTAAGGATCATACCCGTAAAAAGTGTTGCAAACATATGATCAAGCGATTAAAATCCATATAATCCCATGTTATAATGTCATCCATCTTTTCGGAAATTACACACAATTTAGCGGAAACAACTGAATATTAAATTAGTACCTCAAACGCATACATAATTGAATTGCAATATGCTCCCAAATTTCTTATACTTCTGCAAAAATCTCTGTGTATACAATGAGCCAAAACATTTTTTTCTCTAAATGGTACAAAATATTTTATAAATAATTTTATACACTCAGGAACATTGAAAATAGTGACCCAAGAAAAAAGCATCGGATTGAAATAAAATTTAATACACATAATGACACAGATGAGAGATTCACTTGATCTCAAAAACAAGACAATTAAACGAATACAGGGTGTGCGACAACACAAATACTGGGCAACTTTAACAGCGTGTTGGACCACCTCCAGCTGCAATACATGCCGCCACACGGTACGGAATTTAGTTGATTAGACACTTTATGTTGTCCTGACGATGATGGGCCCACAAATCTTGAACAGCCAACTCTAAATCATGTACAGAGTGACACGATGGCATCTGCCGTTTTAGCTGATCCCACACGTGCTCTACAGGGGACCAATCAGGGGAGCGGGCCGGCCATGGAAGAGTCTGAAAATGACGTAGGAAGTCTTGAGCAACTCTTGCTGTAAGCCGAAGAGCAATATCTTGCTGGAAAATTGCTTCTGGGAGACCATTTAGGAAAGGTCCTACATGGGGTCGAAGAATATCATCAACGTAACGTTGGTCCGTTAAGGTTCTCCGTATCACAATTAAAGTGGACCGGCTATCATAGGCTATGGCCCCCCAGACCATTACACCAGTTGTGCGGGCAGTGTGACATAAAACAGTGTGGGGGGAATTGTACCGCTCACCAGGGTGCTTCCACACCCATACACGGTTATCATCTGTCCCCCAAACAAACCGGGAGTCATCACTTAACACAACCTTTTGCCAATCTGTGACATTCCACATTGATCTAGCTTGGCACCACTGTAGACGCAGTTGCCGATGTTCCGGTGTTAAAGGGAGTGCACGGAAAGGGCGCTTCGATTTAAGATTTGAGGTGTCTGGAAATTGTTTGTGGAACAATTGCTACGCCTACGTCTGCTCGTGTTGTTGAATGAGTCACTGTGGGGTCCACAAGTGCTTGCCACACGATCCTTCGATCTTCTCTCCTCGTGCTCTTCCTGGTCGCTCCAGACCCGGTTTTCCGCACGTGGGTACCTTCTCGTGTCCACTGCTCCCAACAATTTCTAACGACACTCTCCGAACAATCCACCTGGCCAGCAACACGGTGCGTCTACCAGCCTGCAGTTTTCTTCCCGATGATCAGGCCTCTCTCAAACTCGCTTAACTGTGAGAAATGTCCTCTAGCACGTTTACCTGGCATGTTTCGCTTGCCAAAGCCTTCCTACAATCCACGGGAAATCGTCACGTTTATTAATCTTCGAATTTTCGCTGGCTTATATAGCACCGTCTTCCTTATTGTAGCGCCACCTCGGCGTGTATGAGCATTCGTATTGGCACAAAACGTGTATTATTTGCATCTCACATTACGCTGTACTTATTTGCAAAGTTTCGCGATTGTACTTAGCTTCCTTCTTGGGTCGCTATTTTCAATGTTCCTGAGTGTACATTATGAAAAATACTTTAAATTTTAAAAAAATGCTCTATAATTTTTTTCAAAGAAATTATGTAGGGACTTTCATCAAATAACTCATTAACTGTGGTTTGTGTATCATTTTATATTTTATATGTACGTTCAAAATATTTTACATATATATATATATTTAAATAATATTACTTTTAAAAAATTAGTATATCTAAATGAAAACATGTATTACTGGATACTAGAATTTATATCCATGTGCAACTAAAAAGATAAAGAAAAAACTTGAGCTAAACAGGGTATTATTGTACACTGCTGGACACCGTAAATGCAACATCAAGAAAAACAAGAGATAGCACAATAAAATTTATTTTGTAGATAACATGTTGACCAACTATCAAATGATTAAATTTATAGATTTCTGTGAAGTGTGGTTCCTCTGCCAGAATCAGTAGCCAGAAAAGCCTCCATTGTTGGAGATCACCACTGCCACACGCCTCGGCATTGATTCAAAGAGACTTTGGATATGTTCTGGGACTACAGCAAACCAAGCAGCTTCCACATGTCAATGTTGATCTTGTGTGGCAGCTGGAGGGGTAATCTGGGTCAATATTTGTGCAACCATGGACTACATGTTTTCTTACGGAGAAAGATCCAGGGAGTGAGCCGGCCAGGGAAGCAATTCAATCTGGTGATTGACGAAGAACCTTTGGACAATGCGTGCCACGTGTGGTCGCGCATTATTCTGTTGAAATATGGCTGTGACCAAGACCTGAAGGTAAGGAAGGGCGGCGCTGGCTCCAACACCTCAGAGATGTAATGCTAGCTGTTTAAAGTACCGGCAATGCGTATTAGAGGAGTGCGAGAGTGATATCCAATACCACCCCATCAGGGGTATGGAGTAAAATTTTAAAAGTACATTTTTTCCCTTTCCATTTTAAAAGCAGTTTAAATATGTTTAAAACAGACATGTGTTACTAATTCCAGTAAAAACTTTTCATTTTTGGCTTTTTCAAATGATTTGATAGAAAAATTTTATTGTTCAATTTCTGAGCTGGTGAACTAAAATTTGAATAGGCCTATTAGGCACGATTAAAATCACGCCGAATAGGTTTTCAAACAAGGGTACTCAACCTATTTTCCTGCCTCCATTGACAAGTACTTGACGTGGGCCGTAACATGAGGATAATGGAGAAAAACTCTACAAAACTAAAACAACATTAGACAAAGTATAATTGATCAAAATAGTAAAACTCGTTTTCTATAAATTTTATTTTAATACAATATAGCAGGGTTACTCAACCTTTTTTTCTGCCGGGCCGAATACGTATGTTAGCTATTTTTTGCGGGCCGCATACATATGATAGCTATTTCACGCGAGCCGCAACATGAGAATTAACGGAAGAGGGGGGGGGGAGAAACGCTTTAAGACCAAAATAACATTGAAAATTTAAAATGTGGAAATTGATCAAAATATTAAAACTAGTATGCTTTTTTTCTTCATATTTTTTTATTTTTGTCAATAAATTTTTCTAAATTGGAAACCCTTACGAATCTTTCTTTCACAATTGCTGCATCTCTCGGTAAACGGTTTCATATGATTACCAATAATAGAATAAATTTCATAGGGTGTCTTTGTTACCACTGCGACATTACCACTGACAAAACGCTTTTTTTTTGCTGCTGTACAGAATATTCAAGAAAAAGCCTATTTATCACATCTTGAAAGACATCTTCGAGGAAAAGTGTCATTTAATGTGATTCTCATTTTCTGGTATTTTTTAAATACAACACTTTCGTGGCAAATCAAACAACTACTGATCCCTGCTTTTTTTTTCACTACAAAATAGTTAACTTCCCAATCGTCTTGAAACAATCTATTTTCTTCGAATATTTTTCGCTTGCAAGGTATGAAAGATAGTTAAAAATTAGTTCCACTCAGAAAATGGTCACTTCTCCACTGTTGTCGATTATCACTTATCAGAAAAAAAAATATCAATTCGCACCCATACGATATTGACAGAAAAAGCAAAATTGATGCATATTAGATTTTTTAACAAATAATCTCCCACAAAACTTTTATAAATAAATGAATTTCTCAAAGCCTTGGGCTATGACCGGGTCACTTATAAAGGCCCGGTGAATCGCAGGTTGAAAATCGCTGCAATACAATATTAAAATAGAGCTGAGGAAATGAGGTTCTGATAATGAACTCTTTTTATCAAATACATATAAAAATATTTACTTTTATACATTTTTTGCTGAGTTGTGGAGTAATTTCGATTTCCTTTCATTCCTAACAAAGCCTCTTGTTTACATCATACAATAAAAAAAAGAATATTGATAGCAAAATTGATAGATTTGATTGCTTGATTAGTACAATATTGCCATAAATTTTTAGCACGTTGTTTTTAAATAACTGAATGCCTTAGTGCAATAAGCTATGACCGGGCCACACAAAAGATGCTGGTGGACGCTGGTTGAGTATCTCTGATTTAGATACTTCGTTGCAATACCGTGGGCCTGCAGTTACTGTGGACAAAAAAAGGATTTATTTGTATGTTATAATATATTGAAAAGACTGTGCATACGCAGCTTAACCACATTCACTTATATTCTTATTGCAACATGACTTTTTACGTTATGCAGTGCATCAGGATTGTCTTATTATCAGAAAGTCGATATTAAAAACTTGATAAAAAGTTTAATAATATGTAATTATTATTTCTTTTACTTCATTTATTACATAAACCGCTGTATCGTAAAAAAATAATGATTACAAAATCAATATCATTTTCTTATCTTTGTATTTATTCATTCTTAGATTTTTTTTGCAGTGTGTGTATCATATTATTAAATTCTTTTATGTTTGAGTTCTTTTATGGTTTGAATTCTTTAATTTAAATTTTGTCAAACAGTAAAAAGTTGAATTTTTTTTTTTGTAATTTTTATTATTTGTACTATTTTATGAATGTTAGACTTATTATTCATAGAACTATATTATTTTTTAGGTAAATCCGCAAATTAATGTAAGCGGTACATTAATTTGCGGATTATTTGCTTTATTAATAGCAAATTAATAATGCTAAACTTCGCTTAAAAAAAAAAGTTGCTACGTCTTTTCTATTGCAAGTATTACCCCCAATAAAATTTATTAGCAACAAATTTTTATCTTTACGCACACTTAAAAAAATTCCATGTTTAATAACATTTATATGCTTAAAAAACTTCTTTTATCTTCTAAAGATTTATTTTGTATTTAAATTAATACATTTAGAAAACTGGTTAATATGCATGGTATAAAAGAATTTTTATATATTTTTTGTTAGCATTGTTTTTGAATAATGAAAAAGATAAGGTGATTGGGGACAAAAAGAAATTAATGTTTGAAAATTTTTTACTTGATCATATTTTTAAAATAACTTCAATTTTTATTTTTTTTAATGTTTGTAAGAATATGCAAAAAAAAGGGGAAAAAAGAGCAATTTATTTAGGCTATTACTTAATTTTCGAGCAATTTATTCAGGTGAAAGTTTAAGTAAAAATTATATTGAATTGAAACAAAAAAAATTAGCTTCATATTTATTGGCAGAGAATTCTTTACAACATGGAATTTAAAATTTCATTTAAAATTATGTATTGGATTGTATTACTTTCTTAAAATTGAGGCGTAGTTCTTAGTATTTAGATGTTCTATCTTTGCATTAGAAATGCATCAGAAATAAAAAGTAATAGTAATTTTCCAAACAGCAATATCTAAGATACTCATTTTTATACATTTTTTTATAGTTGTAAAATTTGCTTTATTCTTTATAAAAAGATAAGTAACATGAAAAAAATGTAAATAAAAATTGGCCAATGCCGTTAAATACACGTTGTTTATTTGAAGGCTGTTAATGTTTTTTCTTTGAGTAACATGAAACCCACGTTTGTTTCCTGCTTTATTAAATTATTGTTAATGAAATCGGGATTTTTTTCTATTTCGCGAAAAAAAAAAAGAAAAAAAGAAAAGAAGAAGAAAAGAAAAGTAGTTAATTAGTAAAAAAATGGGTTTCTTTAAAATTTATTTTGGGATAACACACACCTCGTATCACCACATCTGTAAAACGTGTTTTTCTGTAAATATACAACAAACGCAGTAAAGCTATAACGAGGAAATGAAAGAAAGTAACGTGAAAGAAAAAATGTATGTTCTTTTAAGGGGAAAAATATTTCTTCTACAATAGATTTTAATTGCTATTATTTAAAATAAGAATTCATCCATGTTATAAGAGTACTTATAAATGATATACCTTCTTTAAAATTCCCAATATACATTACTTGGTAAATTTTTTTCCGCAATGGATTTGTATTATTTGACCTTTGATTACGATATGAAATGGATAAATAATAATGCTATATTTTAATCCTTTGACTTCCCATGCAATGCTACTTGATTATCTCCCCAGTTCAGTCATTTTTCACATAGAAGCACGTATGCGGTTTATTGTGGGGAGAGAAAAGGCTCAAATAAGCAAATTTTCCTCTGAAATAAGTAAATTCATCGCAAACACTGTCACGGACATTTTGTTTCATTACAAAGCCTTCTGAATAGTTTTACTGAAATCAGCGTAAAGATAAGTATCGTATTTTGGAAGTACGTATATATACGCTTGAGGTATTTAACGCACTGGTTGAGAGAAACGGATATGTACGCCGGCAGCAGTTAAGGGCTTAATAAAAAATAAAGTATAGAAAGCATTTTTTTTTTAATATTTAGATCATTTTTGCTGAATAATAGATTATTTTACCGACATAATTTTTAATTTAATTTTTTCCGCACATATACGCCCAACTCCTCTTTCACTCGGGTTTTTTATTACGCTATTCTGAAATAACACGTTACACGAATTTAGCGATTTTTTTTCACGAATTGTTTTGGTTCTTGCATGAATCGCAACAAAATTAGAGGATTCATGCCCTTTGAAGGAGGTTGATTTGATCGAATTTATGACAGTAAGTAGATAGATATCAAGCATTATATAAAGAATTTGACAAACAAACAAAACTGAGGCCGTTAATAACGAACACAAGTCTTCATTTGAATCAAAACCGACATTTAAGCTAGATTTATCGGACACATCTACCAATGATAGCATTTTTGATTCAGTTCTTAATAAACGTGTGTGACGAATCTATACGCGACCTCTAACTAATCTTCTTGGGGAATCTTTAGGCTAGCATTTGTGTTTAATTCACATCCATCCCTCTCAAGAAGAAACCTTGATTTTAGATTAGTTCGACTATATAAGGTCCGAGTTTTGTAATTGTAGTAGAAGGAGCTAATAAGCTGTTACATTCGCTACGCAGGTGAGATTGAATAACGTTGATTTTCACAGCTAATGATTAAAAGTAGTGTTTGACCTATGTGTTGAATAAGTCTATTTCAGGTTAGTTATCAACGATACATTAGGTTGACTTAAATTAGTTACTTGCGCCTATTTGCTTCATATCCATTGCTTTCTTTTTGATACTTCTTTGACCTTCACTTAGAGATTAAAGTGTTGTTGGTTAGTGTGTAGGAGAAAGTAAATAATTGTTATTATGGAAGTTTCTGGTTCTGCTTCCATTCTTCCTATACTCTTAGCTAGGCAAGACGGCGAAGGAACAACTTCAGGGGTAAGTCGCTCACGCGTGCACACTTGTTTTTAAGTAGCGATGAATATTTGTTAGTTTGTAGTTTTACTACTAATTTCAATTTGAATTTCATATATGTTGCATGTACTTATCGACGGAATTTTCACTGTACACAAATTTCCAGCTTTTGCTTGATAAAACTGAATTGTTTTGTTTTATATGTCATATGGCTTATATTTTTAGTTTTTTGCGCGGTTTTTTGGGAAAATATTTAGAGAATTTTCCTCTTCCACGGTTTTTTAAAGTTGCGGAAAATATCTCTAAATTTATTATATGTCTCTTGTATTTTTTCAAGGTTTTCTAAGGAATGTATCTAACGTGTAAAAAAGAGTTGGGGGGAGAGGCACAAATCCGAGAGGAAAGAACCCACGACCTATGAATTCGAAGCCAAGTAACATACCACTAGACAAAAAAGTGATACTCTCTGTCCGGAGGTAGTACTTCGGATATGCACCACTTCATCGGTAACCTTTGCTGAATTAAGGAATCCGAACACGTTGAAAATGACCAAATTCGGACAAGACCGATATTTTTGTTTTCTATTTTATTTAATACATCTATATTTTGGCTTTACAAAACATACTTTGTTTTGATTCAATCCTTCTTAGAGGCCAAGTTACAATCAATTTTATTAAGTTAGAAAAGTGGGAAGTGGGTCTTTGATCTACCAGAAGTGGGCATTTAAATTGTTCGAAATCTATCATGGCGAGTCTGATCACACAAAATATTACAAATGTATTTTTATAAAACTTTTTGCACCTGATATTTATGCTATTTTCTAGAGAATGTACTAAAATATTTCTTATAGTATGAATATTATTTGAGTTAGATCATGTTATTTAAATAATGGTCTCATAAAGGCGTTATTTTTGTTATAACGTTTACTCAATCATCTCTAAAAGTTTCAAATTTTAATAAAACATTAAAATTTTAGTACATTCTTTAGATAAATGCCTCTAGATTGCTTTGGTAATTCTTTTACTAATATAAGTTTATTACTTTTTTCTCTAATTGCTTAGAAGTTTTACAAAAATATTGCTAAAATTTCACATATAATTGTGATTTTTATGAAATTCCGACACTTTTTTAAATATTGTTGATTAAATATTAGTATTTATTGGTATTAAATCCTAAAAAAGCCTTTATTTGTTTAAATATGTTATTTTGTCAAAAAGTACTCTGAACGTGTTCGGATACCTTAAGTAAAAATCAACCTTCCGATCTGTCGTGACGCCTTCTATCCTCAAAAATAGCACCCAAAAGTCGTCAGATCCACTTGAAGCAGCAACCAAAGCCGTCAGTCTCACTTGATGCAACTCCACCAACTAGTAGCATCAACTCACACGCTCGCCATAACCAAAATATCATTAAATTTTTAATCCACTGAGATTCAATGGTAAGGGAGTATTGTAGCGGAGGTGTCTACTTAAGCCAGTAATACCTTCCAGACGGGGGTAAACATTTTAATCCAGTGGTATGTTATTTAGCTACGAATCCATAGGTACCGGGTTCTGTCCTCTGGATATGCGCCACTTCATGAGTATTCCCACGCTCTTTCTCTTTTTCTAAAAATCTTTATTCATATCACCAAATCAATTGAAGATTAATAATTGAAATATGAGAAATAATTCACTTTATGGCCCATCAAAGAGTGATTTTAAAGATTAAGAATTAGCTTTTCAATCGCAATATTATCCTATGGGATTCTTGGGTTTCCGATATTTCAGGTTTAGGCTGTTAAAAAATATCTAAGCGAAAAAATAACGGACTTTTAAAAATCTTCGAACTTTTCAGGTTTAATCTTTCTCAGTTTTATGCTCATAAAAAGCGATAATCTCTAGCGGAGCATTCAAGGTGGGAAACAAAGCACAGTGGAAATTAACGATTCGTATATCATTAACCCTTTATCTACCGCATTATGATTTACTGCAGTTTATCTCAAGCAATATTTCTTTTGAATCACTACATCGAAAATTAAGGGATACATGTGTAAACAAAATACTCAATTTGGGAAATTTAATCCATTAGAGCTAATTAATTAATTAAAGTTATTTAACTGTAAAATGAATTATACTCACTGTTCACTTAAAATAAATATTCAAATCGTTTTTTAAGGTCTTCATTAACATAAAAAAATAAGACACTTAAATTTTGACATTAACTATTTTTTCGGAACAAAAATGAAAATCTTCGCAATCCACGGAAAACGGAATTTCTTCTATAAAACTATTTGCCTTCACCGCTAAAATATTTATTACAGAACCCATGCTGCCATATATCTTGAAAGAGTGGATTTAAAAGAATATTCCCTTTAAGTATCGTCAGAATATTCGTAAAAATGGTTATTCTATGTCATTTTAAAGTGAAGGATACTTATAAGTACCTTCGGTAGATAAAGGGTTAATTACTGGTTAGGGAATTAAGTGGTTCTTTGAAACCTCCCGACTACGGCCGGATTTACAATTTTGCTTTATAAGCGAGATTAAAATTTCTAATTTTCCCTGCTGCCGCGTTCTCAGTAAAACCCATTCCGGAAATTTGTCGGTTGCTTGATGCTCTCAACTGTCATATTAAGTATTGTCCCAGACAGCACCTAACGTCAAATTTCGCTGTCTGAAAATTGCTCTCTCTCTCTTTCTGTGTTAATTAGTCTTAAGGAAGATTGTACTAGTTTTATATGACTTTCTATTTATATTTCATTTAAAATTTATTGTGCTGTGTCAACGTGTGCTTAACTTACTTATCACTCTCTATATCTTGTAACGTTAATTAGGAATTCAGTGCAGAAGGACGCGTAACGTTAACGTGAAAACGCTTAAGATGAAATATCAGTTAACACGAAATAATACAACAGTCCCAACAAACTACTGTGTATTTTCATGCATTACTTTTCTCTTGACACGAAAAGAAAATCGCTTAACATGAAAAGATTTCGCTTCTGAGAAGGAACAAAATACGGAAAGCACCAGCCAGGTAGGCTTGATTTAAGAGGGGTGTGAATTGTAAGAAAGGTAATTTCACATGTTTCGTAGAAAAGAGGCTAAACTGGCTGTGAAATACCCTCGAAATCACCTTGACACGATTCCGTTTTTCTAAGCTACTTTCAACCTCCACTTCTGCAGACACCTTACGAAAACATCTAATCTCTTATCAGCTGTCTTTGGAATTTAGTGACGAGCTCACTGCAGTGTGAGTTAAAGTCCGTAAGTTTCGTTCACGTTTTTTTCTTCTATTTTAGAAGAATTTTTTACGAGCATAATGACAAAGAATTTTTGGAGAAAGCAAACAGCTATGTACTCAAATAAACTTAGATTTGTTGTGAATATACGTTTCCTTTTCATTCTTTCTTTCTTTTTATTTTGCAATATCGTTTAACACGAAAAAAATATTTCAGTCTCCTTAGTTTCATGGTAAACAATTTCCACTGTATAATAGAAAAGGAGGCAACATAATTTTTCCTATCCTCTCAAAATGTGCCATCCTGGATCCGGTCTCATGTTGATACTGTCAAAATCAGCTTCAAATAGGGTTTGCCAATACGAACCATTTCCTCGGGGAGGAAGCAATGGATACAAATACATTTTCAAACACAACATAATTCTCATAGTAGATAGCGAATGCCAGAAAAAGAAAGCTAAACAACCCAACCCATCTCGTAGCTTATGTCTCGCGATTTTTAAAGTAGGTAAAGTAGAATTCTGAACTTGGCTAAAATTTTAAGTAAATAATTTACATTAGAGCTAGAAGTAATTCTAAGCTCAAAGCCATCACATTTAAAATTAAATCTATGAGCCACCTGTCGGGTAGCTATTCCTGTTTTGAAAATAAACATTTTCAGAATATTAAATCCCCCGACTGCGTTCAAGGACGCTATGGAATACAAAGTTTGAAAATATAGTTCACTTCAACTCATAGAACATTTAAATCAATAAATTCCGGAAATAAATGCTTATTCAGTGAAAGAAGAAAGGTATAACAGGATAAAACAACTATAGATAAGGTGCACTTCGCAACGACAGCAAATGATAACCAGTTGTAACGGGTTCTATTCGTGTCTTCTGCTAATCCTCTTAGGGAAAATATTCTAAGACCGCTTTTCGTAGAGAAGACTTGGTTTTATGCAAATGTAGTTGCTATTTCAGTGTCAGTCATTGAGTATGCGAGTTAATGGATAAACGTTGATCGTTAAGCTGAATTCCAAGACTTAATAAACAGCGACCAGTGTTCACGCATTTTTGGATGGCCGCGGTAGCCGAGTGATATAGGTATCGGATCGTGGTTTGCCTTAATACGAGTTCAAGCTCAGTACTACTTAGGACCAGCCGTGTAGGGCAGTGATGCACGTTAAATCTGTCTAGAGCTGAAACAAACGTCCTCCCTTAGGTGTGTGTGGTAGTTAGGAGAGGAGGGTGCCAGCTCAGGTGTCGTCCAAGGCACTTGACCATGGTTCCAAATTGCGTGCTCCGTCGCCAAAAGCCCTCGTGTAGCTGAACAGTGCGACGTAAATATTCAATCAATCAATCACGCATATTTGGAATAATATTCGATGAAGAATCCACCAGGAAGTGTTTAAGGTATCCGACTACGTTCGGAAACAGGATTTTTAAAAAGCGCATAAATGAATAATTTTTATGATACTTAGTGTCACACAGATTAGAATATATGCATAAAATTGTTTTAAGGACATTTTGACAAAAAAAATCTATTTAAGTACAATATTTTGGCAAAAATTTAACTTAGAATAATCTTTTATCCAAATGTTCTCCTTTTGTGAAAAATGCTTCTATTGTAATAATATTTTGCCTGTATATAGCTCAGACCTCTGTACAGAGGCTCAACTAGAATTTTTGAAATATATAACTTAGAAGTGGGTTCATTCATATTTTACGACAGTAGAGGAGAGCAATTTTAAGAGAAAAACGCCAATAATTATTTCAATTGGTGGTAACTCTGAAAATAATCTGAATTTATCAAAAATCATATTTGAGCCTCTGTACAGAGGTCTGAGCTATATACATGTAAAATATTATTATAACAGAAGCATTTTTCACAAGAGGAGAGAATTTTGAAAAAAGGTTACTCTACGTTAATTTTTTGTTGAAATACCATATTTAAAAATAATATTTTTTGTCAAAATAACCATAAAACAGTTTTATACCTGTATTCTAATCTAAGTGACACTAAATATCATGAAATTTATCCATTTATGTGCTTTTTTAAAATCGCATTTCCGAACGTAATCGTATACCTTAAGTCAGTGTTTTTCAAACAATGGGCGCGCCTTCCTGGGGGGGCGCGGGCAAATCGAAAATAAACGATTTAAAAATAATTAATTTACTGGAATGAATTTAAAACAAAATACTTTCAGACATAATAAAAAATGCACTTTTACTCTGATATAATTTATAGGCGCGCGCGCGATATTATAAGTCAACAAAAATAAAAATTTCTTCAATACCTAATTATCTATCTTTGATCCTATAACCAAATAAAAAAACTTTTATTTGTTTTGCTGTAATCCCATGATGACAGATTTTTTTACTACGCTTTCTGTTTAAACGTAACATACAACTCTTTCAGAGAAAAAACAGATCCCAGACGCAGAATTGAAAAAATTTAGGAACATAAAAAATTCATCACTGTCATTATTTTTGAAATACTGCACATTATAGCTGTAATCTGTTTAACCTTCTAAGTTATTGGTACAGTTAGTTATGACCCCTCTCATATGTGTTTGTTTCTCGTTTAGGGAAATTGTAAGTAATGTATTTCTCTGTTACGCATTTTTCCATGCAAAAGAGTTTTATGATATTTGGAAAACCATGGAGAGCACACACACACACACACTTGGAAGGAAGTGGTTGAGCGGGACACACAGATTACGAAATCGTTAATTCTAGCAAAACTGTTTGTTACCAAAGAAAAATTGAAAAGTCCTTGAAAGTAAGTAAGTAAACTTTTTCTTAATTAAATTATTCACTGGAATCACGATTTGTATCGTGTACAATAAAATAATTATAAAAAAAAAGATTAGGGTGACTCAATAATCCCGCTCGACTGTATCGAGTGCGTGCCTGCTCTCAGGTTAAGACATGTTGAAGTCTTTTCGCTTTAAACATTACAAATAATACAGTTATTCTTCTTAAGAATTTTATATTACTGTTCATTACTTAACATCAAATATAAATGCTAATTCTGTGAGGCTTAAAATTATCATTCGCTTAAAACTAATTATAATTTGAGCAACCATTTTAAAAAAATCATTTTACATTTTTGTAAACATTGTCGAGCTTTGCACTCCTTACAATTCAGCTATTATATCAATAATGTTTTATTTTCGTATAAATGAACTCGGACAAAGAGCGAGCACTTCAGCCGGTATACTTTTAATGTGTCAGTGCTGCACAGAGTATTTTATAACTAATTAATTAAAACTAAATTAAGAACAAGTTTAATAAGTATTAACGACTTCCATGGGCTTGTCTTGCTTAAAGTTTTTATAAGGAATGCTTATGATTATAAATTGACCCTCTGAGTTATTTTTCTATATTTAGCAGATATCTATATTTTGTCTTCTAAGCAGCCACCGCAACTTGCAATATGTTCAATTTAAAAATTAGAGAAAGGAAAAATAACATAATAATTTTCCTATTATTTTGTTTATTTATTTATATGTTTCCTTAAAAGTAGTATACAAAATTTTAATACTTGTGTTACTAATTTGTATGGTTTATAATTAAGATCACCTATTGTAGCTTTAGCGTCAAAGTGCATTATTATTGCATTCAGTACATTATTAATGTATAAGGGGGCTCGATAAAAATTGTGATCGAAAAGGGGGGTGCCAGTATTGAAAGTTTGAGAAGCACTGCCTTAAGTAACCAAACTTGGAGCTGACATACCATTGGGTTTCCAAGAAGGATCATACAAGAAGCTTCAATCAAGATAAGTAGTTTCGATAATCTAATATATGAGGTTAAGGGTTAGGATTTCTTTCTGCTCCCAGAGTTACATTACAAAAATACAGATTTAGTAAAGTGCTAAAGATGAAATAAAATATGTTGTTTGATGACCAAATCTGCTTCATCCTCGAACCTTCTCGACCTTCGGCTGCTATACAGTATATTTTGTGCAATTAATTTACGCGTGTGGAGAAATAAACGCTTGTCTAAATCAAAGGTAATAAATCAGCAACATTAAAATCCATAATAGAATTATTGACATTATGACTAGATAAATTCCTATCATTACCTTAGATGACAAACAAAATACTGATTAAATAGATACGTATTATATATCGTCTGTGCCTTATTTTTTACATATTTCGGCATCTCTATTTATTGTATGGTTTTCATGATGTTGAATCGAAGTATTTTGTAAGTGTTGCAACTTGCAGTTTTCATATGTGAATGCATATTATGTCTTCTTAATCTTCCAAGTACCATTATTATTTTCTATTAATAAAAGTCTGTAAAAGTGGAATAAATGATAAGGACATCATGCAGTTTAAGAAATAATTAAAACATGAAAGTGATAAAGGATTATAAAATTTGACAGCTTAACTTATTTACTCAGCAAATAATTTCATAAAACTTCATTAAGAGTAAATGTTAGTTTAAATGCTAATTAAATTTTTTTGCCCTATTTTTTTAGGTAAGTTTACTAAAACAACGCTTAAAGTAATTTATTTGATTATGGTTGTTGGTTCTAAAACACAGTATTTTTTTACAGATATATACAAAAAGAAAATGATTATATATAATACTAGCTAGTATACCTGTTCTTTGCACGGGTGAATTACGTAATTAAACAATACAGATTGAAGGATAAAGAAGTTTTTAATGAGTTAATTTTTCGTAAAGGGCAAATTAAAGGAAAAAGCTTTTTGCCTATCTCAGTTCAACAAAAAACCCTTATTTGTTAAATTTTGAGCCTGTAGATCGAATGGCTTATAAAAAGGATTTTTTTATTTATAACGCCAAGTAAATCTCTTGTAGATCGATTTTTGAAAACACTTTCCTTAGATGATATCTGCTCGGCAAAAGTAATACATTGTTACACATTTTGTGTAATGGACGCTTAGAATAGAGTAAAAATAATGTATATCTGAATGTGTAATACGTTATTATTACTTTCTGTTGTATTTTTTTTATGTTAAATTTGGAATACTTGCAAGTAACGCCGTTCCTTAGATTATAATGGCGATTAAAAAGAAACATAGTGAAATGTTGGTGATAGAGCCAAGTTGGCATCATTTTTGGCGACCCTGTTGGCAACTTGGCGATTGACTGAACGGCGCAGAAGTTGATATGCTGTAGCCCATCTAGTGGGGAGCTGCAAGAAAGAGGATAGATCAAAAACCTCCTTCACAAAAAATACATATGCATGCAAATTTCTATAGTGATCGGTTGAACGATGGAGTGAAGCGAAGTCATGTATACAAACATCCATTTATATATATATATATATATATATATATATATATATATATATATATATATATATATATATATATATATATATATATATATATATATATATATATATATATATATATATATATATAATATTAAAATGTGCGTGATACCAATAATCTGTTAGTTCTAGAGGTTGTAAAGTTGCTCGTCTTTATACTAAATCAGTGGTGTCCAACACGCGGCCCGCCGACTCTTTTTAAAAAATTTTTAAATATCAGGTTATTAAAGTTTTTCATTTTGAAATTTATTTGAGGGGAAATTTATAAATATATATATATGTCTATAATGTATTAGCCTGTTACCTGTTCTTGTTTTAAAATAAATCCTTTTTGATAATAGAAACGTTCTCTAGATTAAAATAGATTTACATTTTTTTCAAACAGTTATATTTTATTTTACTATAATAAAAAAACTATTTTAATAAATTCCGAATTGCAATATGCATATCATTCACTATGGATGGTACATGATTCTCCATGTATGCGATTTTCATTTCTACTCCTCCTTTTTTGTTTGGAGTGCTCAAAAAGCAAAAGCCAGTCAGAGATGTTTTTAAAGTTAAAAAAATATTCAGGACCTTTAAGAGTAGGGGCAACGTATACTAAATCGTTAAAGAACAACAGCGCAATCAAAATTTAAAAATGAGTAACGAAAGGATCAGTTCAAAAGGAACTCCGTAATTTTCAAGAAAATGGTAACTGTAATATTTTGAACAATATTTGATCATCGCATTGTTATATTATATAAACATTATTACATTACATATGTCTGTATACATGAAAAATAATGAAAACAATAACAATAATTCATTTTGATTTATATTTCCCTCCAATAAATGTTTTTTTTTTTTGCCAAATCTGTTAAAAATGTACATATTTTTATGTGCGACCCACAAAATTGTAATGTTTTTCCGAAGTGGCCCGCAAGGTCATTTGTGTTGGACACCCCTGTGCTAAATGATAGCTGCTGTTTTTTTCCAACGGCCGAACAGTTTTTTTACATGAAGGAAACTCTTTCGCTGTTGGAAATTCTATTTGTGAAAGAATACTGTGCTATTTCTTTTTCTATAATCATATGAACTTATCTCAGTAAGTAATAAAATATCTCAATTATGTAAGCCAAAAATGAATATAAAACTCTTGACAAAGAATTTATGATCACTAAAACAAAATTTAAATTCCTTGTCTGAATTCTTTCTTTTTAATCATTTCAAATAATCTAGGGAAGGGGTGGGTATTAAGTTGATCGTGATCGACAGGTAAACAGCCGAAAAACTTTTGAGTAACCGCCTGAAGATTAGCACAAAGTAATTATATACCAAAATGTTCAAAATTGACTGACAATATACAGACTAAGTCTTTTACTCACTATATTTGAGAGAACTAACTTGAGATGGAAATGTTTTATTTTTTAATGTATTTTTGATAGCAAATGCATCATTTGAAATCATTATATTAGTGGCTATTATTGTTTTGTTTGTGTATCTTTCGTTTTACTTTAAACACGGTCTTAAAAGTTACATTATTTTATTGTAGTTATGTAGATAAGTACATATTCCACATATTTATTATTTAGTTACAATAAATACTGTAGACGGTTTTCTTAGTTCACCATATCATGCCACTGGATGGTTTGCAACACATTGAAGAAATTAGAAGTAGCCCATATGTTGGAAACGATGGACCAATCCTGATCTAGGGGGTATTTGAAACCTGAAAATCGATGCAGTATGGGTATAAAAGTTAGAGTTTTAAAAATAAAAAAATGTTGTTGAGTTGTAAGCAGAGTTGTCAATATATATAAAAAATTAAATAAATAATGACAAATAATGGCATTATTCAAATAATCAAACAAAACACACACACAGAAATAAAAGTTTATATTCTCTTTATATAATCTAACTTTCATAGAATGTTTTCATCACCCAGAAAGCCGTTTGCTATTTTAAGGCTGCATTTCTTATCTTAAGTTTATTTATTAAGCTAAGAACTCTACTTCCACAGCCTAAATTAGCATTATTTGACCGAGAGAATCTGTAAAATAAACGGCATGTTTACATACTACCTCCCTCTCAAAAAGGTGGTCACTAATGTCTACCGGAATGATCTCCAAGAAGTGTGCTGGTCGGGGGTGTAACGGCACATTGAGCATTTTAGGGATAAACGTCATTAAGAGGAACTCTGGGACAAAATCCGTGACTCGAAAACAGAAACCCTTATTTAGGGACGAGGGAAGTTTGCCCCCTAATGCGCATATTCTTTTGGGGACGATAGTTAAGGAGAGCATGGACGCTCCCGGAATAATTTTACTTCCCGTGCTTCGGTTCGTTTATCCCTCCTACCCCCTGCATGCTTTCCTTCGTGGTAACAGAATGCATATTCTTCGTTGAAAGGTCTCCCCTCCAGCGCCCGGAATTCCAAATGTCACCGGCTACTGAGAGCTGTTTACCGAACACCATCGGCGGAAATATGAAGATTAGATTCGTTTCAAGAAAACTATTGGAGACTCTTCTAAGTGTGTGGGTGGTTGTAAATGTTTTGATCTTTAGAAAGATCTTTAAAGGAAGGAGGAAAGTGAATGTAGTTATTGATTAAGTAGATTTATTGTAATAACAGACAGACGAAAATAAGCTTTTCTTTCGGATTTTTCAAGTTCTCATACGATGTGTGAGAAATGTTTTTATTACTTGAATGTAAGGTATTTGTTTAATTAGCCCCAATCTGAGTTCAGACAAGCGAAACGTACTATCCTGGCTCATCGCGAGTGTAGCTCGGGTACTGTGAAAATTTACACTGTGCAATTGGTCTTTCCCGAAAAATTTCACATGTGCTTTTTATGGTTTCGATTAATTGAAAAGTATCTCACTGGGTGGAATTTTCTGCAAAGAGAGAACACATTCTGCCCCCCATTCACACTTGTCTGAAAATTTGGTTGACTCCATTCCCCCAAAAGAAAACTATTCCAAAAGAACATGGAATTTATTATTTGCTGCTCAAAGAGAGACAGTGAAGGTAAGAAGTTAAGAAGAGAAACAAGTTTCTACTGTCCAGTTTGCCATGTCGGGTTATATATGCATTACTGCGTTTGTGAATTTATCATACATGATCCAATTTTGATTAATAGCTTCATATTCATTTATGTAAATGCAAAAGATGACAATAAAATTTGTAATTCAAAATAAAAGCGAGGTATTCTAAGCTTTATATTTATAGTTGGTGTGAATTGACTCCAAATTCTAATGATTTCTGCCATTCAAAAAGCCAATTTTACAGGAAAATTACTCAGTTATTTAAATATAATTTTTACATTAATTTTAGGAAATTTTGTATGCGAATGAGATTATTATGTTTAAAAGATATGAATGTTTGAAAAAAAGCAAAAAAATAATTGATATTTTGTATCCCTAATCCAGGAATAAATTGAGTCTGGAAAGGGTAAGTGACGAAAATGATACTCTAAATGGCCCCTCATTCTTCAAACTTCCAACATAAGGACTTCGATTCTAGTTAGACTTAAATAAGATTATTGAATTTGGTGACATCTTTTGATCGGACGACGCCACTTCAGGTTTCTCTCGACAGTGCTTTTTACTTTTAACACACATTTTTTTTTTAGTTTTTTTTAATTTCATTTTGTATTTGGCAAGGAAAAAAATTGAGAAGAAAGTTTAAAAGCTCTGAAAAAACCCAAATTAATTTAGTTTAGATGAATTGACTATTTTTGATTGAAATTCGGTTGTGAAAGAATACAATTTACATTTTCGTTAATATTTTAAGTATTATTTTTAAATAAAAAACTTGTAACACACATTTCATGAAAAACGAATTTGCTATCGGTATGCTGTAGATTTTCCTGACCAATAGTTTTGCAGTTTACTTAAAATTATTCGAGTCATACTGAAAAAACTTGAATTCATATTTTTTTATCCTTCCGCCACTTTTGTTGTATTTGTACAACTGAGTTAAAAACTAATATACGAGCTAATTAATGATAAAACAAATCTAATGCAAGATATGGAAAATATGTTTTTAAAAAATCATACAAATAGGAATATAAATAAAAAAAACTATAGTTAAAATGAGGAGAAAAAAAGATTTGTTGTACTTTTTGATTAATGTTGCCGAATATTTATATGCATAAATAGATAGTGCCTGGAACAGAGCATATAAAGGAATTTAATTATTTAAAACCTAGACGAATATAAAGTAAAACAGTGTGGTTGGATGAAGTGCTTATAAAATTGTTCACATAATTTTTATTATGAGAAATTCCCTTAGAAGTAGAATAAAGCTTTCTAAAAACAAAAATAAAGAATAAAATGTTTTTAATAAAACAAATATATGTGTCGGAAGGGCAAGATTAATTAAAAAAGGACATAGCGGGAGGCGAACAAAACAGTTGTACCTTTTTTTGACTTTTTTATGCTCTTTTTCTTTTTTCAAATATGCCTGCAAATTCCATTCCGCCATGTCAGTCGCTTTGAAGAAGAATCTGTAAAGAATGCAAAATCAGTTATTGAACTTGAGATGAAAAAATAATTTTACTCATAAAAATAAACATTAAAACAACAAATTAAAAATAAATATTAAGGAGTTAAAATAAAATTAAAAACAATATTAAATAACACACACCGTTTCCATGAAAACTGTAACATCTTCCCTTTCCCTTTAAATTGTAAAACATTATTTATTTATTTACAATACTTGGAGAACACTGTTAAAAGTAGATAAATGAATAAATATATAGAAACTTAATGTTAATTTTCATTAGGATTGATTTATGTAAAATTTAGAAATTTTGAGAGAGATTACCTTTATAATATTTTTTCCCTTTAAAACGTGCTGATATTTTGCAGTACAGCCTTTGCAAATACAACAAGCCCCCAAATGTGAGAGTAATTTAATTGGTGGCACCATCTAGTGGTAGCTCCGGGTACCAAATTGTTGACGCTTGAATTGATTCAATTCATATTCTCATCGGATGCTATATAAAGCCATGATTTATTTTTGCTAAGAGTACCAGAGCCAAACTGATATCCATGAGATCTTTTGCATCCATATAATGATATAACATGCGTGCTATCGATTTTCGCATCCAGAAAATCTATCGATTCCAGCTTTTTATGCGTGCAAGGGAGGCGCACTCCTCTTTTGCCACCCATGACACTTCAAAAACTACAGATGCTAATTCAGGCAGTATTTCTTATTTCACGCGCTGGGGTGCATGCGCAAATGTTTCGGTCAAGTAGTCAACTTGATGTGAAACCCACAGTGTTCAGTTCCCAATCAAGCTTGATACTCATTTATCGACCCACTGAAGGGATGAAAGGCTGAGTCGACCTTGCCCAACCCGGGATTTGAGCCCCGTACTTGTGGTGGGGAAGTGCGATACTCTGCTACTCAGCCACTGGACTTCCTTTTAATAATAATAGTAAAAAGGAAACTAGGTTAATGAATACTAATTAAGTGGATAAAACATATATATTCTTTTATCAGAGTATCGCTTTATAATAAATTCTAAACCTTAAAATGGAATGTAAATTTTCCACTCTAAGTAACCGTTCCCTTTTGAAAGGTTTCTAATCACATAAACTTCTCCTCCCATCCAGTTTTAGAATTAGATTGGGCATTAACTGTTAATACTGTACTCTGCTTTCAATAATAAAATGTATTGCATTCAACTTATAAATTGAATTTCAATTTACATTTTTGCATTACTGGATAAGTAAGTAGACCGAGTTATCAACTAAAAAATTCTAAATCAAAGATGCTGAAGTTATTTACTTTCCAAAGACTGCGCAATTACATTTTAAAGTGATTAAAAATAAGATAATAAATTTTTCTGTGATATATAATTATGTATAATATCAGGTAATTTAATTTATACATATTAGTAGATATCCCTTTGTTTTGAGGTCTTCAACCTTTTATGCTCCAGGGCCAAATTAATAAATTTATAGATGACTGTCAAAAAATATTGTATCAAGGAAAATTCATATAAAAAAGGGGAGGTTTGTATTACAAGACTACTACCGATTATAAGGGAAGAGGGGGTGTTTACAAATATATATATATATATATATATATATATATATATATATATATATATATATATATATATGAAAATATAACTAAATTATGTTTAAACTTAAATTCCGTATATAACACTTAACTTTTATTTTCCATTAAATCTTCAAATATTAAATTAATCACCCAATTATTTCCCCGAAATAGATGGCCTAACATCAAAACACTTCTAATCCCAGATCATTATTTTTTATAGTCCATATGTCAGCATTAGCTTTCAAGTATAACCCATAACTAAGAACGGTACTTCTCATCTGGGCATTAGTGGTGAAAACACTTAGATTTCATTTTGGCGTCGTTTTTCTCTCAGTGACAGAACATGTCGATGGCTGGATGAATAAAGACAGTTTTTAAAAATAAGCTTGTTTTTGACTTGAAACATGTCATACATGTTACTAAAATTATCTACAATAGTGAGATGAATCATCATTAATCACTATAACTTAAACATACAAAAACAGACCTAGTAATATAAACTCAGGCTCATGTGTAATCCATATCTCATGACCATGGTTCAAAATTACGTGTTCCGTCACCAAAATCCCTCGTGTAGCTGAGTGATGTTAATATTCACTCACTCACCCGAAACTTACTCACCAAGCAAACAGTAAAACTTCAACGTTTGACAGGTTTAAGGGGATGGTGGACCTTCACAATGTCAAAGTTTGGTCAAAATTGCGATTTTGACTTTTTTATACTAGTAATATTCCTTTTAATTCATAGAATAATTCTGTGAAATAATTTAATAATTTTTATTAATATATAATTACTGAATTATTATTTTTTTATTTTACTGAAATAAATGTTTAAAATGCACTTTTCTTAGTTTGTAATTTTTCCCTTTTCATTGTTACGTTTTATATTACGTCATATATTTTTGAAATTTTCACAACTGATGAAGAATGATACAATTCACAAATTTGTGCATTAGTTTTCTAAAAGGTTAAGTGGATCATATTTTGTGTTGCTTTGAATAACTTGAATGTGTGATAATTTGTGAAATATGTCATATAATATAGAAAATTAATCTTTTTACCATCAAATTTTGTTCTGAATTTAAAATACATGCACAAATATATTTTATTGTAGTTTAACAATGTATTTAACAAAAAGTGTGCACATATTTAAAAACTAATGTGCAAGGAACATTTTTAAAAATAATTTTAAAATTTTAATTTTGTTAACAAAAATCAGTTAGTAAAATAATTTTTTTAAAAAATATTTTTTTAAATTATGAAATAAAAATAATCACTTTTAATGTATGATTCTATTTTAAGCTAATTAAGCTACCATTTTAAAAAGTTAGTTTTATGGTCCACCGTCCCCTTAACATGTTTTAATCCCTTTATGTCCTGTCTTCAGTGGCATAGAACTCGACAATGAAGGCCGCAAGTTAACGACCATAATCCTTTAGCTAACGTGGAAACCCTATTATAATTGGATAGACATTACAAATGAAACGAAAAACTGGACGTATCTTTTAAAAACCTGATGATGGGTTGCTTTATGTTGTAAATCTCATAAAAAACCCTGTTCATTAGATCTTAAGGTATCCGAAAACGTTCGGAATTGTGATTTTAAAAAAGCGAATAAATGGATATTTTCATGAAATTTAGTGTCACTTAGATTAGAATACATGTATAAAATTGTTTTAAGGACATTTTAAACAAAAATTTATTTAAATACGATATTTCGACAAAAAAGTTAACTTAGAATAACCTTTTTTCCAAACGTTCTCCTTTTGTGAAAATTGCTTCTATTATAATAATATTTTGCCTGTATATAGCGTAGACATTGAAATAATTATTTATCGGCGTTTTTTGCTTAAAATTTCTCCCCTCTGTTGTCGTAAAACATGGATAAACCCACTTCTAAGTTATATATTTCAAAAATTCTAGTCGAGCCTCTGTTCAGAGGTCTGAGCTATATACAGGCAAAATATTTTTATAATAGAAGCATTTTTCACAAAAGGAGAACATTTTGAAAATGGGTTATTCTATGTTCATTTTTTATCAAAATATTGTACTTAAATATTTTTTTATTGTAATACTATTCTTGAAACAATTTTATATACATTTTTTAATCTAAGTTACACTAAATATCATAAATATTATCCATTTATACATCTTTGTAAAATTCCGGTTCCGAGCGTAGTCGGATACCTTAAACAAAATTCGCTTGTGTGTTTGACTCTTTTACTCCTTTTATCATAAAAGAATAGAATACTCATTGAATAAAAATATGGCTGTTCAACAAATCCTAAGAAAACTATTACTGCTGTATTTCTTTTCTTGAAGAATATATCACTCAATAAGCAAAATTATACAAGGTGAATGGGACCAAATTTAAAAAAATCATCATCGGAACTACTGCACATATTTCAATAAATGACACATGCATGTAAAGAAACTTGACTTGCAATAAGTGATACAAGCATGTAAAGCGACATAAAAACTTGTTATGTTACTATTAAAATTTGTGTGACCCTCTTGTTACATGGCATATGCCTAATCTGTAATCCAGTTCGTTCCATTATTTTGTAGCATCAGTCTATCAATGTTTTGCAATGCTGCAAATGCTTACTTGTCACCCTCTGTTATTTGTTGCGACAATTGCAAATAATGCGGTTTAAAAATTTAATTTCTTCAAATTTCTGAGACATTTCATGTTTTCAGGTGGAAACTCTCGTAGACTTCAGTGGACTTCGAACAAAATTCTGTCTCATCTTCTCCGCGACTTCTTCCGAGAGGTTTGGCCGACCGCTGCTTTTCTTTTTACTCAAGCAACTTGTTTTCTTAAATGAATGATACCATCGCAGAATGTTCTTGTTGGTGGATGCTTCTTTTCCGTAGTTATTTTTAAATGCACATTTCACCGAAATAACTGTAAAAATCCGTGTATACTCAAATATGCAAAAGCTCTTCTCTGGCATTGTTGTCATGTTTAGATTTCTACAGTCGTGAATGTGCTGTTGATCATTGGCGGAAAAAATTAGAATATTTCTCTTAACATTCCTATTTTTAATGGCGTTTCGGGTTTATGTTTTACTTTTGCAGACCTATTACATTCCTCGAAAACTGATGTCTCTTTTTAGTACGGCACCATACAGGTGGATACCAATCACCGAAGTTAATTTTGATGCCTAGTTTCCTCTCAATAGGGAGGCACCTGAGCTCTTATGATGCAAAACCGTACTTAGGATTTTAATTTCCCCAAAAGCCCCGAAGCCAAACAGTCACTCACACACACAAGAGATCTATTATATATATAATCCGTCATAATCATGCACCATGACCGCTATCGACTTTTCTCACCACGAAAATCCATCGACTTGGACCAGGATCGAACCCCCAACCTTAGGCGTACAAGGTCAGTGACAAACCGGTTGGTTTTTTGCCACCTAGACGGGTTCTTTGCATTCATGTGTCACGTAAAGTATCGTTTTTTGTAACATATGCAGTAAATTCGAAAATATAATTTTTCACAATCAGGTCCAATATTTTTACTCATCCTGTATAATTATAAACTGGAAACAATTACACAATGCAATCTTAAGACAACACACACCTTTCCGATTGAGTGCCTCCAAGACATTGGTATTTCGGAGGAAACATCGCCTCCAGTTTACCCTTTGAATCCCTCCCGTAATCAAATTGTCAAAATCAATGATATTCACGAGTAATTGCGAGGGGAAACACGACGGAATTATCCCTCTGAGTGATCAGAGGGAGGCGGATTAGACGTCCGTAATAGATCACCGTCTTCGGTCGATACTCGGATGAACTCGGACCTCTTCGCCAATCCATCCCCGAAGATTATCGGATAGTGCCAGCTACGGAGCTTTGCCCAATCACTGTGGGATGTCCTGTCAAGAAATCCGCTCTGTTCAGAGGCATAATGGAGCAAGATGAGTGTGCTGGAGGTTAGTTTGTGTATACTTCAAAATTTGAGAAACCGTCTACAAATTTCTATACCTGTACAAAAGTAGACGATTAGTTAGAGTCTGCTTTGTGAATAGTAATAAAAATAAATTGGTTGAAATATTTGCAATATTTATGAAGTTGAGTTTATAATCAATCATTTATAGCAGCGTTTCACAAACTGTGCGGCACGCCAACCTTGAGGGACGCGATATCTCTATGAGGAAGGCGTATGCATATATTGAAAATAAAAAATTAAGTTACTGATAGAAACCAAAAAAATTCATTCTGATATAACAAAAAATAAAATAATACACATTTACAATGTAAACTAAAAAAAAAACAAACAGTTTATGTGTTTGTGTGTTTCAGCTGTACCGGCCAAACTAAGCAATCCAGAAGTCTGAAACTTTGCACGTAGAAGCTGTAGGTCATTATCCTGAACACATCAGAGAGTGTTTTTCGAAATTTGCTTTAGATTTTTTTTTAAATTCAATTTTTAAGGGATTTTTCAGCAAAATGGAGATATGACATCATCAGACGTGTCAAGTCAACTTTGCGAAAATTAATGTTTAGAGCAGTTTTGGGGGGGGGGGAATTTTAGCACATTTTGTTGAAAATGTATTTTTTATGGTTTTATTCGTTTTTTAAACTCTTTGTGGTAGAGTTACATTTGTTTTTCGAAAAATTCGTCGTAAAAAATGTTCTTTCAAAATTTTATTTTTGAATTGTCAACACAAATAGGATAACAGTAAATTTTAGATGGAAGATTTTATATATGTTGATTTCTATGACATTTTCTTTGGTTGAAAAAATGAAAGATTGTCGCTTTTCTTTCTTCTTCAGCAAATATTATGTTCTCATCATTATATGAAAACGAATCAGATGCTGATCAATGTTTATCAGATTTTTTGTCACATGGTATCATGCACCAATTTTGGTTCTATCAATCTTCAAATATATAATTCTATTTATACCTGTTGTGATCCAAAAGTGTTTGAAGAAAAAAGATGCAGCTTGATACAATTTTCTCATAGTAGTTCTCTTTGGATTTAATTAAAATTCAGTGTTGATATGATTGTACGTCTCATGCATCACGGTTTAACTTTGCTTTTGATAATATGTTACATATATAATTTTATAAGGATCATATATACTCTGTACTTGTACTGTTCATGTATGATATATATATTTCAATTATCACTATAATTAATTATCATTGCATTTCCTGATTTGTTTGTTCTTTGCAACGGAATAACAAATGTTTTTTTTAATTAAAGTATTGCAAAAAAGTATTGTTTAAAAAATTAATTTTTTATCAACAAGGTTTATTACTTCTATCATCCGGTTCATTATGGTTTTTTTCAATGTATGTCTCTTTTAGGTTTTGATACTTACTAATTTAATTTTTTCACTATTGTATTTCCTCTTAATTTTATATTAAATGTAATATAGATGTTAGATAGTATTACATCCCTTCCTCCTATAATATTAATTTAATGCTACAGAAAATATAATTTAAGGGTTTATTACAATAGTGTTTAATTACAATGGCTTAGAATTAACGGTTTTTAAAATTTTAGTTTGTACTAATTTAATTTTTTTCCTGTTGAAGACTTCCTAAAATGTTTTTTATGATAATATTTAAACGATTTATCACATAGTTAATTTTTTCTTTTGGTTTATCCATTTCAGGTTATTTCAATCATAGTTCCCATAGCAGAAATATGTAACTGTTATTACTTTTTTGTTATACTTTTTATTTATATTTTCATTCTTTCATTTCTATTTACATTTTTAGCATGTTAATTTTCTCTCTTACTTTCAAATATACGTTTTTATGAAATTATTCTTTTTTATGAAGCCAAATTGCAATGCGAATACTCATTAAAAAATTATTTTTTACTTTTGGTTACACTGCTGTGCAATGACACTCCCCTTTCAAAATATATTATGTTTGCAAAAAAAGCTCAATTTTATTTATTTTATAATTTAACCCGTGTGAAGAACGGATATTTCAGTTATTGCAGATAAATGTTTTAAAGTGCAGGCTTTTATTTTTTACAACTGATACTTTTCTTCATTCTTAGAGAATTATTTATTGAAAATCAGTGGAATGAAAAACCTTATAAATAAAAGAAAATTCTGAAAAATATTTTTAATGCATAGCATCATTTTCTTTTTGAATTATTTTATAAAATAAATGTAAATAAATTTCCAGACTTTTTACCTTTTTATTCAAATATATATCTTTAACATTCAAAAACCACGCAATGAAGAAATTAATATTCGTTTCAATAAACAATGGTGAGATTTCTTTTTCTATTCACTTTTTTTTAAAACAATTTCACTGTCGAAAAAGTTTAATTGACATTTTTCAAGAATTCCTGAATGCAATATTACCAAAAACTTTTTTTTTTTTGCGATTTTTAAAAAAATACTCAAAATTTAAATCAAGCACTTAACGACTTCTTCATAATTGCAAGAAAATTTTTCACGTGTGTTGAACATTTCAGAAAGTGCTCGCAATTTTAATTCTACATTTAATATAGTTGTGAAATTTTGTAATATTAAAAATTTCTACTTTTCTGTTTTTTTCCCAACATATAACTAATTTTAATAAAGGTACATTTTCTCCGGGAGCAGAACAATTGCAACGAAAAAATTACAAAGCGGGTGAGTGAATATTAAAGTCACACTGTGTTCACCTATTTGAGGGCTTTTGGCGATGGACCTCAACATTTTGAACCATGGTTAAATAACGAGGGCGACACCTGAGCTGGTACCCAACTCTCCTATCTACCACACCAGCGGGAGGGCATTTGAGCTCTCGACAAATTCAAAGTGCAGCACTTCTCTTAAGGGCGGGTTTTCAGCGGTAGCAAACATTACCAAAGGACAGTAATAATTCAAATAAAAGTTATGAAATCATACACTTTAGTTATACAAATATTTAATGTACACAAATCAAAGAAATTTAACGAAAAGAAATGTTATAACAGTTTATTACTGAAATAAAAACCCTTTTTAAAGAATTAGTTTATGCAGTACATTTTTCTTTAAGAAAAGTAGTTACCATCGTGAAATTTGGAAGTTTCAACATATAAACTAAGCCCTTAGAAAATTAAAACTTTAATAAAAGAATTTGCGAACACACAAGTTCATTCGAAGCCAAGGGCTTGGCGTTGAAAACACTTTTCTTCGTCCATATTGTTTATTAACTTTATGTTGACTTTTTAAGAGGCAACTTTGCTAAATATCTATACATATTTTAATACTTATCAGTTATAAGGACCTCGGGTTTGTTGTCAGCTTGGCCAGTTATTAATAGCTTTAGCAATTGTTGCAACAATACGCAAATACCAAAATATCTTCCTGTGACATTTTGGTTCTTACTTACTATCGCAACCTATTGGCGACATTACATGAAACGAAGCACATGTTTGCCAATTTAGTGCGTACAGCATATATGAAATCAGAGTTGTTAACTTGGCGAGTTATTTTGAACGTTGACAATTGTGGTATAAAATGCAATTACCAACATTTCCTTCTGTTAAAAAACAGAAAAAAAGTTACTGCTTTTCCTGATACTTACGTATTAGAGTCACCGCAGCCAAAGTAGCACTTTTTTCACCAAAATCTCTCTGACTGATTCCCCCTCCCCCCTATAAAACACGTAAGAATCTTTTGTTTTGATATCGTGATGCAAATTTTGCTGAGGTGACGCCGATATGTAAGTACTCTTTTCCTTTATTGGTAAAATTCCCTGTTTTTCCAATGCGACAAATAAGTAGAAAAATATTACTAAAGAAAATTATAGTTATGGAACTAAATGGGGTTAACAGATTACCCCAATATTGTGTGATTTTTAAGTTAAAATTTTTTTTACCTATGAAATTTTTTGATATGCTTTTTTTTGTTCGGGGCTGCTTATGGTAGTTCATCAAAATCAGACCTTAATTTATCTATTTTAAGTAGATTTTTGGTTTGAATTAATATTATAATTTCTACTATATTTAAGGTTACTTTTATATTTATTTGATTATTTTATTTATTTTTCAACTTTAAATATTTAAGGGTTTTTGTTATGTGTTGTTTTTTGTTGTTGTTGTTCAAAACAGTTTATGACAATTTAATCAAAATTGGGGCTTACTTTTTCTGTTTTAGGTAACTTTTTCATTTAATTGGGCTGCGGTGATGCTTATACGCAAGTGTGAATTGATAATAATTACTTATTCTTCAACACATATATCAGTATATTTTTTAGATAATGAAATTACCTGCTTTTATTATTATGTTAAAAAAATAATAATAATCTGTTACAAATTTCAATTTGTTAGAAAAAACACTTTATTGCTTTTCTTTGTTCAACGACAAATTATAAATCTAGAAAAACCTACCTAGCAGAATTACAAAAAGAAAATAGTACTAAATTAAACTAGTTGCTATATTAATGGTTTGACAATAATTAAAAAAAACTACCGTCAATTTATGTCAACTGTTATTAACCAGATTTTGGTAGACTCGCATTCCAATGGTGAAATAAATAAAAAATGGATGATATCGAACAATGTGTTGACAATTTGACGCTAAAAAACTATGCAAAGAAAAATATTAGATTACCGTAAAATCTTGCGTATAATGCCCACCTATATTTTTGAGCTGCATTTTTTAATGTTTTGTTATGTTCATTGTATAACGCCTGCCCTATTTTTACGAACAAAGTTGAGATGTACATATGTAATGCTTTCATGTTTTGAAGTCATTTATTCAAGGTATTATTCCAAGGTATAGAAAATAAGCAGTATTTTGATATGTGTAGAAGTCTTAATTTTTCTCTATACTCATCTTTCTTTTTATTTTCAAAGCTCTCGAACCCATAAATTTTGATTTAATTTTTAGTGCTCAAAGTGGGTATTATACGATGGATTTTACGGTATGTAAGAATTTCTGTTATTTTTGTTGTTGTTGTTCAAAACTGTTTGTGGCATCATTGTTTAACGATCCTTCTGACAATCTGTTCTCCATATAGTTTTTAGCTAATTGTTCATATACATATGCATTGTACACCTTTTTTTCATATAAATGCATTGCTATAATATTTTCTGTCGTTGAGAATAAAGATTTTTTCTTTTTCCTTCATCGGCAAATTAAATTTTTTCTTTATTTTAGAAAAATATTGCTTGAAGTATAACAGAAAGCAAATGACACTAAATTCAAACTAATTGTTATTGACAGATTGGTAATATTGTGAACCATGATTTTTGTATGTCACTATTTATGGCCTTATGATCTCTATGACCGATAAGATCTCATCTTCGTTTTAAATGAAAAAAATCAGAATTTTTTTTAACAAAAGGCTATTTGCTGAACTATGATGTGGTGGACCTTGAAACAATATTCTTATATTTTCTTTTGGATTCCTTTAAATTCAATGTTGCACAGATTTTTTTGTCACGACTTAACTTTGTTTCTGATAAACTTGCAATCTTATCATTTGTGATCAAAAAAGTGTTTGTAGAAAAAATATGCACCTTGAAAAGATTTTCTCATATCTCATTTTGGATTACTTCAAAATTCAGTGTTGATGTGATCTTACATCTGAGGGTTTAGGGTACTTCAAATAATCCGTTCCTCATGTAGTGTTTTGGAAATCATATACATATTTTATATATTATCATACTGACCATATATGATATATATATATATATATATATATATATATATATATATATATATATATATATTTCAATTAATGAATTATATATATATATATATATATATATATATATATATTTCAATCTGTAGTTGTATGTACTCATTTAGTTGCTTTTCGTAAAAGAATTAGAATTGGTAATAGAAATATTGGGAAAAAGCATTGTTTGAATAATTAATTCTTCAATAACATGTTTTATTGTTTGTATCATTCAGTTATGTTGTGTATTTTAGAATATATTAACGGGGACCTATTTTAGTTCATACTGATTTAATTTTTTTTAGTTTTGAATTACATCTAATACTCTACATTAGACATATTACAGAAATGTTAGATATTATTGCACCCTTACCTCATGTAATAATAATTTAATTTTTTTTCTGGTGATAGCTTCCTAATATTTCTTATTTATGATATTATTTTGTTAATCGGTTTATCATCATTACTTTTTTCCTTCGGTTTATATATTTCAGGTTATTTCACCCATAGTTAAATAGCAGAAACTTACTACTGCTATTACTTTTCTGATATAATTTTTATTTCTCTTTACATTCATTTATTTCTGTTTACTTTATAGCATGCTAATTTTCTCTCTTACATTGAAATATTTGTTTTTGTAAAATTATTATTTAACTGATTAAAGTTAATTATTAAATTTGCTTAAAATATTTATGATTTAAACATTAATTAAAAAATAATTTTAATTTTTGGTTGTACTTACCCAAGGTTTTACCCTCCCTTAAAAAGTATTTAAATTGCTATAATAGGGGAATTTTATGATTTTGAAACTTATCTCATGCGAATGCATTTCTGGTATATAATATATAAAATATATTATTATGATTTTTTATATAAAAAATATTTTATGATTAATATAATAAAAGTAATATATATCTCATATATTAATTTAATTATTT
This sequence comes from Trichonephila clavipes, assembly GCA_019973935.1. Taxonomy (NCBI): domain Eukaryota; kingdom Metazoa; phylum Arthropoda; class Arachnida; order Araneae; family Nephilidae; genus Trichonephila; species Trichonephila clavipes. The sequence goes on along the minus strand of BMAU01005146.1, from coordinate 22,973 downwards.
TACAAATTTTTAAAAATATTTAATAAGTCTTTATCAATTAGCGAAATTTTTTCTTTTACAACCATTTTTTAAGCAAGCGGTATGTCACAACTAATTGCTCAATGAACATTTTTGTATAATAACTTTTTTTTATTTCAAAACCTAAGAAGGAAATTTTTCTTATGTAGCGATTGATTGAGTAAATGAAAGTACCAAACTCCTTTCATTATTTTATGCTCTAAGAAAATAATTGTTGTTAAAATTATGAATATGTTAGTGTTGTATAATGTACCTTTTTTCGCCAGGAACATGTTTAAATAATTTACTAAACTCAGTGGAATGAAAAACTATATAAAATTATGATAAAATACTAAAATATTTTTATCAGACAGTATTTTGTTTTTGTTTGTTTTTTTAGTGAATATAAACATATATATAGGCTTTTCCCCAAATATATATATATATATATATATATATATATATATATATATATATATATGATGTGTATGTTTTTTACACTTATATATGTTTCATCAAACATTCAAAATATCCGAAAAAAATATTTCAATAACTATCTGTAAGATATATTAATTCTTCATTTATAAATAAAGACGTGAGAGAGAAAATAGTTCTACACTCAAAAAAGCCACTGTAATGCCAAGCTATAGAGATATAAAATAAATTTTTCTGGCTATGGAAAGATGTGGAAGAAATTTCAAAAAGAGGAATTATAATGAGGTTAATATAGAAATCATACACACTCAACAGGAAGTGCTGACAGCTAGAGAAAGGGAATTTCCATGACAATATGGTATGCTTTCAAAAATGTTCGTACAACGCATGGGGTATATGAAGGGGAAAGAAACCTGGCTGTCAATGAAAAAAGTTCGAAAAAGGGAATTTTATGACATAATTATAGCAATAACTCACATCGTACGCGTACACACCAGCACGAAAGTGCTGGTGTCATGAAGGAAAGAGGAAATTAATATGGAGATTAAGTTATACACTCGGTAAAAGCCCATGCAATGCCGGGTTAAGTAGAGACGAAGAAACAAAAAAGTCAAAGTAATTTCGAAAAAGAATAATGGAAGCGCTGATTTTGTTAAGGGAAGGAAAAATTTATAAAAGTAGGGAAAAAGCCCATGCAACGCATAGCCATGCAGGTAGTGAAATAACATACTTATAAATCTATCAGTACGGCTCAATGAATTTAATAATTAAGTTATCAATATTAAGTTAAAAACAAGTTAATTAATTACTAGAGACTTCCATGGCCTTGCCATATACAAAATTTTGTGTACAAAATTTAATACTTATCTTGATAATATGTACGGTTTATAATTAAGGTCGTATTGTAGCTTTAGCGTCAAAGTACATCATTGAATTCAGTATAATACAGCGTTTCTCAAACTGCTGGGCGCGCCCCCTAGGGGGCGCGATAACACTACGAGGGGGTTGCGAGCATATCGAAAATAAAATGTTAAAAAAATTAATTTACTGCAGTGGGTCTCAAACTTTCACTACTGGTGACCAAATTTTCAATCATAATTTTTATCGCGCCCCCCCTAAAAATAATAATGTATTGAATGCAATAATAATGGACTTTGGCGCTAAAGCTACAATACAATCATGATTATAAACCGTACAAATTAACAAGATAAGTATTAAATTTTGTATATGTTACTTTTAAGTAATATATATATATATGTATTTTTTTTAACTTTTTAGTTCGATTCACTATAAAAACGTGTTTTTTAGTTTGTTTTAAAACTATAATTTATTTTATAGTTATTTTTACTATACACGATAAATTCAAAATTCCAGTGAATAATTTAATTAAGAGAAAATATACTTACCCCTACTTTCAAGGACTTTTCAATTTTTCTTAGAAAATTTGAGAACAAATCCAATAAATCTAAAAAAAAAATGTTCCAAATGTGCGTTTCCTTAATAAAGAACATAAATCACAGACACTTTTCGCTAACAACACAGGGACGTTTTTTTCCAACCAAACTGTCTTATTTTTTCAGGTTTTTGTAGTTTTGCTGTTTGATGATCTACAAATAGCATTTAAAACTTTTCTTCCTTGTGTCTTTTTGACAAGGCGAAGTGCTACATTATGGCTTCATAGTTTTTTTCACAGAGATCTTTAGGAAGCAATTGAAAATTTCAAATCAACTCAAACATTTCATGTCTAATGCTTTTCTGATATTTACTTTCGCTATCTTGATTAATATTCATTATTTCAGTAGGTTCTTCAATTGCTTGATCAGTTTCAACTTCCTTCAATAGGGATCACACACACACACACAGCTGCCCATTTTTTTTAATATTCTGCTTATTTACATTTATAAACCATAATAAGTCGTACAACACACCAATCAAAACCACAAAATTGTTCATAGGGAAAGTGTACATAGTTCTAAAAAATAATGTGTAAAACGCGTTTTTCATGATGCATTATATGTTTCAGAATTCTCATGCTTATCCATATATCATAAAACTCTTTCACATAGAAAAAGATGAAACAGAAATATATGTATTATATATATTTACAACTTCCCTACAAAAACGACGGAGATAACCTTACCATTATGTTCGAAGGTCAGTTAAAGTAATATTCTAGATTAAAATAAGCGTAATATAAAAAAATCTCTCATCGACCTAAAATACTACTTTTGCTGACCTTCGAACTTACTGGTACGGTTATAACCATCCCTATTTTTTAGGAAAGTTGTAAATAATATATATCCACGGTTTTTTTCACATGTGAAAGATTTTTATGATATATGGATATGCATATTGAGAACTTTGAAGGATTATTTGGCCAAAATTAATTTTTTATGAATATTCTGAAACATGTAATGCTTGATGAAAAACGTTTTACACAATTCTTTTTAGAACTAATAATCATATTGTTATATTGAATACACTTTTAACACGGAAGCGGTCGCGTGATGAGCAAAGTCTCCCCAGGTTCACGAAATCGCCAAGTCTGGGAAAACTGTTTATTTCTTACCAATGGCCTTGTGATATTATCCTCCTATATGACAGTCTTCATGGGAACTAAAATGAATTTATCACATTTCGCCCTCTTTTTGGGAATGGCAAACGTTTTTTTACAATGTTAAGGTATTTGTTTTGACCGAGTTCCCGGCGCAACCACTTTTGTTCAAAAATATTTTCTATGAACATGCTGCTTTTTCTCCTATGATTAACTATGTGGTATTGATTGTTGTGTTGTACGACTTGTTGTGGCTTATAAATGTAAATGAGCAGAATATAAAAAAATAAATGGGCATTTTTTATTTATGTTGAAGGAAGTTGAAACTGATCAAACAAGCGAAATATTTGCTGAAATAATGCATATTAATCACGATAGCGAAAGTAAATTTGAGAAAAGAAATGAACATGAAATGAAAGGAAAACTTTCAATAGCTAGTTAAAGAACTCCATCAAGAAAAATATGAAGCCATAAGTGTACCGCAAAATATACTTCTCTCTGTAAAAAAGACACAAGCAACAAAAGTTCAACAGGATATTTGTCGATCATCAAAGGACATCAAAATTGCAATAACGTGAAATATGACCGTTTTGCTTGCAAATAACATTCCTGTAATGTTAGCGAAAAGTATTTGTGATTTGTGTCCTTTGTTAAGGTTTTGCACATTTGGAACAATTTAGTTCAGTTTTATTGAATTTTTTCTCAACTATCAAAGAAAAATTGAAAAGTCCTTGAAATAGGTAAGTAAATTTTCTCTTAGTCAAATTATTCATTGAAAGTGTGATTTTTATCGTGGAAAGTAAAAATAATTATAAAAAAAAAGGATTAGAGGGAGACCAAGTCACTCCGCGCAACCATTACAGTTAGTATGGAGTGCACACCTGATTCCGGGCCAACACATTTTGAAGTTTTCTCGCTTTAAATATTAAAAATAACACAATTATTCTCTATAGGTGAATTTAACATTCTTTTCCATTATTTAACATTAATTCTAAATGCTAATTCTGTGAGGCTTAAAATCACAGTTCCTTCCAAACTATTTATAATATGAGCGTTCATTTCAAAAAATTATAAAACAATTTTGTAAACATTGTCATGCACTTGGTTTTACTCTCCTTATAATTAGGCTGTTACACAAGAATAATGTATTATTTTTTTAAAAAAATAAACTCGTGAGAAAAGTGGGTACTTCAGCCAGAATAAGAACAAGTTTAATAATTATTAGTGACTTACATGGGTTTGTTTGCAGAGCAAAGTTTTTCAAAGGAAGGCTTAGTATCAGAAATTGACAATCTCAGTTCTTTTTTCACACAAGCTTTTATTTAACTTACAATGCAAAATGTTCGGGTGGAATCTTGCAACTCAATTTTGAAGCTGATGTTTTCAACCGATTGAGCTGAAATTTTGTACACACGTTTAGTTTCGATGACAATGACTGTTTTGACAATTTATTTTCCAATATCGACCTATTTAGTGCGACGATCTTGTTATGGTGTTAAGGCGAGCATGTTTACAGTAACACAGCTATCGTCTGGAAGCGTTGCTCAGATGGTAGAGCGCGTTCTTAGAATGCGAGAGATGCTGGGATCGATACCTCGTGCCTCCAATTAATATTTTTCGTGTAAAATACTTTTGAAATTCGTTTGATTTGTACGATATATTTTTTACAATACTTCCACTCTGTATACGTACACAAAGTATGCTATATTACACACAAGCTTTTATTTAACTTGCATTGTAAAATGTTCGGGTGGAATCTTCCAACTCAATTTCGAAGCTGATGTCTTCAAACGATTGAGCTGAAATTTTGTGTACACGCTTAGATTGGATGAAAAAAATAATGTTTTGCCTATGTATATTCCAATATCGCAATTAGTTAAAAAGTAATTTGTTCGGGTGGAATCTTGCAACTCAATTTTGAAGAGTTCATGTCTTCAACCGAATGAGCTGAAATTTGGTATACACATTTAATTTGAAAAACAATGCCTGTTTTTACCATTAATATTCTGATATCGTAATTAGTTAAAAAGATATTATTAAAAGGGATTTGTTCGGGTGGAATCTTGCAACTCAATTTTGAAGCTGATATCTTCAATCGATTGAGCTGAAACTTTGTATACACGTTTAGTTAGGATGATAATGCACTTTTGGGCAATTTATATTCCGATATCGTAAATAGTTAGAAAGGTATTGATTAAAAACCTTTTACCCTTGTTAACTTTTTATTCTGCTGAGCAGCTTATCGGATTGAGGTTAAATAAGTCCGATTTTTCGCCCTTTTTTAAAAATCCATCTTATTTTTTCTATCAAACTGAGACAAAAAATAACTACATAATGGAAAAGATCATTTATTTTGCCACGATACGGTATAATTTATTTTAAAAAAAATAATATTTTCTATTTCTTATGAAAATGATTTCTAAATCGATCTATATGATTTTTTTTGTGTTAATGGATCAAAATTTTGCTTTAAGAAAGTTCAGGCTTTTCTTTTTTAGAATCAGTCATTTTAAAAATAAAATGCCGAAAAAAATTTTTTTTTTTTTTTTTTACGATTTTTCAAAAAATACTCGAAATTTTAATAAAACTGAAACTTGAAACGTCGTCATTTTTAAAGATAATCGCACGAAACATTTTTTTCGTTTGTAGAATAGTATTATTCACTTTCTTCACAAAGATTGAAACAAATTCATTTAAAATTACGAATTAAAAAAATGTTTGTGTTTTTCATTTTTAATATAGTATTATAGTAAAACCAAAAAAAGAAGGAGTTTTAATGTTTTCATTAATTTTGCTTTCTCGAATGTTGTTTTGGTCTTACAGCGTTTATCCCTCCCTCCCATTATTCTCTTGTTGTGGCCCAAATGAAATATCTATAACATGAACGTGGCCTGGCGAAAAAAAAGACTGAGTACCCCTGAGCTAGCCTGTTCAAAATTAACCGGCAGATGACCTTGCTACAATGATGCGTTGAATGAGATGAACAGACTGAGAAACCTGTCCAGCAATAACTAAAAAGTTAAAAATAAATTTAAAGCAAAAAAACTTTTTAAAAACAAGCTTTTATTTAAATGATCTAAAAAGAATAAAATAAACTTTTCTTTTAAAACTTTTTTTGCTATCAACTTGTAACGTCATTACGCAATTTATGATATAAAAGCTTGTCGCGAGAGTTACTGCGTAGATAAACATGCAAATTAAAGAACTTGATCTGATTGATTTTAATTTTTAAAATTTTCGAACTAAGTAAATACGAGTACATAAATCTCGCGACAAGCTTTTTTATTCTATATTTAGCTGAGATCTATGTTTTGTTTTCAAAGGAGTTACCGCAGAAAATCTGGATTCAGAAAGGTAAGATGTTGAAAATGGTAATAGTACACGAAATGCTTTTGTTTTCAGTGTAGAAAAAATCATCCACCTCTGCCTAAAATTCAAACAGCGATTTATTACAAAATTGCCTTTTAATTTCGTCACTGGATGTGAAGTCTATGAAGATTTCTTCTTCGGCAGTTGAGAGCCTGTCTGAAATATTTTGAAATGGATCCCTAACCCACCCGTAATTTGCTATCAAGTTGTCCGCGTTTGTGTACATGTTGATACTTTATTATCGTCTAATGCTCGGTACAACTTAAATATATATCCATGATTTTGTTTTTATCTGCTGCCATAAATACTTAATACCGTTCTCTCATTACAATTAACGCGTAAATTGTAAAAAGTACATTTAAGGTAGATTCGGTAGCTAATCGATTCCACCGACTGGAATTGTACGAGGTACAGCATTTTTACATGTTTTGCTCAGACCTCTGTTAGGTTATCCAGACTCATGTTGCATTCAATATATTATTGTATAAGGGTGGAGTGATAGAAATTAGGATTGAAAATTGGGTCGCCAGTATTGAAAGTTTGGTAAGCACTGGTAAAATATTATTGCATGTTGGGAGAGGTGATGAAACTTATGATTGAAAATTGGGTCGCAATCGTTGAAAGTTTGAGAAACACTGATTTATAGTGAAATATCAGTTAACACGAAATAATATTACAGTTTCGGTGCACTACTATGTATTTTCATACATAGAACGAAAAGATTTCCCTTCTGGGAATGAAAAAAATAAAGGAAAACACCACACTTAATGAAATGTTTGAGAAAGTTTTTGCAATTTTTGGTTTTGTAATTTTTGCAATTTTTGGTTTTGTAATTTTTGCAATTTTTGCTGCAGTAGATGATAATGTATGGACAGCTCCAATGATGGAAAACAAAGACATTTTGGAGTTTGTTCAAAGTTCAAAAAATATCGTTCCCACGTCTTCTGAAAGGAGGATGCATCATGAAAAATATGCGCAGTTATTTAGATACACATCGAACAATTTAATAATAAAGCAATTTAATAATTAAAATAACAATACAAAGAAAAATATCAGATTATTTTCCAATCACTCAATAAATGCTTTGTTTTTCATAAAACTTAAAAATTTTGTATTCAATTTCCTTAAAAAAAGTTCTCGTTTCATTCATTTTTATTAAATATATATATATATATATATATATATATATATATATATATATATATATATATATATATAAATAAAATGTACTCTAATAAATTTAATTTTGTTGAATATATGTTCTTATTTTCAATATTCCTTAACTCGAACTTCTTTTAATATGAAAAAATATTTCATTCCTCTCAGTTTTGTGTTAAACGATTTTCATTGTATTTTCATTCATTGATTGCGTATCAGACCCATTCTTAGAAGCAATACTAGAACTATTAATGACAGACTGTTATTCTTAACCACTGTTAAGTGAAACAGCAGTGCCTTTGGATTCCCATATGCAAATGGCGGACTCAATGTGCTTTAAAACCATTATATCATGGAATCTAGCAATCTAGATGTAGTTAGGAGTCCAGCAATTATGTAATGCCAGCGATGATATCCTACCTTGACTCCTCTGGTAACACGGCTGAATTGTTTATATTAACCCATTAACTGATACCGGTGTTTACATACATCCACTCAGCCGGTGTGTTAACGTCTCCTGACGTTTATATACGTCTTTCAGAAATACCTTCCTTTGTTTTGCACTGCTATCTGTTAAACTGTTCTGAAGACTTTGGAAGGCTATAAAATAACTTTGACAATGTTTGCCAAGGATTTGCTTATTTCAGAGAAGGATTTGCTTACATATCTCCTCGTTTTCTCACTCATATACCGCATACGCGTGCCTATATGAAAAACGGTGGCACTAGGAAACAAAAAGCATAACTTATAATCGGTAGTTAAGGGGTTAAAAAGAAGAATGGGTTAACCCAGTGCATGTCAAATGTACAATATTTGCGACCCAATATATATATATATATATATATTCAATCATAATTTTAATCGCACCCCCTCCATACAATAACAATGCATGTGTAATCCAATTATACTATACTTTAACGCTATAGCTACTATACGACTTTATCCTCTTAAGTACCACCGGACTATATAAACGTTTTGCTCAGTTAAAGTATTGATTTCCTCTGTCGTATATGTACTTTTTTTCGAAGTACAATCTTTTCTATGCACTGCTCCCTTAAAGTTATTCCTAAGGCTTTGGAATGGAATAAAAGGAGCTTGACCATTTTTGCGAAGGATTTACTTATATCAAGGAATTTGCTTATGAGTGTGTGTGCATATTTCTTTTCTTCCCCCCCCAAATACATCACATACTCGTACCTACGTGGTAAACGGTTGCATTGTGGAGCGAATCGCGCAAATTTTAATCGACAGTTAAGGGATTAATTATAAACCGTACAAATTAAAAGATAAGTATTAAATTTTGTATATGTGTTACTTTTAAGTATATATATATATATATATATATATTTACTTTTTAGTTCAATTCACTATAAAAGCGTGTTTTTTTAGTTTGTTTTTAAACTATAACTTGTTTTATAATTATTTTTACTATACACGATAAAAATTACAATTCCAGTGAATAATATAATTAAGAGAAAATATACTTACCTACTCTCGAGGACTTTTTAATTTTTCTTTGATGATTTGAGAAAAATCCAATAAAACTAAAGAAAATGTTCCAAATGAGCGTGTCCTTAATAAAGGACACAAATCACAGACACTTTTCGCTAATACAGAAACGTTATTTTCCAGTAAAACTGTCATATTTGTTCACGTTTTGCTGTCGTTTGATGATCTACAAATAAGCATTTTGAACTTTTTCTTCCTTGCGTGTTTTTGACAAAGCGAAGTGCTACATTTATGGCTTCGTAGTTTTCTTGATAGAGTTCTTAGGCAGCATTTGAAAATTTCAATTCAACTCAAACGTTTCATGTCTATCGCATTTCTCATAGTTACTTTCGCTATCACGATTAATATGCATTATTTCATCAGGTTTTTCAATTGCTTGATCAGTTTCATCTTCCTTCAATAAAGAGATCACAAATGCCCATTTTTTATATTCTGCTCATTTACATTTATAAACCATAATAAGTCGTACAACACAGCAATCAAAACCACAAAGTTAATCATAGGGGAAAGTATAGCATATTCATAGAAAATAATTTTGAACAAAAGTGGTCGTGCAGGGAACTCGATCAAAACAAGTACCTTGATTGTAAAAAACCGTTCGCCACTTTCAAAAAAGAGGCATGCATACAATTGACAAATTCATTTGAGTTTCCATTAAGACTGTCTAATAGGAGGATACCGTCAAGGTCACTGTTAACGAATAAACAGTTTTACCAGAATTTGGAGTGATTCAGCGCCTCATGCGACCGCTCCCATGTAAAAAGTGAATTCGATACAAAAACATCGATGCCATTTCTAGAAAAAATAGTGTAAAACTCATAAAATACATCTCATACAACTCATAAATTACATCTTGGCCAAATAATCCTTCAAAGGGATCAATATGCTTATCCATATATCATAAAACTCATTTACATGGGGCAAAAAGCAACAGAAAAATATTATTTACAGCTTTCCTAAAAGAAAAGGAGACGGAGTTAAACATGCCAGTAAGTTTGAAGGTCAAAGAGATGATAATCAAAAGTAATATTCTAAGGATTAAAAGTACGCAATAAAAAAATCTCTCATCGTGGGATTACAGCAAAGCAAACAAAATATCTTTTTTTATTTGGTTTTAGGATCAAAGATAGCTAATGAGCGTTTGAAAGTGGAAAACCAGATGATATATATATAAATTATATCAGTGTAAATGTGTATTTTTTACTTTGTCAGAAAGCATTTTGTTTTACTTCATTCCAAAAAATAATTTTTAAGCCTTTTATATTTTCAATATGCTCGCGCCCCCCTCGCAGGGGTATCGTGCCCCCCAGGGGGGCGCGCCCCACAGTTTGAGAAACACTGCCCTAAAGGTTTCATGAATTATGTCTTAACTTCAATCATAGGTCTTTGTAGTCGCAGTAGCCAATGGATCCTGTTAGTAAATTCGTGGATGGCGTTGTTGAGTCGTCTGCCCAAGTCCTAGTGCCATTGAACATCAACTATGTAGAGGAGCCGATGCACATTGAATCTGTGTTAAGGATCAAAGTACTTACGTTAGCGTGGTCTGATAGTTTGTAGAGTGGGATACCAGCTCAGGTATCGACCTCTTCACTTGCCCGATGCTCAACATTACGAGGATTTACAGTTCTTGGTCTAATTCCTTTAGGTGTCTATTATTGGTTAAATATTCAGATATTATCGAAAAGAATCCACGAGGTTTACATGCAGAAAAATGTAATTTCTATTGGTAAAGCTAACTAAAATTCTTAAGAAAAGTTAAAATAATGAAACTGATATTCTTTTTTCAATTCCTACTATTAGCTCACACTCTCTATATATTTATTTATTTATATTGGTGGAGTTTTCAATCGTTAATAAAATACATTTTAAAGCGCTCCATTGAGCTGAAATGTTATATACGAGATTATTTTGGACGACAATACAAGAATTTAAATATAGTTAATAAAAATTAATCGATTAAAACTAATTTTTTAAAGAATTACAAATACAGCTACGTTGGCATCATTTCTGGCGACTTAGCGACCCTTTTGGCGACTTGTGTCAAAACTTGAAAAGGTTATTTTTCCCCACGTTTTAAAACATTCAGTTGAACTAAAATTTTATATACACGATTGTTTTGGATGATAATACGATACTTACATGATAATTAATAAAAATTAATTACCACTTAATGTTGTGATTCTGTCACATGTATATACATATTTATATTAGTTGTAACTATTTAATAAAACGTAGCTAACGTAAAATTTTTCTTTGTTGATCTAAGTAGGAATTGACTTAATTTTTTTATGTTACTTGTTATATTGGTATCTATTGATAAATGCGTTCGCACAAATAATGCTATTCTATCCAATAAAATTAAAAACCTAGTCATAATAGCGCATGTTAAAACTAGGACAATTGTTTATATTGATTTATGTAATTTAAAACAAAGGTGGGCAAATTGAAACCCACTAAGATAGAAAATCCGATTTGAACGAAAATGTCTTTCCTGTGCCCGACTGAAGATTCGTATTGTGTATTCCATTATTAGGAAAACCAGAATTTCTTTATTAAGAAGACCAATTTCTTGAAAGTGTTTCGTCTAAAATTAGAAATCAGCGACAGAGTTTCGAGGAAGAAATCCCCCAAAAAGATTTCAAGATTTTAAGAAAATTGAGTTTATATTAATTTTGCTCCATTATGCTATGACTGCTGATATTGATACAAATACCGATGAGCTTGTAACAGTTTGGTACATAGCGGGCTAGAGGCTTGACACATAACGCATGATAGACTAGAAAGAGGGCTCTGCTGTAAACTGCTGTGGCAATTGAGCGGGAATGAGAGTAGAAGAAGGTGCTTTCGAACGGAAAAATGAAGGAAGATACCTGTAATTCCCTATGCAATTTATAACTGTAAATAGAGTTGTAAGTATAATGATGTGATTAAAGAAAATAATAAAACGGTAAATCCGGTAAATAAGTTTAATGTGTAATTCAACCACAGGAAGATACTACAAGCTACAGCTTGAACTCATTGACTTTTAGTCAGACCACAGTGAGAAGAAAATGTATGATGCTGACATTAATTGACTTTTACAAACCTTCGAAATTTCCATGTATGAAGAAGTTTGTGGGAAAATTTTTCTTTATATTTGGGTTCACATATGTTTGTTAGCAAAGTTTTTCTTACATGAAGTTCAACAAGAGTAAATATTGACGCAAAATGGTTGACATTATCGTACAATTAACTTTTACTGGTTTCCTTTTTTTCGCGGTAACCATTGTATAGTCACGTGAATCTATCAACCAATCACCAGATTCTCATGTAAACGGGCTGATAAAAATATCAGTAAGAAGCTGGCTTTTCTCCCCATCCACAATTCGCCGGAAATTTGTGGGTTTGCAAGTAAACGGGGCCAAAATAACTTAAAAGTTAAAATATTCGTTCCATCTAAATCCACCAATCTAGATACTATTCTAAATTTAAAACAAAGCAATATATTTTCATTATATTATTTACTACTATTAGTGTTTCATTACACTCTTTTTAAATAATTTTATAGCCCCAGATTTAACCAGTTTTCCATATATAATCAAGTTAACCCAAAAAATAAGACCGTTTGAAAAGGAAGGTAACTCTCAAACAATCGGGATATATCCGAATAATAATAATTGGTTCAATGAAATTGGCTGAAACTATCGTTAAACCAACAGTCTCTAGTAAAATTTATTTGGACATAACTGAAAAGATCTATACAACATAGAATCAGAATCAATGAATATCTAAACTATCAACCTGTACGCACCATCGAAATATATCACTGACCAGCGAGGAATAAGCCAAAACAGGAAAAATTAATTAACTCCGGAAAGGGTTGGAGTTATCGGAAATCCACTTGAGTCATACTCCAATAATTTTCATTGGGTTACGTCTGTATTCGAAGCTCCTTAATTAGTAACGGTGTTGTGAACGCAAGTAGATGCAGTTCAGACAAATGTTTGTTTCTGATTTATGATTTCGAATATTTTTGTCAAAAAGAAATAATAATTAAAACTCGACTCTTTCTATTTTTCAACATATCTTAAACTTTTTTTTCAATCTCTACTATTTTATAGTTCATTTTCTCCCTATATATATATATATATATATATCTTGCTCAAATTTTTAATCGTCAATAAAATACTTTCTATTCATCCAATCAAGTTCAAATACAAATTTTAAGTTGTAGTGGATGTCACTTGATGTTAATATAGTTTTTTCAAATATTAGTTATTTTATTCAGTTAAAAAATGAATAAATAGTAACAAGCAAAAATAATAGTTCACAGCATTAATAGAATGGAAAGTCATTTGCTGTGTCCCTATAGTGCAATGGCTAGCGCAGTAGACTTCTAATCTAAATGTTATGTATTCGAATCCCACCTGAAAATGCCTAATTTCTGCGAATGTATTTTCTTTTCTACTATACTATTTTATTAAAATAATTAAATTTGATTAATGAATAAATAATAAATATATAACAAACAAAACCGTACAACATCCTATATAGAAAGGGAAATGGAAAATCACTTTCTATTTTGTCATTTAATATCGTCATTCTGTCATATGTATATGCATATTTACATTAATTGTAACTATTTAATAAAAATAACTAAATAAAATTTTTCTTTGTTGACCTAAGTAGGAATTGACTTAAATTTTTTCTTATATTACTTGTGTTTTGCATTTTCTGTTCCAGAAACATGGGTAAAGAATATCGTTATGCATTAAATTTCTCTGTGTTTGAATCCTTCTTAGGAAAAGATTACATGAAAAATAATAGTGGCCGCGGTAGCCGAGTGGTATAGGTATCGGACCGTGGCTTGCCTTGTCACGCGTTCGTGCCCAGTACCACTAAAGACCCGTCGTGTAGGGCAGCGATGCACGTTAAATCTGCCGAGAGCTGAAACGTCCTCCTGTTGGTGGGGTGTGGTAGTTAGGAGAAGGGGGTGCCAGCTCAGGTGTCGTCCACGTCACTTGACCATGGTTCAAAGTTACGTGGTCCGTCGCCAAAAGCCCTCGTGTAGCTGAACAGTGCGACGTTAATATTCAAACAATCAATCAATCATGAAAAATAATATATAAGAAACAAAAATATGACACTCCTATTAAAATATAATTAAATACATTCTATTCTAGGAGAAAAGATTACACAATGCTCCCATAAAGAAAATCAGAATGATAATCTCTATGAAATTTATCTTTCTTTCGATCGTGGCTGGAACGTCATTATTTCGAGTCCAGTACCACTGAAGACGCGCGATGTAGAATAGCTGATGCACGTTAAATCTGTCGAGGCTCAAAGTTCTCCCCTTGACGAGGTGTAGTAATTTAGAGGGGGAAGTGCTAGCCCAGGGGTCATCCTTGTCACTTGACCGAGGTTTGAAATACGTGGTCCGTTGCCAATAAGCCTCGTTTTGCTTTGGATTGCATTGTTAATAAACATTCACTCCCTTTTCCGTCTGTTCTGCTTTTTACGTTAATGTAGTTTTATGCGGTATTTTAGCTTCAAAGACATTTTATTTTAGATGGTAACAATACTATATCTTAATGAATATCTATAGTTTAATATATATATATATATATATATATTAAAAACTCCACGGGTCTAATTAAAAAAACAAAGACAAATACAAGACAAGACAGTAAACTTCAATTGGTTCAACATTTCATGCGATCAGTTTTATTTATTAGAATAGAATTGTCCGATGTATGGACAACATATCGATAAATATCCCAGTTATTTCAAATTCGTTAAGGTAGTGTTTTTCAAACTTCCAATACTTGCAATCCAATTTTCAATCATAATTCTCATCGTGCCCCCTCCCTATTTTATAACAATGCATGGAATGCAATATAAGTGTGCTTTAACTCTAAAGCTACCAAACGACTTTTATTATAAGCCCTGCAAATTATAAAGATAAGTATTAAATTTTGTATATGAAAAACCCAGGAGAGACACTAGTGATTATTAAACTTATTTTTAATTTAATAGTGTTAAATTAATTATCAAAAACACATTGTGTAGTACGGATACATTTATAAGTCTACTATATCAGTTTAAATGTGTATTTAATTTTTATCATGTCAGAATGAATTTTATAGTTTGCTTCCTTTCAGTAAATTAAAACTAATTTTAAATATTTTATTTTCGACTTTTCAAAATGTTTGCCCCCCACATAGGGATATCCCTCCTTTCTAGGGGGCACGTCCCGCAATTTGAGAAACTCAGCGTTAAGAGTCGGTTCGAAACTCTTTAAAGCTGTCTTTGCCGAGTGTATGAGGCCATGCATGTTTCAGGCAGAAACATTTCTCAATTTTCACAAAAATTTGTAGCTTTGTAGTTAATAAATCTGTTTATATATATAACACAGCGTCTTTAAAATTTTAAAATATTTCCTAAATACTAATTTTTTCATTTTAACACACAAATGATTAGCTCAACTAGCATTACACTATAGGAGAATAAATGCGAAACATTTTGTATCAGAAAATGGATCAACAGATGGAATTGAGTAGTATGAAAACATAGGTTGATACTGTAGGATTACTGTAAAATGTGCAACCAAAGCTAGAACATAATATAAAAAAAACCATGCTTTAGTTCCTTTATATCTGAAAAAATATTCTGAACTCAGTTCTAATTTAACATTAGGCGAAGATTGTCTTAATATGAGACGGGGCAGAGTATGTAACAAATAAAATTTAAATACAACTGTGTGTGTTATTTCTTATACTCCTTGATTGACAGAAACATCTAAATCAAGTCCAAAAACCCGTGAGCTTTTAAACAATGAAGAACTGTAGCAGGATTTGAGATCAGTTAGATCTTATGGCAACCAATACAAGCCAAGATGTGGATAGGAGTGACTTATGTCCATTGCATTTCGGACAAGAAGGGTAAACTTAAAGACCCGCCACATGCCATTGAGATTGATTGTGTCCACTGCGAAACCTAGCAAGAGTAGTTTCATCTAGCCCACTTTTTTCCCCAAGCATTGCAGCATTAGGACGGCTTCTTTCATACCACTCATGTACAGGGGTCTGCCTCCGAGAGGAACTGATATCTTATTTAATACGGGGAAAAGTAAGGCATCCACTATGTGTAGAATCTTTATGCCTACCCTCACAGGCCAAACCATCTGTAATCTCATTCCCAGAGACATTCACGTGTGACTGTATCCACTGAAAAAAGATCTTAACATTGAAACTCAAGCAATTTAAAAACTCACCAATACTCGTTGTCGTTCGGTCACCATGCTTCCACCATTCATACCGATGCTGAATATAGTTTCGGCTGTCATTCAATATCCAAATGTCTGCATTGACATTCTCAGTAAAACAAAATTTCAAAGCCTCCTAAACAGCTAAGAGTTCTGTCGTCAGAAGTCCTCTTACAGATCCTAATATCATTCCCCTTTTTGATGAAATTTCTACTACCTGAGACAGCGCCTACCCCCATGCTGCCATTAGTACAGATCTGTAACACATCACACTGGATTTTATGAATAGTCTCCAAACCAAGCTGCCTAACATACATATTTTGACTTGTAAGTAATTATAATAAAGATTATTTGGACTGTGGATTTCCTCCGAAAAAGACCGAAAAAGAGAAGATTTCTTACATATTTTGTTATATTTAGGTTTCTAATCCATCCTCTTGTTTCCAATTTCGCAAGGATTCTTTTTTTCTTGTCATGGATGTTCTCAAGTTTCGTTTTGCTTCAAAACATGTCAGTCAATTTTTTACTCAGACTTATAACGAAAAATAATTTCAATTTAAAAATAATTATCTATTTATTTTATGTTTAAAGTGAAAATTGTAAGCGAAAGAGAGAGAAAAATAAGAACAACCATTTCAAGAAAAATATAAAATAATTTTATAACCTATATTAAAAGATTTTACATTGAAGATGAAAAAAATATTTACGTATTAAATCTATATAATAGGGGATCTTTAACGAATTATATAAGTTGAGAAATAATAGTCGCAAGTCTGATTATTCTTTCAAAATGGAAAAGGGTCATAACTAGAGAAAACCTTGGTGTTTAATCTCTGGCATGTAGTTAATCTTGGCGATAACTCGCTGGAATGGGACTAATATATAAGCCCCGAGAGAGCAATTTTATAATTGATATAGGATAATCTATATAAAAAGATAGGTAAACAATCATAGAATTATTTTTAAAACTCTTTGATTAAAAATGATAAATCATGAATGTTTGATAAAGTAATTTTACCTGTTTTTTCATAAATTAAAATATGCTTCCTTGCATGTTTACTTACTTATCTGTATTTCGTATAATATTCACCTTAGACAAGTTCCGTTAGAGTAAATGAATTTTTGTGGGATGAGGAGCAACAAAGACTATTATACCCCTTCATACAAGAAATAATTTCTATACATATTATACAATAACTATGGCATCAAAAAATAGTCATACTTATAGAAAAGATACAAGTGAAAAAGAAAGTATTTAAGAAAAAATTTTGTATTTTATGATATCTATCTATAACAGAGACAGGCAAACTTTTCCAGGATACGAACTACTTTTAATTTTTCCAGGTGTTGACTTCCCCAAAAGCGTAGGTGTGATGATCTAAGAAAAAGGTCTACAATATTTTCTAATTCAATAATAAATACAAATACGTTCTTACCTACATATAACTGAAATAAAAACTTAAACCTTAAAGTCGCGTTTAAAAACCTAAAAATACAAACATAATGATAATAGCCACAAATAAAAATAAAATTAAATAATGCATTAACTATCAAAAATTTAAAATTCATTAAAAAAAAACACAAGTAATATAAAAGAAAAAATTAAGTCAATTCCTACTTAGGGTCAACAAAGAAAAATTTTATTTTAGTTACTTTTTTTATTAAATAATTATATTTGATATAAATATGTGTATACATATGACATAATCCCAATATTAGTGGCAATTAATTTTTTATTAATTATCCTTAAAGTATCATATTTTCATCCAAAATAATCGTGTATATAAAATTTCAGTTCAATTGAATGCTTTAAAACGTGAAAAATATTTTAAAGGTTTAATCCAAGTCGCTAAAAATGAAGCCAACGTGACTGTATCTGTAATTCTTTAAATAATTAATTTCAGTCAATTAATTGTAAATAATTATGATTAAGTTATCGTATTGTCATCCAAAATATTCGTGTATATAAAATGTCAGCTCAATTGAGTGCTTTAAAATGTATTTTATTAACAATGGAAAATTTTAACAAAATATAGGAAGATTGTGGTCTAGTAGCAATAATTAAATAAAACTTGTTTATCTAAATTTAGTTCTCGTACTTACAGTCAATAAAAGACTTAGTCTGCATACTGTCGGCCAATCTTGAAAATCTCGGTATATATTTACTAACTGCTAGTCTTCAGCCTCTTACTTCAAAATGACTTGGCAATCCACCGGTTGATCACGGTCGATTTATTGACGATTTTCTCAGAAACAGTTCTTAGTGGGCATCTATTACACAGAAGAAATAGTTTTGCCAAATTTGAAGTCTGCTAGTCTAATAGGAATTATTATTCAGGTTATTGAAATTCTTATTTTTTGCAGTGGAGCATAAACGCAAAAGAATAAATTTGTTTTAAGAATGTAACTAAATATTTTGTACACTAATAAAAATTTCAAATACATTGCAAAAAAAAAATCTGATAAAGGTAATTTATATTTTAAAAAAAGAAGTAAGTAATAATATCTAAATCCAAATGCGCAGCAATTCCTTAAAAGAATTATTTTACTTCGCCATTTTTCGCTGACGGTTATAATTTTTTATCTGCATCTGCAAATTTTTTTTTCAATTAAAAACAAATGGTAGAACTGAATGTCAAAATAGGGTTGAAACTAAATAAATATGATCTCAATAAGTGTGACTAAATTCACCTTATTTTGACAACATTTGATTAATATCGAATTCATATTCATCGACAAACGACACGCGAATTTTCTGGACAACAACAGTTGGTTTGATGAGAATTCAACATGTATATTTTACCATTTCAGGAGTGGAATTCACATTAGGACAGAATCCTTCGGTCTGCAAATGCACCCGCATCGATAAATATCGTAAAGTATCTTCATCGAAAACTTGTCTGTCATTTGGTCATCGAGGCTTGAAAGAGAAACACGAAAATTAATTAATTAACTCTGAAGGGGACCAGAATTATTGAAATCTACTTGAGAGCCAAACTTCAATTATTTTCATTTGGTTACATTTCTGTTCTCGGAGCTCTTTAATTAGGGACGGTGTTCTGAAAGCAGATACAATTAAAGCTCTGGTTGGTTTCCGATTTGTGAGAGGTTAGGACAAATAACATTTCCGCTTTTGTTTCCCCTTGTAACGGAGTTTTATTTCATAGTTTTCTTTCCAATTGTTTGTTTCTGTCTCCAATTCTAAATTATATTGATTCATCCTTTTGCTTCATAATTTTTACTATGTTTCAACGTATATATATAGATATTAGCTCAATGTTTGATTGAAAGAAAAAAAAAAATGATATATTTTTATTGTTGTATGCAGTTTGGACTTTTTTAAATAACGAAGCTGCTAAATCCGAAAAAACAGTTCGTTGTATGGAAAATTCGTTATATAGGGCTTCATCTTTCAATATACTTAGTCAACTACATAAAAACTTTTAAATTCATAAACACTATATTGCAGTGCTTCTCAAACTTTCAATATTCGTGACCCAATATTCAATCATAACTTTCATCGCGCCCCCTCCATGCAATAACGATGTATTGAATTCAATAATACTATACTTTGACGCTTAAGCTACAACACGACTTTAACCACTTGGGGTGTATATAAACGTCTCGCTCAGGTAAAGCTTTGATTTTCTGGACGTATATATATAACTTTGGGAAGTAAGATTTTTTCTGTATACTGCTATTCATAAAATTATTCTAATGGCTTTGGAATGTAATAGAAAGTACTTTGACAGTGTTTACGAATGATTTACTTATTTCAGAGGATTTGCTTAATTATTATTCTTTTCTTCCCCTCCCCCTCCAAAAAAATATTGCGTACACGCATCTACATGGAAAACGATGGCACTGGGAAGTGAATCGCATAACTTTTAATAGGCTGTTTAGGCATTAGTTATAAACCGTACAAATTATCAAGATAAGTGTTCACTTAAGTTCACACACACTTATCCTTAACTTAGTATTGTTAAATTAATTATAAAATGAATTGTAGAGTACTGATACATTTATAAGTGTATTATATCAATGTGTGTATTTTATTTTTTATTTTGTCAGAATATATTTTGTGTTTGTTTACTTCAGTAAATTAATAATTTCTTTAAATAATCTTTTGTTTTCGACTTTTCAATATACTCGCGCCCCCTCGTTAAGGTATCAAGCCCCCCTATGGGGGCACCCCACAGTTTGATAAAAAATGCTATATAGTATTATAAAAAGTAATTATTCACAGCTTTTTGTAAATTAATATCTATTTTATATATCTGACTCATCAAAGAAGAAGGAAAAACTAAAAGGAAAACAAGAAAACAGAATGTGGATGAATACAATGTATTTTCAGCATTAAGAAATTAATTGTATATTAAAATTGATGAATTTTAAAGACATTTTCTAATTTAAAGCCTACAAGTAATTTTACACATACGCATTTTTTAACTTGGCAACTTTAAGCATATATTAGTAGATGTTGTATCCTTTAATTTTTGGTAAAATCTCGTTAATTTTGTTTGAGTTTTCTGTTTGAAAGAATGCTTAATCTCATATTAAGCCTCGTATCTTTGCAATGCCCCAAACACCCCTTCAGGCATATTTCCTTCATACCGTAATCCACGTTGAATTATTTAAAGGAATTTTATGACTTCATCATACGAAGGTCAGAAATACTTTAAAAATAGGGAGAAAAAAAATACAATCTCATGAAAAAAAAATTTCTTTATATAGAAAATGCACTTCGCTATAGGGAGGTTATTTTATGAAGAAAATCGTGAAATGTGTTCTTGGTTCCAAAAAAAAGTTCGCTATACAGAAAAATTCGCAGTATAGAAGGTTCGTAATATGAAGGTTCGTCTGTATGTGTTATCGGCAAAGTCTGAAACCCCGGCATTCTTTAGAAAACCTAGACATTGTTTATAATTTCTAAGTTTACAAATGTTCAATGCTTGAGCCCCAAGTAAACGTCATAGCACATCAAGTCAATAGGCGAATCAATGCACAAACTTTTTTCAGTGTGTCACGAGGAAATACTTACCTTATCTACTTCATTCTGTATCTCTTAAGTCTGAAAGGTCAGCTGTGGTAGCCGAGAATGTACACACACTCCTTTATGAACCCCACAGATAGACTTCACTTATGGGCCCAAAACTGTTTCCGTCAGATCGGTGAATATGGAGACCATGCGATACAAGCTTTATCTAGGGGGCTCTTTTACGGCCAATCCATTGATTCATTTACGAAGTTATATGGATGCTCATCACTGGGGATATGCAGTGATGCATTGAACCATCTTGCTGCTGTAAATAAGGGATTGTTGATTCAATTTCTTTCAAATGAGGAAATAGCTATAATTGTAAGAGCATCAATATAGGCAGAACTAGGTGCAGTTGGTTTGCCAGTTACAGTCTTGATTAAGTCATGCTTTAGCCTTTACAAAGACAGCCAATTGTTTGAAACTGATGATACCACCTTAAGAATGTTATTATCATTTGGTGGTTGACTTAACCGAGCTTAATACGGAACACTCGTTTCACGGTAATAACAGATTCTGTCTTTCAAACCGTATAAAAAACCAAAACTTTTGCTTCTGTTTACTAGTCGTAAATTTTCTACTAGCGCATTGAACGGCGAAAAGTAGCATACGTTTGGCGCACATGCCAGCAAACAAAACTGTTTCATTCGATGGCAAGGTCATACTAATATGTTATATGTAATGAGTACTATAAAGCGTTGAAACTCCGATATTCTTTTAGAAACACCTGGTACTATAATCTCTAGGTATAGAACCATCTGTGATAGTAATCCATTTCTTTTTTTAAGTTCACCCTCCATTATAAGTTGGGGATGCGGTAGCCTAGTGGTCAACGCGCATCGGATCGTGGCGCGGCGTGTCAGCAGGTTCGAGCCAGTAACATTAAAAGACTCGACGTGTGGGGGAGCAATGCGCTAAATCTTTTGAGAACTTAAACGCCGGCCTCCGTTGGTGTGGTAGTTAGGAGAGGAGGTGCCAACTCAGGTGTCGTCTTTGTCAGGACCATGGTTCAAAATTACAAGGTTCGTCGCGAAAAGGTGGCGTGTAGCTGAACATTTTCTTTAATATTCTTACTCACTTACTCCATTGTAAGTTCTGAAGAAATGCATATTGTAAAACGAAGAATGTGTCAATAGACCTAGATTTCGTCGGTATGTGTAAAAAATGCAAGGAGCATTCCACAGTTACACCTGGAACACAAATTAATATTATTGATGAGTAAACTATATATTGCGGAGTTCGAAGAAGTACACAGTTCAATTAAACAAACAATTAGATTTATTCTAACGCTTGGAGCTCGATACAACACTGGACTGAGAACATGCCCAACTGGCGATGAACTCTGCTTTTATACACTTCTGGAATATTCGAGAAATAACCAGTATGCACTCTAAAGAATGATCTGGATTCATCTAGAACCTAGAGAAACAATACATTAAAAGCGGAAACAAAATTCCAGTCTTTGGATAAATCTGCCGGGGCCGGGATTCGAACCCGAGACCTGAGGAAGTTCAGTCCAACGCTCTGCCAACTCGGCTATCGGGACTTGTAGCAAATTATGCGTGTGGCATTGCTCCCCTCGAAAAAGAAGACAGCGCCCCGCTGTCATTTTGTTCAAGGGTCTTTATTCTGGAACGAGTGATGGGTCCCGCTGTGTATGCGTAACT
>BMAU01005145.1:0-19554 GCA_019973935.1 Trichonephila clavipes | reverse complement strand
ATACTCCGATAATGCACGTACATTTAACGCAGCTGAAAGGGAGCTAACATATTTTGCCAACATCTTGAAAGACAGTGAATTTCAAAGTTTTGTCGCAGATAAAGGTATTCACTGGAAGTTCATAGTTGAACGTGCGCCTTGGTGTAGTGGATTTTACGAACGTCTTGTTAAAACTATAAAGGATCCTTTACGTAAAATACTTGGCAGGGCACTTCTAACATTTGAAGAACTTTCAACGATACTTTCAGAAGTAGAAGTCATCGTTAATCATCGACCACTGACATACGTGGAGGATGATCCAGGAGAGCCGGAACCACTAACACCGGCCCACTTCCTCGAGTTAGGTTATGGTGACTCTAAATATCCTATACATTTCATCGAACTGATCGACGCCACTACGGCAAAGGAGTCGTACAAGAAAAAGAAAGACTTACCGAACTCTTTAAAACAACTTTGGAGACGCTGGAAAGAACAGTATTTGCTCCAGTTAAAAACAGCTAATCATTTTAAAACACCATCTGTTCATAAGAATTTAAAAATTAAACGACGTAGTTCTTGTTGAAGGAAATGTAAAATCAAAATTATTGTGGGAACTTAGAATAATCAAAGAAATATTTATTGGAAGAGACGATAACGTTAGATCTTGTCTTGTAAAAACTTTTTAAAGGTCTCTTCAAAAACCCATTCAATTGCTGTACCCCTTTAGAAATTGTATAATATACTTGTACTAATTTGTTTATATTTTTCAGATTAATGGTAGGAGATTACACATTATTATTTAATCTCTGTTAAATTTATTTTTTGTGAAATCTTGAGGTATGTATCCTAGTATTTGTTTGTTTGTAAATTGAAGCTTTGTCATCTAAGTTTCATTATATTGTGTACTTTAATGTATATTTACTTTTTCTTCTAATATGTATAATTTAGATTTGATTAGTAGTATTGTATCAGTATTTTCTTTGTAAGAATTGTATTAATTGTGGTTCGATATTTACTGGGTGAACATTCTGTTCACCGGTGGGGTGTGTGCCGAAATATTGACCACGCGAGGGCGCTGGTGTGCGCACATCTGTATTAAAATTGTAAAGATCGTGAGAGTGTGTGTGTGTAACTTGCATCGTAGAATGTAAGCCGCATCGCGGCAATTCGTATCTAATTAAACATTATTATACCTAAATTATCTCATGGAACTACTTCTTTGTGGACTGTCTTAACTAATTCGCCCGATACACACTCCTTTCGTTTCGATATAAATATGGACATTGCTTCGTTTATAATTCGCTACAGCCCCTATGCCGCGAGATGAAGCGTCTGTTGTTATTTGTAACTCTGCGTTCTGATCAGGTAGTGCCAAGACCGGTGGATTCAATATGGCTTTCTTAATATCATCAAATGCCTCCCTGCGTTTCGGATGTCCTCTCAAATGGAGTGTCTTTTCTCAATAGATTCGTTAAGGGAAGTGCACGTTTTGCGAAATTCTTGATATATCTCCTATAAAAATTACAACACCCTAAGAAAGATTTGATTCGTTTTTGATCCGTTGGAACTGGAAACTCGTTAATTGATACGGACTTATCTTTATCTATAAGAATGCCTTCCGGCGTTACCACAAACCCCAAAAATTTACAACTCTTTGTTAAAAACTGACATTTACTCGGATTAAATTTTAAGTGAATTCTTTCAAAGCGTTCAAAAACCTTACCCAGTAGTTCAAAATGTTCATCTATAGTTTTAGTGAATAAAATAATGTCGTCTATATAAACCAAGGCTCCGTTGTGTAATAAATCTCCAAGGACCTCCTGTGCAATTGATTGAAAAGCTTTAGGCGAGTTTTTTAAACCGAAACATATCTATTAAATTCATATTTGTCACCGTCGGGAGTAGAGAATGCCGTCTTATGTCTGTCTGCAAAGTGTAGTGGAATTTGATTAAATGCTGATTTCATGTCTAAAGCCGAAAAATGGTTTGAACCCGAAGTTTCATGCAAAATGTCGTCCAATGTTGGAATAACGAAGTCTTGAGTCAAAAAGTTATTTCGTTAAGTTTCCGAAAATCTAAAACAAGGCGCCATTTTTCTTTTGTTTGACAAACAAGGCCGGAGTATTGTACTGAGAATTAGATTTCGAAATAATCCCCGCTTTCTCTAAATCTGCTATCTGACGTCGAAATTCGTTTCTTAAATTAAATGGAATTTTATAAATCGGACATTTAATGGGATAGTCATGCTGTAAACTGATTCTATGATGCCCGTAGCGGCTGCAGATAGTTCTACCGTAGAGCGAACGAAAGCACATTTGTGCGAAATTAAAAGTTGAAATAATCTGTTTTTATCTTTGCTGTCCAAACCTGAAAGGTTAAAATCCTTTCTCCGTGAGTGGGGATAAAATATCTTGAGAAACGGGAAAATCGGTAGAAAAGTCTTCATAATTATTGACAGTAATTATTTGCATGTTTTTGTTAAGGGTGATTATGTTATCTGAATCGTTTCTAATTTCTAGGATGGTGTCATTTGTTTGTGTATTAATATTAATTTGCGAAGTAGTTAAATGAATGTTTTTTGTTTTTAGCTTTGCTGAACTCTGAATAGTGGCCAATGACGTCGAATTAGATAATGTTTCAACATGTATACGAACATTTGTGACCGAATGGGGACCCACACACGTTTTGTGTTTTAAAAATCCATGGATAAAGTTACTCTGGACGACACGCTGAGAGAGCAAATAATGAATAAGCGGAATTGAAAAATTATTAATTAATAAACGGTTTTTACCCATATCTAAAACTGCATTCCATAATTTCAAAAAATCGTATCCCAAAATAGCGCAATAATTATCGTTAATCTCTTGCTTAGTTATAAAAAAAAATATGTTGAAATTGAAATTCCCTAATGACAATTGTATTTCATAGCAACCGATGATCTCTACAGTGTCTCCACTCACTGCTTTAATTTGAATTGAAACATTAAATTCCCCTAAAGTTATCATTTTTTATTTTAGTGAAAAAAGAATGTGACATTAAAGAAATGGACGCGCCCGTGTCAATTAAAATTCTGAATTTGTGATCTTTCACATTAGTTTTTATTATTGGTAGATCAAATATATTATCTCGAGATTTAATAGAGAAAACCGCTCCTCTACCACTTGTAAAACATCTAAATACGGCTTTCTCCGCGGAAGTTTAAATTGTCGTTTCTTGTATTGCGTTGAAAACCCCTATTCCCAGAAGTCGTGTGTGTCCCTCTCACCGGATGCCTGGGGGCTGCGTAATTATCGCGAAAAGCCGATTCTTGAAATGGACATGCCTCCCATCGAAGCCGGGGTAACGAGAAACAGAAAAATTCGCTAGCGGCGCTTCTCCGGGGGCTGGTAATTGGCTAAACGGTCGTCTCACTTCTTTTCTACACTCCGCTTGTCTATGTCCTTGAATGCCACAATAGAAACATTTGAAAACATTCTCCCTTCTGTTAAAAAATTCCCCCGTTTTACGAGCTGTAACTGAACTGGCTTACTGTAGACGCCCGACTCTTAAGTTGATTTCTTCCAATCTATCCGTTAATGCTGAAAGGGACCGAATTTTCCGTTTGTGCGGGCGACAAACCGGATCTCTCGTCGTTAGCTATCTGATTCAATTTCATATTTTGTTCCTCGATCAACGCCGCGCTGATTGATTCATCTAAATTTAAAGGATCACGTGAGGATGTCATTTCTCAGACCGCTTATGAAACGTGATTGTAGTAATTGGTCGTTCGCGTTCCTCACCGTGGTGTTTTGAGCCGAATTTCCTGACTGGAATATCTGTGTTCCCAGTTTGTTGATGCGTGCTGCGAATTCCCTGTACGCTCTCAGAAGAACCCCCTGAATGCATGATGAAAATAACTGTAGTCGCGTTGATAGGGGGACGGCCTTCTCGAATCTTTTAATAAGAATTCTTGCGATATCATTGTACTCTCCCCTGCAAATTGACTGTGGGTTGGGTCGGATAAAAATTCTTCAGCTATTCCCGCTAATTTTAATTTGAGAATAGTAACTTTCTCGTCGTTTGACCATTTGCCTAAATTCGCAACATCATTTATTTTATCTAGAAACCTACGTATTCCTAACGATTCACTTAAGTCATACATTGGGATCAAATCAATTAGATTAAATTTCTGACGCCGTTTGCGTCAAAAGGGGGTCTGTTTGTCGAGTACGTGGCATGTTTAAAAAAATCAAGACAAAATTTCTAGCGAGATTAAATCGCAACGGAAACCATTAAATTCTAAATAAACAAAATTCCAGCGCTCGTGCAAGGTAAAAGAAATTCATGAACTCCTAAATTTAAATAAACTTTAACTAATCGGCTCTCGCGTAAATACATGCATAGAAAAAATTATTCACATCAATGTTAAAGAAAAAAAAATAAAGAGCACCAGTACCTGTGACATCATGCTGCACCTTGCACCCATCTCCTTCTCAAGAAAAAAAAACTACAAGAAAAAAAAAAAAATTCACAAGTATCAAATTCGAGCAATAGATAAAACACAGTAGCACACAATAAGTTTGTTTTGGTGACCCATCGAGAAAGATTTACATCAAATGATGTAAAAAAAAAGAAATGGTCATCGGCACCAAATGATGGTACAAAGTAAAAAAAATTTAATATCCTGGTCACGGCACCATTATGATGCGACGCTTGTTTAACTTAAATGATTAATTTATTTTCTATATATCCATTAGCTAAAAGTACAGGTTCTTAACGTAACATCGCATCATAGCTTAAGTTCAAACACTAAATCATTTAAAGACAATAAAACAGTACACTAAATTAAAAGGCCGTTCTTTAAATAATTATTAATTTATTTTAACATAATAATTTTGGGTTAATTTACAAACAGTTGCATAACAAAATTCTACTTAGCTTTTGAGAAAGGGAGGATTGAAAGGAGTGAAAACATGTCGCCGCTCGAAGCCCCGCGGAGTCCAGTTCAAGGCCTGGGTCTAATTTTCTATGTCGAGTCTCTGGGTCCGAAGTGAGTGTGAAATTGGGGTGCATCCCGTTTTTATTTGGCGTCCCATTTGCACCAATATGCTAGAGCGGATTCTTTTACTCGTCCGCTTAATTTCTTTGATTGGTCCAGAGTCGGCGTATGGTTACCTCACACACAGTTAATGACATTTTAAGCGCGGAAATTCTAATGACACACCCCCGATATCCCGATATTTTATGGGTACAATGCCCTTCCAGGCGTGGGAACGAGTCACCCTTTGCTAGGGTTCGCCCTCAGAGGTGGGGTAAGAAAGACGCATTCCACCGAATTCCATTTCTTGTAAACAGGGCAAATGTAAAATCTGCAATTATAACTTTGGGGACTGGCGACCTCCCATCAATATATTGTGTGTTGCGTATTGAGTCATCGTTGATTCTCTCATATTAATTATTATAATTATATTTGTTAAAAGTTTAAGTTGAATATCTTAATAAAGTCATATTAAGATAATGTTTAATCGGAGGTTTTTCGCTGACCCTACATCTCTAGCTCACGCTGATACTTCGAGGGATGTACTTCCAAGCGGAGGTACATCACAACCTTAAACTCCCGAGAACAACTCATTCGAGAGCAAAGGAAAGATCCTGAGTTAGGACACATCTATCGTTATTTAGAAAATTCAGACGATGATTTCCGGGTTAAGGTATCCGACTACGTTCGAGACTTTTTTTAAGTTTTCAAAAATCCCTAATATTTTTACATTTTTAGTTTCACTTTTATACACAATAATAAAAAGTACAGTTAGAAATAATATATGTACATAAAAATTTGCAAAAATTAAAATTTTTAAAGAAATTTTAATCAAATTTTGGAATTTTTTCAAACACTCTATTTTTTAAAATATTTTATATTTTCCATAAAATATTGCTGCAATACATTTTTAAACACATTTCTAGAGAATGACCTACAAGTGTTAAATTACTTTTTTGAATCAAAAGTTATGGCCAGTCGATCTTGCGAACTAGAAATTCAATCAAATTATCGTAACTTTCAGAAAGAAATACAACTATAAAATAACTAAAAATTGTTCAATTTCTTAGCTTGTAGGTCATGTTCTAGATAATACCAATAATAACATTTGTGTAAAATTTCATACAAGTATCTCTAATAGTTTTTTAGATATCATGTTTGAAATATCATGAAATTTACAAAAAAAAATGGTTAAGAGAAAATGCATTTAAACTTTATAAAATCAATTTCAAAACAAAATATGACAAGTATATTACTAAAACTCTCCTGATTTATAAGTAACACTCCCACTCTTTGGAAGTTTGTTAAATTTTTTTCTTTCTTTTGGGCCTCCTTTTTTCTGGTTGATTTTATAAAAGGCAAAATGTTGTTTCGAGTCACCAACTCGAAAGATGTCAACAAATCTCTCATCACGCAGTATATAATTCCCCTGCATTTATGCCAAATGCTTTCAAAATACTTAACACATCAATGAAAGCTTTTTTAAAAATAATGACGGTAATATATGGGTACCCAAAGAAAATGGTTTTAGCTCGATAAAAGTTTCTTTCAAAATGATTTGCCACAAACAGGCGTTAAATGATACATTTTTATTTGTGTCTTACCGTGGAGGCAATTTTATAATAACTGCTTATCACACTGCTTTGTGTACACAGGTTTAACAATATTTTAAAGTTTCACAGAAATACATACAATTTTTTCTGTTTATTGTTTTCTGGTGTCGTTTCCTCGTTGATAGTCACACCAGTTCTCAGCTCAAATCGGGCACGGCCCATATATGGGTTTCTCCCCTGTTGGAGCAACAGTGAAAAATACTGCTATTGTAGCACTTAGCATAGCTTTGGCGTGATTGGTGTTAGTGCTAAAACAGTGTAGAATTTTATTAAACATAACATTGATAAGTTTTTCCTTCTCCCTCTTTCCTCTTTCCTCTTTCCGACAACTCAATCTTTTAGAAGTATCTTATGCACTCATATGATGACATTGTTGACACCATACACATCTTTAACAGAAAGGTATCCTTGGAATCACCATCACAAAAGAAATACATATTTTTAAGATTTCGTAGCTCAAAACATACAAAGATTTTGTACGCACTATGTTTGAAGTAAATCCCAGATGATTGCAGGAACACGCATGTATGACTGGACTTATAGAATTCTAAAAAAACTTTGATAACATTTCCAAATGTAGAATTTCCCAGTGTCACACAATGTATAAAGTTTCTATAGAAACCACATTTAACGATGAATGTCCATGTGTCTCTGCCGTCAACGGATATTCCACATTCTTCAACTGACATTTTAAACATTTTATAATGCTTTTCGCTTAAAAAGCAGTGTCGTTCATGGCATCTTTAGCCGTTGGTGTAGCAGCACAGACAAGACTTTCTTTCACAAAGTGTAAATGCTCCTTTTGTCATACAAGGCCAGTTCAGCTTAGCACATAGCTTTTTCACAGGTAAATATCATCTTTCAATCACTCACCTTCTAAAAATAGGTTGCAAATTAATAACACTTTGCTTTTTTAGCTTTTCAGTAGCTGAAAAAAGGACGATAAAACTTTAATCGGAGCATTTTTCAAGTCACATTAGAAGTCAGTCCAAACATGTAATCTTCATGCAGGTACAGATTGTTCTCAAAAACAATTGGAGAAACACAAACTTGAAAACACACTTCCCAATTTAGATAAAATATTCTATTACCTCTTAATGTTCCACTAAAACATTCTTTTGTTCTGTAAAAATACCTTTACTTATCCCAGTTTTCGTTCATTACAAAGTTTGAGCACTTCAAGTCAAGAACATTACAAGTCAACACTTCCACTGTTTTTGTAAATGTCTCACCAGCATAGTTGGTGTTTTCAAGAGGTTAATTTGATTCATTTTTGATAATATCAAAAGCAGAATGTTCAGAAATAATTAACAATTAAAATTGTGCAATTAAAGCAAAAAAAAAAAATCAGGTTTTTTGAAGAAATTTGCGAGCAACATTCGAAAGAGATTCAAATCAAAAAACAAAAAAAAAACATATGAGGTCAGAAGAAACAGATGTTGCCAATCGCAGAAGTCCAATTAAAAGATTGAAATTGTTGCCTATCAATAAAATAGTTTTACAAAATGTCAGAAATTGTTTTTAAAATTATAATGGGTTGAAATTGCAAAATTATGGGTAAAAGCATGTTAAGCAGTCAACTTTCGATTTCGATTTCACCTCTTCCGTTTTCAATTTCACCGCTGTAAAAATATTTTAAACACCTGTAACTTTTTTTTTTTTCTAATTATCGCACAGACAAAACAAAGGCAGATTTAGAAAGATAATTGTTTGAATTCTAAAATATCAAATAAAAGAAAATGGGATTTTTGACCGAAAATGACGTTTTCGACGTAGTCGGATACCTTAATGCGACTGCATGCGAGGGTTGGTCCCAGGATTTTAAAATTATAGATGGCTCTACTCTTTTACGCGAAATATTCTACAACTCTTGAGAACTAAGAGTGTACATTCCTAGATCTCTTCGCGAAGCAATAATGTAAGAATTTCATGATCTGCCATTAGCAGACCATCTAGGAAAAAAAAGGAAGACCTATTTAAAATTACGCGACACATGTTATTTTCCGTATGAGGAAATATATATTTGAATATGTATCAACCTGTGACCGGTGTCAAAAATTTAATTACAAAAACGCACTTCCAGCTGGTCGTTTAATTCCGATAGTATCGAATTACCCCCAACGAAATTGTAATGTTAGACCTATTAGGCCCCCTGCCCCGCATCCTGACCCGAAAGATGTAGATTTTTATTGGTAATAATTCTACTACTTTCACTAAGTGGAGTGAGCTTATTCCTCTACGAAAAGTTTCTGCCCAGCCATAGCTAACGCCCTTTTGAAAAATTATATTTCACGTTTACGGAGCCCGATTTCTTAATTAGTGATAACGGCCCCCCAATTTATATCCGAGGTATTTGAACATCTAAGTCACAGGTTGGACATAAAAACATATGAAAACAGTAACATACAGGCCAAAGGCGAATTTAACGGAAAGAGTTAATCGCAATTTAGTCCAGATGATAGCCTGTTTTGTAGAAGAAAATCACGAAAACTGGGACCGATTTCTTTCATGAGTTTGCTTTCGCGCTGCGCACTTCAGTGAATGAGACAACAAATAAAACTGCGGCTGATTTATTCTTAGGTAGAAAGATTATAACACCTTTAATAAATTAATAAATGTCACAGAGGGTGCTGAATATGTAGGAAGAAACATTGAGAAAGGTAGAATATGCGGAAACAACATAAAATTGGGGAAAATATTATAATCAGAAAAGGAGAGAAGTTAACATCAAGTAAATGATTTGGTGTTAATACAAACTCATTTTATAAGTGATGCGGGTAGGAGAGTGGTCGGAAAGTTTATGCCTAAGTTTGAAGGGCCATATAGAGTGTTGGAGGTTTGGAATAACAATTTAATCATTTGGAAGAAAGGTAAAAGGGTCACAGTTAATATCAACCAGGTGCGAGTGTACCATCCACGACAATCCGACACGATTAGTTTAGATAGTCATGTTGAGACACTATATGAAGGTCAGAGGTCTAGTAATGGGTCAAGTAGATCGCACAGAAAATTCAAAGGATCTAGGAAAACCTCAAAGTGAGAGAGTAACGGTCGTAAATCAAATAAGGGTAACCGGATGGGAGGATTCGAGATTGAAACGTAAAGAGTAAGGGTCAAATGGTTCAGTGGACAGGAAAGATTTAAAGAGGTACGAAATTTGGAGAAAAACGATCTCTGCTGGGATCCGAACATAGGGACCAGAAAAAGACCAAACCCTGAACCAAAACAGGGGATAAAAAGAGCAATTCCGTCCTCGGTTTCATCTCGAAATTATAAATATAGAAGACATAATAACCCTCTCAGGGATCACAGTCCGTTGCAGGTCCCTCACATCAAAGAGATAATAGGCAGGGCAAGCCACCGACAGAAGGGAGCAGGCACGAAGGAAGTGGACAACACGACAAGGCCCAGGAGACAAGGACAACTAAAAGCGGAACCAACAGGGCAGCTGAGAGGAGACCAGTCCGGTCTAAGCAGGCGACAGCAGTGAGACCTTGTCCTTACTACCTACGCAGCCGAGTAAAACAGCCCGAAGGAATTCTAGAGGAGCGGAGGAGCATCGGAATCGACAGTATCCCACAGAACAACATCAAGAGAAGGAGCCTCAGTATGGAAGCCTTAGACGGAGATCCGGTGGATAGGAGCGAATAGAGGACAAAGAAAAAATCATGTTGTATCGTTTCTTTTTTCTGCTTTCGAACAAGTGGTCGGAAGAATTATTACAAGAAAGCAAGTCACGGGCGGATTTTTAATTTAAGAAGCCATGCAAAAAGTGGACACTACAATGAGTGTGTTTTTTTCTTGATGAGAAAAATCAGCTTTTGTATTAATTTTTTTGTATAAATATGGAGAAAACATTTGTAAGAATGCATTTGTTTACTTCTATGTATGACTTCTCTAAGATGCGACAATTCCTTTGGTTGTTTGTTTTATTGTTTTTTTTTGAAAAATGTTAGAAATTGTATGTATATGTATGTGTATATTTTGTCTCGCATCTGGTGACTTGGGACGCGGCGTAATTAGGTAGGGCTAACATTTAATACTAACAAGCGCAGCATGCATGAAATGGGAATGTTAAGGAACCAGATGCTTCAATTGATGTATATGAAAATGATATGTAAAAAAATGAATGAATTTGTATATACTATAGATGTTTGTTTCTTCACAAAATTTAAAGAGGTTCTCATTTCAGGGTAGCTGACCCTGAGCATTGTATAGTGAGCAACGAATCAAGGTGGAAGTCCCAATATGGTTGTATAATTATATAAGTAATTAAGGAAACCACGTAGGCAGGTTTTTTACCATTTCGGTGGTTTTTCCCTCGCCTCTTAGCCAAATGGGCATGGTGTAGGGAAATTTAATTCTGTAAATGTTACGTCTTTTAAAGGGCAGTTTTAGGTCGTAACTTTTTTCTTTCCCTTAAGGAAGGAGAATTTGTAAAGTATACGATTGGTAGATATATATATTAATGTCGTCGGGACTATAAATCATGTCTAGGAATTGGTTACGTAATTTATTTTCAGGCCGTTTGTGACCTTCGAATAAATCCCGTTTTCTTTTTGGAAGGGATTGTGACAAATCTGTACGGAACTTTTCCACTAATCTTCTTATGCGTCTTTTTGGGGAACATAAATTCGCGTTTATTTCCAATCAACTCCAAAAAGATGAACGGGATATTCAAATTAGATAAGGTATTTAAGTCGAGCGTTGTGAGATGGAAGGCTATTGAGCCAGCAACTTTAACCGCAATATTAGAGGCTTTCAAGATATTTGAATAGTGTAGAAGAATTGTTGTGATTATAAGGAAGTACCAGAAAGCTGATATAGCCAACGGTAAATATAATTTACTTACGCTTAAAAGAAGCGTTAGTTTAGTCGAATTAGTTAAAGTTAATGAGAGTTAAGAATTCAGTACGTGTATTTCTCGGACCTCCTATTTCGGTAGACCTTACTTGATCTTGAGCGTAATTATTAATTAGTTGCATCATTCGTAATTTGTGGCCGCGGTAGCCGAGTGGTATAGGTATCGGACCGTGGCTTGCTTTGTCACGGGTTCGAACCCTGTACCACTAAAGACCCGCCGTGTAGGGCAGCGATGTACGTTAAATCTGTCGAGAGCTGAAACGTCCTCCCGTTGGTGTGGTGTGGTAGTTAGGGAGAGGGGGGTGCCGGCTCAGGTGTCGTCCACGTCACTTGACCATGGTTCAAAATTACGTGGTCCGTCACCAAAAGCCCTCGTGTAGCTGAACAGTGCAACGTTAATATTCAATCAATCAATCATTCGTAATTTAATTTATTATAAAGGTAAATCTCTTTATTGGACGTAACATAAAAGTATTATATGTTATCAGAGAGATTTTTTTGA
This sequence comes from Trichonephila clavipes, assembly GCA_019973935.1. NCBI lineage: Eukaryota > Metazoa > Arthropoda > Arachnida > Araneae > Nephilidae > Trichonephila > Trichonephila clavipes. Next base: position 7,580 of record BMAU01005145.1, on the reverse strand, counting down.
GAAAAAATTATAATAATAAATAAATATTATTATTATTCAAAATGGCTCTTAGTGGTTCTTTGCCTCAAATTAATCTTGGTGTTCAAGGTGAGACCCAGGGGGTCACCACAAATTAATGCGACGTCATAATTATATTATAAATATAATTACGCATTTCCACCGAATTAGTTCATGTGCTTCAATGTTGAAAATTTTTGCTTTTTGCAGAAACTTTCTTTTAGAAAGTACATAGTTGTCAACGATATAATAATGCACATATTTAAACAAAATGCACTTAACTTAAAATTATTCGTAAAATGTAAGTATTTTTCTTTAATTTTGAAAACTGTTTGAAGAATTTTAACTCGTGAACTCTTTACCCAATCATCAAATGTTAAATGTTATCTAAACTTTACAAGGTGAACAACTAGTATGTCAATTTTTAATCAACGGGAAACACGTGATTGCCGTTATCATGTGACCATCATGAATTTAGTCCATTACACGCACAGGTGATCGCAAAAAAAAAGTTGATTACACTCTTAGATAGAGTAAACATTTATATGGGTAAATTTTATTATCATCTGGATAATGTAATATTCATTTGTTTCAATGAATATTAAAGTGTGATCACACACACACACAAGGTCTTACTGTTATATTCATACATGTGAATTATTATTTGTTATGTATGAATATTTGGTTTGAAAATTATCCTTTGCATATGAAGGATATTTGTGTGTTGATTGTTTATTAACGTCGTACTTCAAAGCAACATGAGAACTATTGGCGACGGACAGTGGCGTAACGTACACCCCCGCAACACCCGCATCGCGGGGAAGCCCAGGATTCTACAGGGTCTAACGCCTGGTGTTATGGTTTTGCAATATTTTCTCCCTGAATCAAACTTTGCATGGGGGCCCTAACCTTCTCCATTACGCCACTGAATAAATATACCAACATTATGTTTTTAATGTCTTAGAAAAAGATAAATTGAGAAGCGTTTCGAAATAAGTTATTAGGATTTATGAATTAGATGTTACAAATAAAGGAGATTCAAATTATTAGTAGATATCAATTAAAGTTATTATATATATATATGTGGGAGTCCGAATAAATCTTCGAATAAAAATCAGACTCTTCAGAAGGCGGGATTTTAGATTGGCGTAGGTGGTTTGTCTAGGGGTAAATATTTAAGGGTGAGTGATGAATTAAATGAATCTAAGTCATTAAAAACACGAATACTTCTTTAAGTAAAAGAGAGAATTTATTTAAAGTTAAAGGAAAATATTTACAAAAAAAAAAAAGATAATTACAAATAGAAAGAAATGCAGGAATTAAGTTAATTAAAAGTTGAGTAATACCTTTAGAAGACGGGGAAATGAACCTTTCTCATTATTGGACGTTAGGACTGGCGGTGCCGCGTTGGACGCGGAAATGCGGTAGACGCGATGTGTTGATCAAGCAGTAGTTAGTTGGCCTCTGCCGAAAAATTATTCAAGCCGGAGCTACGAAAGCTCACTAGGTGGCGCTGCTTCGGAATGCAGTAATAAATCAAATTGAGATTTATGGTCCTCTGAAAAGGATATCACTCAACCTTTTACAAATGTTTCAAAGGGAAAATCCTACAGAATCACCCTCTCCTGACAGAGCTGGTCTCTCAGCTCTTACAAAATGTTGAGAGCTTAAGTACTTTAAATACAAACTATTTTTAGTTACAACTATAAATTTGATGATTATTGGAATATGAATGTAATAAAGACAAATAATAAGATTCTTAAAGATAATAAAATAAAATATTACAGATGAAAAGATGTATACCTAATGTTCACAATTCGGACCTAAAATAAAGCATATAAAAACAAAATATCCCATGTTGTGATCTACAATTAACTAAACCATAAAAATGCTTCGCATCAATAGAAAGATAATGAATAATACGAAAATATAATAAATATTACAAGCGAATATAAAATGATTAATGGAAACGAGTGCTACCATAGAACATCTATTAATTTCTCAAGAGGGATATGAGAAAAATTAAAAATAATAACTAATATAAAAAATTCAATTAAGCATAAAAAAAGTTTCATCAAATCAGCAGAGGTGGTGGTTGAGTTCGGTCCATCGTGCTGACCAACTTTTTTTCCACTTCATACCTATCCTTGGAATTAACTTTTGTTACTTTGTAAGGGCCTAAGAACTTTGGTCTTAGTTTAGGTCCAGCTCCAAATTGGGTTCTTTGGATGGCAACTAAATCACCTTCTTTGTATAACGAAGCTTTCTTTCTTCTTCTGTTATACGTCTTTCTATTTTCAGACTGTAAGGTTTCGATGTTCTTTTGCATCGTTTAAAAAATTCGCGTTGTTCTAGTAATTCTTTCGCCATTTCTTCTAGAAGTAAGTCTTTGATTAGGATGTCTTCCTTGTTACGCATTTTGATTCCCACTAATAGCTCGAATGGTGTCCATTTTGTACTGCGACTTATAGTACTATTTAGTATTCTCTGTAATATGACGACGTATTTGTACCATTTCGTTGAGTCGTCTAATGATAGTTTGGTGAGAACTGGAATCAAAGTTCGATGAATTCGTTCAACTTGTCCGTTTCCTCGAGGAACACCTGTTGCTATTTGTAGATGTTGAATGTTCTCTTCATCACAGTAGTCGTTGAATAATTTTGAAGTGAACGCTGAACCTCTATCAGCGATAATTCTGATGGGATTACCAAAGGTCTTCTGCTGTTGTTTTAATTTTTCGAGGGCACTTTCAGCAGATACAGTTTTGACGGGATATAGCCAAGTAAATTTGGTAAATGCGTCTACTACGGTGAAAATGTGTTGATAACTTTTGTTTGTGGAGGGTAAAGGACCAATGAAGTCAACATGGTACGTACTTAAAAGAATGCTTTCCTTAGAAATAAGATTCAAAAACCCTTCCTTTTTTGCCAGTTTTCTTATTAGCTAAGATACATGGAACACAATTAACTATTACTTTTTTAACGACGTTGGATAAATTTGGGATAAAAAAATTCCTGTTTCACAATTTCTTCTGTTTTTCCTACTGAGAAATGACCATTTTCGTGAATCAATTTAATTAGTTCAGCTTGCATTGCTTTAGGTGTTACAATTAATTCTCGACCATTTAAGTATTTATATAGAGTATACCATTCCGCTCAAAAAATTCTTCTGATTCTTGTTTCTCTAGAAGTGATTTAAATGTTTGGATGTTGTCATCTTCCTCTTGTGCTTTTTAAGCTTTGAAGTTAATGTATCATTGCATACCATCATTACGGATATCGGCTAAGAGCATCAACGTGCTTCATACGACTTCCAGCTCTGTGCTCTATTTCATAATCGAATTCTTCTAATTGAAGCGCCCATCTGGCTATGCGAGTAATTAGCTCCTTTTTTTGCATAGTCTTCTGAAATGCTGAACAGTCAGTTACTATTTTAAAGGGTTGTCCTAAAAGATAAACACGAAACTTCTTTAATGCGTTGATAATTGCTAGTACCTCTAATTCGTAGCTGTCATACTTTTCTTCTGCTGTATTTGTTTTTTTCGACATGTAGTAAACGGGATGTAACTTTCCATCTTCTGCTTCTTGTAACAAAAATTGCGCCGTACCCTTTGTTTACAGGCGTCTGTATGCAGTTCTGTTTTTCTTCCATACTTGTAGAGGTGCAAGATTGGGCCTTCCGATATGATTTTCTTCAATTTTTCAAATGCTTCTTTTTGTTGAATCCCGAAAACAAAGAGGTTTTCTTTTCTTGTTAAATCGCTAAGTGGTTTAGCTATCTTTGAATAATCCTGATGTACTTTCGGAAATATCCAGTTAAACCAAGAAAAAATCTTTCCTTTGTACTTGTTTTTTATTGTTGTTGGTTCTGAAATTTTCGGACAGCTAGTGTCTTCGTGGGAGATGGTTTAATAGTTCCGCTTTTTCTACAATGTGACCTAGAAATTCAATTTTCTTTTTAAGAATTGGCACTTCTTGAACTCAATTTCTAATCCGTATTTCTTTGCGACTTCAAAAATAATTTTAAGTTTTTCGAGACCTTCCTGTTCGTTTTTCGCTGGATCATCTAAATAACTGATTACAATTCCTTTCCGAGTAAGATCTCTAAATATACTTGATACGTAGCGTTGGAAAACTCCTGACTTGTGCTTAGTCCAGTGCTTCTCAAACTTTCAATACTGGCGCCCCCTTTTCAATAATAATTTTTTTATCGCGCCCCCTTATACATAATAATTTACTGAATGCAATAATAATGCACTTTTACGATAAAGCAACAATATTTATTATAAACCGTACAAATTCATGACATAAGTATTAAATTTTGTATATGTTACTTTTAAGCAAAAAAAAAAAAAGTTAAGTAATAGAATAATTACTAAAGTTATTTTCCTTTCTCTGATTTTTAAATCGGAACATATTACAAAATGCGGTGGTTGCTTAGAAGACAAAATATAGATATCAGCTAAATATAGAAAATGAACTCAGAGGGTCAATTTCTTATCTTAAAACTCCTTTCAAAAACTTTTCTCTGTAAGACAAGCCCATGGAAGTAGCTAATAATTATTAAACTTGTTCTTAATTTAGTATTAATTAATTAGTCATAAAATACTATGTGCACCACTCATACATTAAAAGCAGTGTTTCTCAAACTTTCAATACTGGCGACCCAATTTTCAATCATAATTTTTGTCGCCCCCTGTACAACAATGTATTTACTGCAATAAAAATGCACTTTGAGAGACGCTAAAGTTACAATACGATCTTAATTATAAACCGTACAAATTAATACGATAAGTATATTAAATTTTGTGTATATGCAACTTTTATAATATATATATATTTTAAGAAAATTACTTAAAATATATATCACTTACTTATTATTATGTTATTTTTCTTTCTCTAATTTTTATATTGGAACATATCACAAAAAATGATATATTTAATTAAAAATTTATTTCCTTCAGCATTCACTTCTCAAAGTACAAATGTCATTACAAAAATAGTCTAGTCAATGTTGCTCTCTATCATATCCATCCCATCTGGCATTATAGGGTACGTTTGCGTGAGTCTGGGCAACCTATCGGACGTCTGCGCAAAACATGTAAAAATGCTTTTCCTCGTACAATTCCAGTTAGTTTTGGTCGACTCGATACTTCTATAGCTACCGAATCTAGCTTGAATGTACATTTTTTTAATTTCTACGTTAATTGTAATTCACGGTAATTAAGTATTTACGGCAGTAGATTAAAATAATATCATACATACATTTTTAAGTCGTAAGCAAACATTCGACCATAATAAAGAATCAACAAGTACACAGACGAACGAGCATGGTTCCGAAAATTAAATCAAGGCGATCTTCTCAAAAATACTTAAATTTTGGATTTACCACTACTGAAGTAAATGATGGGAAAAAAGCCCCAGCTCGATATGTGTTAAAACTTACAAATCTGCAGAACAACATGTGAAAGTTGTTTTAAAACATGTAAAATCATTTAGATATGTTGGCAAAGAATTTTAAAAGTATTTTCTGGATGAGGACAGCTTGGTAGCAAGTTACGAGTGGATTAGGGATCTATTTCCTAAGGTACTTTCAGAAGGGCTCTCAACTTCCGAAGAAGAAATCTTCATAGATTTCACATTCAGTGAAAATTAAAAGGCAATTTTGTAATAAATCGCTCTTTGAATTTGGGGTAGAGGTGGATGAGGAATTATCTGTACTGAAAACAAAAGCACTTCGTATGCTTATTACCAATTTCAGCATCCTACCTTTTTTCAAACCGGATTTTCTGCAGTGGATGCCTTGAAGCAAAATATAGATCTCAGCTAAATATAGAAAATAACTCTTTAAGTGTCAATTTCTGATATTAAACCTTCCTTTGCAAAACTTTCCTCTACAAGACAAGCCCGTGGAAGTCCCTAATAATTATTAAACTTGTTCTTAATTTAGTAATAAGATTGATTGATTGAATATTAACGTCACACTGTTCAGCTGCACGAGGGCTTTTGACGACGGACCACGTAATTTTGAACCATGGTCAAGTGACGTGGATGACACCTGAGCTGGCACCCTCTCTCTAACTACCACACCAACGGGAAAACGTTTCAACTCTCAACAGATTTAACGTGCATCGCTGCCCTACACGGCGGGTCTTTAGTGGTACTACGGGCTCGAACTCGTGACAAGGCAAGCCACGATCCGATACCTATACCACTCGGCTACCGCGGCCAAATTCAGTAATAAGAAATTATTTATAAAATGCCTTCTTCAGTACTGATACATGAAACGTATACTGGCTGAAACACCGACTCTTCGCACGAGTTCATTTTTTAAAAAAATAAAACATTATTCTTGATATAATAGCTGAACTGTAAGGAGAGTAAAAACTGTGTGCACGACATTGTATACAAAAATGTAAAATGATTTTTTTTAGATAAATGCTATAATTGTAAATAACTGTTTAAAAGAACTGTAATTTTAAACCTCACACAATTAGCATTTAGAATTAATGTTAAATTATGAAAAAGAATATAAAATTCCGATGAAGAACAATTGTGTTACTTTTTTAACATTTAAAGCGAGAAGACTTCAAAAATGTTTTAACCCGGGAGCAGGCGCGTACTCGATACTAACATTAATGGTAGTGCGGGGACTCGGTCACCCCAATCATTTGTTTAGAATTATTTTTACTGTACACGATACAAATCGGAATTATAGTGAATATTTTAATTTATAGAAAGTATACTTACCTTCTTTCAAGGACTATTCAATTCTTTGATAATTTGAGAAAAAATCCAATAAAACTGAACTCTAAAATGATTCAAAAGTACAAGACCATAATAAAGGTTGCAAATCAGACACTTTTCACTATTATTACAGAAATGTTAAATCAATCAATTATTTTCCAAATATCGTAAAACTCTATTATTTACAATTTCTCCAAGCGAAAATCAAACGCATAAAAGATGGGACGAAACTAATATTGAATAACCATACCATAAGATTGAAGGTCAATCAAATGATTAGCAAACGTACTATGCAGCCTGGCTGAAAAGTGAATCATGACTTCCTTTTTTTTTTTTTCTACAACTAATGTACAGTATTTCAATAATAATTACAGTGGTGAATGTTTATCTTCTTAGAATTTTTCTCAGGGTCTGGGTTTCGTTTTTTCTTTTAACGAGTAATATTTTTATGTTAAAGCGTAATAAAAAAATCTCTCATGGAGGAAATACAGCAAATAAAACAAAATGTTTTTTTTTTCCTTTAATTTGGTTTTGGGATCAAAGATAGCTATTTGATGACGGAAAAAAAGTCAGATAATAAACATAAATTATGTCAGTGTTGTTCTGTGTATATTTTTTTTATGGAAGAAAGCATTTTGTTTTACTTCTCTTTCCGGTTATTTTTTTAAAAAATCTTTAAATTTTCGATACGCTCGCGCCCCCTTGTAGGGTCATCGCGCCCCCCCAGGGGGGGCGCGCACCACACTTTGAGAAACACTGGCTTAGTCCGAAAGGAACTTTGTTGAATTCAAATTGTCCATCTGGGACGATAAAGGATGTAAACTTTCTGCAATCTTC
>BMAU01005144.1:0-29426 GCA_019973935.1 Trichonephila clavipes | reverse complement strand
TCTGCATTGAATTTGTGAATAAAAATTACTTTTTGTAAGCGATTCAGGAAACAGGTATTTTATATGCTCGACAGCCGCCATCTTAGATTTTTTTTTGGCAAAAAGTCATTTCTCGCCAAATACAGTGTTTACTGTCCGTCACGTATAGGTCTAATGTTTAACTTTTGTTAACATTTTCAGATTAATTTTATAAGTTCTAGAATTGGAAATTATGCCCTAAGACCCAAATTCATGAATCAAAAGCGATCACGTAGTTAAGATAGATTGCGATTTGTTTAGAAAAAATAAATTACTTTAATCAATTCAGTAACTAATTAATTAATTTTTCGTTGTCCCATGCTTTTGTTATATTATGACTAATAATTATGCTAATTAATTTTTTTTAATTAAATGTTTAGTTATATTATATATAAATTTAGTTTTCTTGTATTTGATTTATATAAAAAATAAAAGTAAAATAGTAAATAAAAAAGAAGAATGAACAATAGGATTTTTTTCAACTCTTTAAAAAGGTTAATATTTTTGTTTTTTGTGGCTCAGAATGTTATGATAATCATTACCACAGAATATTAATATAATCATTACTATAAAAAGCAATAAACACTTAAGTAAAATGTATATATGGAAAGTTAAATACTATAAAATAATTATATTAATTATTAAATATTTCTTAGTAGTATTAAATGCAATAAAAATGTCTACAATACAAAGGAAGAAGTTAAATTGTAATAAATATATTTAAATGCAATTATTAATTTTTAAATATACCAAGAAATATCAAGAATGAAATGCTACAAATTATAATAAAATAAATTAAAAGTATGAACATACTAAGATGCTAATTTTCCTAATTCTAAGATCGTATAGCTTGATCTCTAATATGATGAGATCTGTTTGAATATATATATATATATATATATACATACAACCAGGTTTTATGCAAGATAAGAATGCAACCTGGTTTTCTACAAATAGTATCTCCAATAAGGAAAAGACTGAGAAAATTTTATTAAATAATTAGTTAATTAAAAATAATGAGTTAAATAGCTTTATTAACTTAAATAATGTGCATAATTAATTACTGAAGAAATGCAAGAAATTTGGCTACCTCAAATTTGATTGTGTGGGGTCGCCAGGAATAAACCAGCGTGGAAATCTAGTTACCATAACATAATAAGCGCCATATTTGGTGAGAAGTTGGTGGTCGGGTCTCATCGAAAAATCTAAGCGAAAAATATTGCATTAAGTACATTTTTAAAAAAATAAGAATTACCTTGCAGCAGCACCCGATACACTATACAAAACTACCATACAATGGCAAAAGCAAGAGCTAGTATAAGCTATGTGATAAAAATCTTCTAATTAAATCTCCTTTTTAAAGGTTTTGACTTAGATTCCTCTCTTCCTAATCAACTACTTGTCCTTTGCTTAAATTAAAATACATTGATAGAATTAAATATTGTTAAATTACAATCAAAATTCACATATAAAGTGAAAAATTATTACATTCACAGATTATAGATTTTAATGGTCGTAATTAATTATTCTTGAACCAAAGTATCTTGCATGATGGCGTACCTACCATGACCGATATTACTAAAGGAGTTGTTTCAGGATTAAACAACATGCATACAACATGGCAACAATAATTCTGAACATTTTAATTGTATTATTCACCAACAAGTACTGAACTCCAAAGTTTTAATCATAATAAATGTTTTAAAAATAGTCCCCAAAATTGTAAATTATATTCAAGAACATAGACTTAATCATCATTAATTTGCTTCATTTCTGGAAGATATAGAAAATTTTAATACAACAATCTACCATATTATATGTGAATTCAATGGCTTTCAAATCGCAAAGTATTAAAATTGCCTGGACGAAATTATACTTTTCTTGGAAACCAAAATAATATGAATGTGCTAAATTAAAAGGTGGACAATAGATAACGGATCTAGTTTTCTCAGTTGATATTACAAGCCATCTTAACTTAAGTTTGAGCTTCAAGGCAAAAATCATGTTATAATTCTTTTTGATAATATTAAAAATTAATAATCTGGTGAAAATAAATAGAAAAAAAAACTTGTCTCACTTTAAAAGCTTTCAGTATCTGTTGATTAAATCCAATAAATTAAAATTGACTGAATATGCTCACAAAATTAAATTGTTTGAAACAGAATCATTAATTGTAATTTTAAAAGCAAAGAGCTATAATTTCGCACTTTTACTTAATTTTTATCTATCGATATTAAAATTGTTGATGAAAGCTTACAAATAAATTAATTGAAATCCATTCTTTGTTGAAGCAAAAATGTATGAAAGTTTGAATTCTATAGAGATTTTATAAAAAAAATTTTCAAATTCTATGAAATTTTAATCTTTATGCATATTTACCTGTATATCTGGTTCCTAAAATGTATTGTTTGTTACGCGAATGACTATGTTGGGAAGCACTTATTCATGCAGACAATTATTTTCTTTAATGAAAAATAGCAAAAATTCAGAAAGACTAACCCCAATCATTACATCCCAGCTCAGTATTTTCAATGAAATCTCGATTGACTTTGAGACTTTGTCAATATCTTCTAAAAGTAATGTTACATTGAAATTTTTTAAAAAAATTATTTTTTGTTTTTTACAAAAAAAATATAAAATGTATAGTTTAAAAAATGAAGTGTGTGTGAAATATAAAACAATTAAGTAAGTTTAATATACAATGCAATGAACTTTACATTAATAAATGAATAATACATTATAAAAATCGTTTTTTTAAAGATTGTAAACATGCAGCCCCCAACTTATAATAAAATGACCATGTGGCCCATAACATCATACGAGTTTGACACCCCTGCTCTAACTGAAACAAGAACACAGAGTTCCTTTTTAATTATTCTTTTGAACTTAGGCATGGCCGCGGTAGCCGAGTGGTATAGGTATCGGACCGTGGCTTGCTTTGTCACGGGTTCGAGCCCAGTACCACTAAAGACCCGCCGTGTAGGGCAGCGATGCACGTTAAATCTGTCGAGAGCTGAAACGTCCTCCCGTTGGTGTGGTAGTTAGTTAGGAGAGAGGGGTGCCAGCTCAGGTGTCGTCCACGTCACTTGACCATGGTTCAAAATTACGTGGTCCGTCGCCAAAAGCCCTCGTGTAGCTGAACAGTGCGACTTTAATATTCAATCAATTGAACTTAGGCATAACAGTTCAAATTCATTTTTTTCTTGTGCATTTTAATGAATAATATTTATTTAAAATTTTCTAAATGTTATAATTTGATCCATGCCTATCCAAATTGAATAGCTTTTGTTACAGAATTTTTTTTTTTTCTTTCAGAGTTGTCCAAAAGAACTTAGTTTATGGACATGGCCAACCTCTTAAGTTGGATGTTAGATGATGATAGATATAAAGAATAAACAAAGTTTTCAAAGAATTTCGTACAGTAGTGAAGTTTGTTATAAATAATCAAACATATGCAGCATTCAATTCAAGACATGTTCAATATAGATGAGAGAATAGATTTGCTGTCAATTCTAATGTATCTACAGATAACTCGAGGAATACTGTTTCAAATAGTGAACCACACGTTCAACCAAGCTTATCAACAGAAGAAACATCTGTAAGTAATACCACTGTAAGTAATTTATAATTAACAAAGAAGACTGAGAACTAGGTGGATGGATAAACTAGAAAAGTGGTTGAAAGATTTGCGAGTTAACCGATGGTCTCAGCTGACTGAGACAGCCTTGGCCAGTAACTGGCTGTATTGCTTGAAAAGAAGAAATTTACAAAATAGAGGAAAACACACAATTGCAGCATTTAATTAAAGGAATGTTTAATGGTGAGATGTGGCATTAATCCAAAAATACTGCCAACTCCGCAAACCAATCATCTTCAGAATAATTTTCATCAAAATGAGCAAGATGGGCTGATTCAGTGGAATCTGATTTTCTCGCGTTAAATGAAAAAGACTGAAAATCAAAAATGAATCAGAAGTTATGAAGAAGTCTTCAGAGGAAGGCAATGTTTCGTAATTGGGCTGTTTAGCCATTTATATTAATGATTTCGGTTGAGTATTAAATCTAGTGTGAATTCTGGAATAGACCAAGATTTGACAATTGTAAAGCATTTTGTTACGGAGGGAACTCAAAAAATAAAAAAGAAACACAAACAAAAAATCTTTGCAATATGCAAAGATTAGATATATATTTATCTAAGTAATTTATAAAATAATGGAAGAACAATTGCTGCATTGAATTCAAGGCATGTTCAATGGGTAGATAGACTAGAGAATATATTTGCTGTCAGTTCTAATGTATCCACAGATAACCCAAGAAGTCCTATTTGAAGAATAGAATTCAGTTCGACCGAGCTTATAGTCAGAAGAAACATCTGTAAATAATGCTTCTTTAAGTAATTTACAAAATAAAGGAAAACAATTGCAGCATTCAATTCAAAGCATGTTTAATGGTAAGAGGAGCATAAATCCAAAAGTACTGCAAGTACTCAGGTCAATCATGTTCAGAATAATTTTCATCAAAATGAATGGGATGGGCTGATTCAGTGCAATCTGATTCTAGCAGTAAATGAAAAGTACTGCAAATCAAAGATCTACCAGAAGTTATTGAGAAATCTTCAAAGGCACTGCCTCGTAACTGGACATTTATGGTGATTTTGATTGAGTATTAAATGTAGTCATGAATTTTGGAATAGATCAAGATTTGACAAATATAAAGCATTTTGCTGCAGAGGAAGCTTTCATAATATAAGAAAAGAATCCCAAACAAAAAATCTATGCAAGTGAGCTACCTCTTTGAATAATATTTTGAAGTTTTTGCTTCATATTATAAGTCTTACTAATATGATTAATTTTAGGAAAGTGGCCTAAAATTTTACAACTGAGTACAGTAAAAGATTTCAGAGAGGATTATGGCTCCTGGCGATACCTCTATAAAAAAAGCGCATCGAGATTCCTACCTCTAGGTGATGTGGAAATGGAATCAATCTTTGAAATATTACTAATGAAATTTTTTTTAATATACAGTCAAACCTCTATATGTTGCAAATTTTCTTCAAGAACCAAGAACATTTCATGCTTTTCTTCATAAAATAACCTCTATATAGCGAAGCGGATTTTCTATATAACGAACTTTTTTTTTCTTGTGATTGTTTTTTTTCTCCCTATTTTTAAAGTACTTTTGGACCTTTGAAAGATGGAGTGATAAAAATACTTGAAATAATTCAACGTGGATTACAGTGTGAAGGAAATACGCCTGAAGAGACTTTTGGTGCATTGCTAAGATGCGAGGCGTATTATGAGAAGAAACATTCTTTCAAAAATTCAAAACAGAAAACTCAAACAAAATTAATAGACTTTACCAGTAATTAAATGATACATCTGCTAATGTATGCTTTAAGTTACTAATTATAGAAAAATGTATGCTTAAAATTGTAGGCTTTTAAATTAGAAAATTTCCTTAAAATTTATTATATAAATTTACATAAAATTATTTTCTTAATGTTGAAAGTACATTGTATTCTACATTCTTTTTTTTGAGGGGGTAAGATGTATAAAATAAATAGTAACATTAATTTACAAAAAGATGTGTATAATTATTTTTTTAATATATAGTGCTGATGAATTTTAAAAATTTGTTTAAAACTTAATATTTTTATGTATAAATTCAAGAAGAAATAACACATTTTTTTAAACTGATAGAATGCAAAGAGAAATGATTCTGCTTGTGTTAGAATAGGAATTGTATTTTGGATGAGATATAAGAATCAATCACAATTCATTAAGATATAAATATATGGGAGAAAGGACTAAAATTATGCAATCTAGTTAATCATTATTTCATCTTATAAGGAGTTGTGTTTTTTGTTAAAGAATAAATGGTATTCAGATAACAATTAAAGTTGCACACATTATTTCTGCAATTGTGTTGCTTTAGAAAATAGAGGGCAAAATTCCTTTATAACCTTGATACTTCATATGGATTTAATATTCTTGGTCCGCTTCAAGGTTTTTACTCAGTTCCGTATTCATCCTCAAGTTCTTAATGGTGATGGGGAAAAAAAGGGGAAACTTTAAAGAAAAAATTCAAAAAAGCTTGTTAAACATAAATGTTTGCAACAAGAATTGTTATATATTGAAAAGGTTTTATTTAATTTCAATTTTTCTATTTTAGATATGCATAAGTAAGTGAATTCAACTTTAAATTCAGTGTTTAATACAGTTCCTGCAGTTATTAAATTTAGGATATTTTCAGCCCTTTCATAAAAAGGATGGAAGTAAGGCATAGGAGTTCCAACAAGTGCAATAAACATGGACCAAAGGGTGGTTGAGTTTGCGAAAATGCTGGGTGTCAAGAATTGGATTATAGAAGAATAAGTACAAGAGTTTGCTTATAAAAAAATTTAACTGTATTTTGACTTTCATTCTAAGTAATTAAAAACTGTATCACGGGCAGCATGTTGCTAAATTAGCTCATTAATTTTTCGTCTTGCAGGAAAACTATTTTAAAGTACTTGATTTGTCCCCCCCAAATGAATTTCTAATCCAAATAAGAAAAAGCATCCATGTGTAGATGTCAGTAATAATTGCATTTAGCAAAGCTTTATATATCCGAAACTATTTAATTATTTTGTATGTTGGTACATTGAGCTAAATAAATAGTTGTATACAATGTACATACTGAGACTTGTATGCAAGTACTTAATTATACTATAGTAGAATATACTATAATTTGCTTAAAAATGTGTGAAGTTCTATTCATTTTGACCTAGATTCTGAGTACCATACACCTAATTATATTTCCCAGCTAATGCTTGAAGTCTGTTTATTTGTATTTATTTATGTATTTTTAGGAATTTTGAAATTTTTTTCACATATTAAACCATAATAACAGTGGAAACTTTATTTTTGGTTTAAATCAATGGCTAAGGGTCAATTTGTTATTTTATCTATTCTCTGTGAAAGAATGGTTATAGAATTGTAAGAGCTTTTTTTTTTATCGTGCCTTATTTATAAAACAAGTTATTAATTTATTACATTACAAGTCATGTCTATTATTTGTTATTACAAGTCATGTCTTCCTTCTCCAGGTCATTCAAAGCAGACCACTTGTGTTGTGAACTAAGATCACATTGTTTCTTCTCCAATATTTCCAGTTCAACACAAAGACGTTCGAATTTAGAGCACCATATCTCCTTGTTTTTTAAATCCAACAATTGTATTTCAAAGCTACCAATGTCAATTTCAAAAGGAGAGAATTTCAACTTGGTTATCGCAGCATTAAGAGGATTTTTGACAAACACACTAAAGTTGCTCTGCTGTGTATTTAAATTCTTGAAACCTGCTCAGAAATGCTTCCCTCATATTTAAAATTATTGTTTTAAAATGGTGTTTATATATTAATAGAGGAATTATATTTTTTTGGCGATGCTTCAGCAGTCTCGGAAAGTGAAACAATATTTCCCTTTCAAAATCCTGAGCAAAAATGGATAATTTGTTTTCGAATGTTATTACATCTAATATCGAAAAAATTAAGTTTCCTTTCCCGTGTAGTTTACGATTAAGCTGATTTAGATGAGACGTTAAGCTTATATATACCGTGAAATAAAAGTTTTGGATCCACTGATCGTCTGTTAGTTCTGGATAGTGAACGCCCTTCTCAAGAAGAAATGCTTTAATTTCCGGAAAAAAGGACGCGAAACGTTTTAAAATGTCCCCTCTTGATAACCAACGTACCTTGTTATGAAGCAGAAGATAAGCGTACTCACTCTCCATTTCAAATAAAAATTCTTTGAATTGGCAATGATTAAGAGCTTTAGCTAAAATGGAGTTGATAATGGTAATCACTAATTCCGTAACTTTAAAAGTTTCATCCGGAAATGTTTGCGCACAAAGCGTTTCTTGGTGAATGATACAATGGTAAACAAGTATCTCGTGATTTATTTTTTCATTCAAAATAGTAACAAACCCTTTTCTTACGCCGGTCATACTTTTGGCCCCATCTGTTGAAATCAACACAATTTTATCGAGGGGAATAGGATGTTTATCCATGCACTCAATTACAGCATTTGCGATATCTTCTCCCTGCGTCTGACCTTTGAGTGGCAATAATCCTAAAAGTTCTTCTTTAGGGCCTGAAGGAGATAAATCTTACAAAAAGTGAAACTTGCCGGTATCATTTATGTCACAAGACTTGTCAATTGCTATTGACAAAGCCGACACCAATTTCACATCTTCGATATGCTGGGTGGTTATATTCGAACATATCTTAATTGTTCTATCTTTAATGGTTTTGGCAGACAGTGGTAACTCTTTAATTCTTTTCAGAATATCTGCTTTATTCTTAAAATCCTGAAATAGCTCTTCGGATGCATTTATGAAACAATTTTTTATGTATTCACCGTCTGTGTACGGTTTCCCTCTCTTAGCAATCTCTTGGCTAAAAACAAAACTTACCATATTAATATTGCTGGAAGATTGCATACAGTTATTAAACACAGAAGTTGATGACTCTTGACTCTTCTGAAGTTCCTCAGCTGCTTTCTTTCTTGCATCACCTTTTGGATATTTAGTGCTAAATGACGCATGCTTTCTTGTAAAGTGTCTCTCTAAATTTGACTTGTTATGCGCGAATTTCTCCTTACTAATAAGACATGTCGGAAGTCCATTCAAGGTTTGAATAAACGCAAAATTCTCGGTCCACTCAACTTTAAATTGGCGGTTTTCATCTTCCGTTTTTCTTTGTTTTTTTTTGGTAGCCATGTTAATTGGGGGGGGCTATAAAAATATTCCAAATATATTTTTTTCTAAAGCCACCAGTACAAAATTATCATTATTAAATTGATGAAAATAAAAATAAAATCTTTTTAAAAAATAAAATTTCATTAATATAATGTAATTACACTAAAAAGAAAAAAATAATTTTTCCATCATCAGAATAACAAAATTTTTAATATGACCAAAAATGGAAGAAAACTTCCAACATTTAGACAAATATAAGTTATCGAAAAATCGATTTCAAATTTTGTACCGGAACCACAAACATATATAGCAGGTGTAATACAATTGTATAAAAATACCTGTAAGATGTGCAGTTAGATTGAAAAATATAGCAACTTTTTAATAAGACTTGGCAATGGCAGACACGGTAGAGATAAGACAAAACTGTCCACTGCAACTGCTGGTCTGTGATGCCAATTTGTACTCTCATTACTTTAGACAAAGTATGCGCGCGCATGCGTGTAGTTTTTTTTTTTTTATCACACCGGAGTATGCCAAAAACATACGAGCAATTTCAGCCGGTAGCTTGTAAAGAGTGTTTTTTTTTTCAGGTATAGAAGTTTAAGTTGGCATTACTTTCCAAGATGGCGACCTATTTAACAGCTGTCAAGTGATTTATTCTCAGTTTGGTTTAGAAATTCATCATGAATAGATTCACGCCTCATAGAGATTCGTCGAATGGGCCCAAAACGAGATTGCCGTTGTTCCCGATTTTCATAAGCGAATTTTGTTTAGCGATGAAGCGCACTTCTTGTTGAATGGCTATGTCAACAAACAAAACTGCCGCATTTGGAGTGAAGCTAATCCACAAGTGTATGTCGAAACACCGTTACATCCAGAAAAACTGACTGTTTGGTGCACTTGATGGGCTGGTGGAATCCTTCTTCAAAAACGATGAAGGCCACAACGTTACAGTCAATGGTGATCGGTATAGAGCCATGATTACTAACTTTTTCATTCCTGAATTGAACAATCATGATGTCCAGGAGCTGGGGTTCCAACAAGACGGCGCAACATGTCACACAGCTCGTGCCACAATCGATTTATTGAAAGACACGTTTGGTGACCGCCTAACTTCACGTGTTGGACCTGTGAATTGGCCTCCAAGATCTTGTGATTTAACACCACTAGACTATTTTCTGTGGGGCTATGTAAAGTCGTTGGTCTATGCGGATAAGCCACAAACGCTTGACCATTTGGAAGACAACAGTCGCCGTGTTATTGCCGATATACGGCCACAAATGTTGGAAAAAGTCATCGAAAATTGGATGTCCAGATTGGACTACATCCGAGCCAGCCGTGGCAGTCATATGCCAGAAATCATATTTAAAATGTAATGCCACAAAATTGTCTTTCGAATAAAAAAAAATTCATGTCAATCTAATAATACATCGTTGTTTTATTGTAATTTAAAGTTCTATACCTCAAAAAACACCCTTTACATGGTTTGTGTTTACGCTTACGAAAACCAAAAAAATGAAACTCTATGTTCGTTACGTATTTTTACAACAATATAAAATTTTAATTACCTATCTTTTAACTTGAACAAAAAAAATTAAAATCACGGTTAAAAATTACGAAGTTCGTCGCCAATACCCCTCGCGTAGCCTTACAGTGCGACGTTGATGCATACTTTTTCATTCACTCTGTTTATGAGAAATATTGAAGGAAGAAATTCCGATCAAGTGTGTGCCAAGAGAACCTTCATCAGAGAGACTGCGTAACTCCATCTGGGATGCTAATTTGATACAGTAAGGCTAGGCGACAAGTTGTTTATGTTCGCCAGGATGGGCGATAATATTACAATCTGGTTTACTTTGATATTTTTATCGTGCGATAATGTGGTTGCCATGGGCATAACGTATATTAGTGTTAGTTTTTTGTTTTGGTTTTTTCCCCCGCGGAATCTCTGCTCAGCAAAATTAACACATTGTTCAAATTGTGTGTAATGAACACTTAAAATAGTGTAAATAATTTATATATCTGGAATATCTAAATAATTTATATATCTGGAATTTATATATCTTGTTGTATTTATTTTATGTTAAAATCTTGCCACCACCTTTCCCTTCGAAATCTAGTTTTATTATGAAATAAAGAACAGTAGTGATTATACTGATCGAGGAATAAATTAAAAGCGGAGCGCGCACTGAGGCATGGCGTAGACAAAACAAAAGGATTAAGGAATCGCGCCAAAAAGCGCTTGGCGCGTTGCACTCCTGTATCAAATAAGTAACGCCGGCGGAGTTACGCAGTCTGATAATTAGGCCGACGATATCTGTTTAAAAGAAAATTCGGCTGGGGAGTGAATTGTGACAAGGTTTGAGATATTACCTATAGAGCAGGGATGGCGAACCACTCGCACGCGCGCCAATAATGGCACGCGACAGAATATTTTGGGCACGCCATCGATCAAAAACGGTTTACATTTTAGCTCAAAATAATTAAGTTTACTATGAAATATTATGAACAAACGCGAGTGATTCGTCGCGACGCCGACGCGTTGGGTCGCAGACTCGTTTGTTATGTCTTGCGTAGTTGTGGGAACCCCCCTGGGTTCCTCCCTGGACACTAAGATTAATTTGAGCAAAGAATGACCAGACGCCATTTGTATAATAATAACTTATATTTATTCACTTGGTTCAAATATCAAAATTCTAATGACAAATAGCAAGTTATATCTCTACGTGTCAAAAAGGGATTTACCTTTTAATATTAAATTAAATTACGAATATATGAAATTAATCAATAACTACGCTCAATATCCAAAAAGGTTTACCGGATTAGGAGGTCTGAGAAATACACGCAACTTGAATTATAAGCTTTCATTAACTTGAACTAATTTTATTAAACTAATGCTTGTGGTAAGCGGTACTATTCAAGAATATATCACCTGTGGTACTTATGATCTCTTCAGGTATATTAACCTCCTAAGGTTCCTTCGCTGAATGATGACAGCAATGCTCCAATATCGTAATCCAATTGAATCCTTCAAATCATGTCACTACTTCTGCTGGCTCAATCGCCTTCTCCGCTAACTTACAACGCTCTCCTTAAATACCTTATCTACTTTGCATATCCCTATATTCTTCTTTTAGAGATGATTGGAAATATACGCGAATTTACAATTCCCAAAGATGCCTAAGAATATTAGTGGAAAGGTTCCGTAAAGATTCGACACATAGTTACGTCGTGTATTATAATTGCTAATGATGCAAAGTTTATCAACGCATAGTGGTTGTGATAGATATACTATATTCAAGTTGTTAAATTCATTTATTATTCATGTTATTCATTTCTAGATACATATTAAAGTTGTTTAAAAAATATATTCTAACGTTTATATATTAATGGTTCTGCTCGTATACATCTAATTTTTCAATGCGATCTAATTCTTGTTTTATAAGTCTAATTCATCAAGTGACCCTCACGGATTGATTAAAATTTTTTTTAATGACCTGAGAGAACAGCGAAAGAGCAGACACTACAGAGATTTCGTACAAGTACTCAATTTCCAAAAAACAAAAAAATTGCGCATGCGCCCGCAGTCAGTGAAAGGGTTTTTTTTTATGTGACCAAGCGAGAGCACATAGAATAGTCAATTTCGTCGACATAACTGTATATATTTAAAGTTTGTGTTAAATTTACGATTTTTAGCTGATATTTAACATGGCTAGTTCAGCAAAAAGTGCAAAATAGTAAGTGTAGCAGAGAATTTCAAGCTTGGTGGACTGAGAAATATGTCATGATCAGTAAAGGCGACAAAGCGGTGTGTGTTTTATGTTCCGGAACTGAGGTATGCAGAACATTGTCTGTAAAACGGTATTTTGAAACAAATCCTTTTATGAAAAAAGTGAA
Organism: Trichonephila clavipes; assembly: GCA_019973935.1. Lineage (NCBI taxonomy): Eukaryota > Metazoa > Arthropoda > Arachnida > Araneae > Nephilidae > Trichonephila > Trichonephila clavipes. The sequence goes on along the minus strand of BMAU01005144.1, from coordinate 16,774 downwards.
CCAGAGCAAAAAGAATTAATTGCAAGTGCAATAAAAGGCAGAAATAAACAGTCGACGTCTATAATTAAATATGTAAGCAAAAATTGTCACACACAAGTGCGGCAAGTTACTCGGCTGCAAATGCCATTGCTCGGCATGGTAAACCTTTTCAAGAGGGAGAGTTTTTGAAGGAAGCTTGGTTGGCATGCGCGCCCTCACTTTTTGATGATTTTGATAATAAAGATAAGATATTTCAGCGCATCAAAGATGTTCCTCTATCTAGAAACACAATGAAAGATAGAATCTTGAAATTGGCAGAAAATGTTACAGATCAACAAAAAATCGACACTATCTCCGCTCCTTTTATATCCCCATGTCTTGAAGGAAGTATTGATACCACTAAATCTGCACGTTTAGCTGTCTTTGCTCGATATTGTGTAGGAAACGTCATTAAGGAAGAATTAATTGCGATAACATCGTTATTAACAACTACAAAGGGCACAGATATTTGTACGACAGTAAGAAATTCACTTGCTGAGAAAGACATTGATTTGAAAAAAAAAAATAGTTTCAGTAACCACTGATGCTGCTCCAAATATGGTAGGCAAAAAAAAAAAAAGGTTCATTTCTTTTTTTAAAACAGACGTAGGACATTCAATTATTGAATGTCACTGCATTATTCATAAGGTGACCAACTGTCCTTCTTTAGGGAGGACAGTCCTCCTTTTATAGGTTCTATCCTTCCTCGAAAAGTGTCTTCCTACTTGTCTTCCTTTTCAATATTTTAAAAAACTGATCTGTTACTTTCTATTCAGAGTTGAACCCAACATGTTTCCAATAAGTCGAAGAATGTTCTGAAACAAATATCACAGGAAATAAGTTTCCAATGTTGTTTGCTGACTTAATCGCTAGTAAATTTGGCAGATATAGAAAATTGTATTGAGCTTTTACTGAAAGAAATGCCTGATATTAAAATTGATGACAATTGTCTGTTTGAATAAATTAGAAGACTGAATGTATATTTAAATTCTGATAAATTGGAACAATTGATAAATTATCAGGCTGAAATTGATAAAAGATGGGTACAGGGCCGGCTCTAGCACTTTTGCCATCCCGGAAAAAAATGGAAAATATGCCTTCCCTCTCTCCAAAGCAAAGAAATTATAATTCAAAAAGATAAATTGTTCACATAGATTCACACCTATAAAGCTTGAATAATTCTTGCGAACAAAAAGGCAACATTACAGCATATATATGCGTACAAGATAATTCGAAACTAAGGACATAATTACCTGTTATAATTTCAAACGAGTCAAGTGTAAGAGAAGGAATATCCCATTTCAGCACGCTAATTTCTTCTAAAAAGAGTCTACCGATGGTTTATTTTAATATATAGTAGTACACTCAAGACTAAAATAAAACATCTCCTGTGAGTCTCTATCTATAAAAACACTTATTGCTCCTGTCCCCTTTTGGATAGCTGACACCGCGAACGTCATATGGGTGAAAGGAATGTCCGTTGTGACCATATTCCAGGATGGGGAAAGTTACTAGTGTAAGCTTATCAAATTTCATTATTGAGCATATACTCCAGCCTCGAACTCTTAAGTTTCAACATAAAAGAAAACTGACATTATACATACAGAGTACAAAATAAGGAAGTAAGATACGTTAAATGAAATACTAAATTCACACCCAATAGTCTTCCTGAAAATATATCAATTTTTTGTAACAGAAAAAAATGTTTTTCAAATTCGATCCAAATACCGCCCCTAGAATTTGCTGCCCCTGATGGGTAGAAATACTTAACCATTTCTAAAATGAACACTTTCCATATGATAATTTAGTTATTCTTCACGAATTTACGTTGTGCTGACCTGGAACTAAAGCAGAAATTGAAAGAGTTTTTTCAGTTGCTAATGATTTTTGGACAAGTGAGAAATCAAGATTGAATGTTGATACTTTAGCTGTAGCACTTACTGTAAAGCTCAGTATAAAGGATATTTTTTGGTCCGAAATTCCCGATGCATTAGAAAATGATATATTGACAAAAAAGATATTCAATGGGAAAATACACTCTTAGGTAAATAATTAAAAGGAATGCACGCATAATTAGCGTATTTGTATTTGAATTAATAAAATGTTTTATATATTTACGTTGTAACTTTTTCTGAAATTTTTCGCATGCACCCTCCTTTTTATTGTAAAAAAACTGGTCACCTTATTATTCACCAACAAGCCTTATGTGCAAAGAGTGGTTTAACATCTCTTGATAATGTAATAATGCTAGAAACAAAAATAGTCAACCTCATATCGTCGCAGGCTTTAAACAAGCCAAAGTTTGATGCTTTGTTGGATGAAGTCAATTCGGTGTATAATGGCCTACTAATGTATAATAATGTTCGCTGGTTGAGCCGCGGGAACGTACTTCAAAGATTTGTTGATTGTTTTGAAGAAATCAGACTGTTTTTTTTTTTTTTTACAAAATGAGAGCAAAATTGAACAAATGATGGATGTTATGTGGCTTTTAAAATTGATGTTTTTTACAAACATATGTATGCCAACATTTCAATGAATTGAACGTAAAGCTTCAAGACCCGAATAAAACAGAACTTTTGAAGCTAAACTGTATGTTTTCAGAAACGATATTATTACAAGAAACTACAAGTACTTCCCAAACTTGAAAAAAATATCAAAGATTTAGATGCCCTAGAGAAATGAAATGAACAAACAGTTATTGATAAATTTATTTCCGTAATTAATTCTTTAATCAAAGAATTTTCCGCGAGATTTTTTCATTTCAAGGAATTATTCGGAATGTTCAAATTTATTATGTATCCTGATGTGATTTCGTTTGATAAACTGAACTTGTTCCAATTCGATTGGTTGGAAATTGAAGAATTTGAAATGCAACTGATTGATTTCCAGTCTAGCTCAATATGGATTCAAAAGTTTATTGAAACAAGGAAAAAGTTGGAACTGATTGAAGCAGAAAGATTGACAAGCAATATAAGTAAAAATGCCGGTAACGAAATTTTGGAAACTTGAAAATCGATTCCAGCCGCATTTAACTGTTTGAAGAAGATGGCTTATGCTATTTTAACCATATTTCCATCTACCTATGCCTGCGAGTCATTATTTTCAGAGATAAATAACATCAAAGACTCGCTTGGAAACCGTTTAGCAGACAACTCTAATTCAGCATGCATTCTGCTAAAAGTAACATCTTATAACACTGATATAAGTTATTTGTCATCTAATCTACAACAACAGAAGTCACTGTTACTTTAATTTAAATTACATGTATAACTAAAAACACTTACTACTATACTGGGCAATATGTATTTTTTCGCATTAAGTAAAGAATTTTGATTTGTTCGTATTTAGTTTTATTAGTTTCCCAATGATCACAAATCTAAATTATTTGATGGCACGCCTATAACTCATTAAACATTTCTTTAGAGAAAATGGCACGTTGACCCAAAAAGGTTCGCCATCCCTGCTATAGAGTCTAAAATACACGAGATTGTGTCTTTGGCTGAGATTTTGAGAAAATAAATGCAGAACAGGTATATTGTTACGAATTTTGTATAAAATAGTGTAAATAATTTGTAATTGGATGCGTAATGCATTTAAAAAAATTACTTTGTCATATTTAATTTATGTTAAAATTGTGTTTTGTATTTGTTACTTATGCCACCTGATCGACAGTAACATCATATAAAGGTCCACGAAATTCATCGTGGCGAAAGGCTAGATTTTTTACGCCTTGGGTTCGAGCACCATGTAGATGACAGTACGATTTTGCTCGGTTCCACCCCAATTTTGAAAGAGAACACCCTGGCGATGGTCAAGGGTCTCCCACCTCTTTTCCCCTTCCACCAACCTCACGAGAGGACTTGCGTCTCGACGGCTATTTAGAGTACCCCCATATCGCGAAGGCACTATTCATTTACAAACATTCATGCCTTCTCCGGGATTCGAACCCAGGCCCTACGGATCCTCAGTCAGCGTTACTAACCACTATACCGGATGGGTGGCCAAGTGAAAATTGTAATATTCACTAGCAACGCCGTACCTTTTGTTATAATGGTGATTCAGTGGGAACTTGGCTAAATCTTGGCGATAGAGCCTAGTTGGCATCATTTTTGGGGACCATTTTTGGCGAGTTCCATACCCTCTGTATTCGTCTGGAAATTATTGGAAAAATACACTAATTTCTCGATTTATGACGCAAGCGGATCTTTCTCGAAGATTCCGCTTGACCTATAGATCGGGAGACGCTCGCCGAACTGAGTCAGTTTTGTCTCGACCAGCGATTAGTAGATTTTCCTTAACCGTGATTACCGATTAGCTCGGTACCCTTCGGTATAGATTACCCTTCTCCTAACTATCGCATCACACCAACGGGAGGACGTTTCAGCTCTCGACAGATTTAACGTGCATCGCTGCTCTACACAGTGGGTCTTTAGTGGTACTAGGCTCGAATTCGGGACAAGGCAAGCCACGATCGATACCTATACCACTCGGCTACCGCGGCCACACCGATTAGCTCGGACGAGCGGTGCTTGTGGATAATCTTTTGCTTACGTGTTTTTTAAACACCGATAATTGTGTCTGAGTGCTGTTGAAGGTGTGAAGGCCTTCTGAGATTTATTCTGCGAATATCGCTGTTGAATCCTGTATTTAAAGGATTGTTTTCTCGACAATAAATTCTCGTCGCTCTTAAGAACTGCCTTGTTTTTTGCGACTGATTTGCATAAAATCGTCGAACCCCGATCAACGTAACAATATCGACGAAGTGGTGGAAGAGCACAGCTAAGAGCTAACCACCAAATTGGGGATGGCGATTCTTTCCAAAAGAGATTGATTTTTAAATCGATTCACACACACACAAAAAAAACGAGGTCTAAAAGATCGATTTTTTTTTAAAGTCTGCATTTGCAATGTAAATATAAATCCATTTCATGAAAAACAAGAAAGATACCATAACAAATGATCTCTTATCAGTAAAATCTAAGATCTTTTTTTAGTTCACAGGAAATTCTACACTTACAATTATTTTTATTTCCATCTATCAAAGTATCAGGTATAAAAGACGACATTTATTTTCTAAATGTATTTGTTACATTAAAAAGGTTAGAAAATGGATAATATAGCTTATAGTTCCCAATGCTTAATATCTAAGCTTTTTAAAAACAAGTCTACTGGGATCTAAGCGGATTCGCTCATCTCTTGTGATGTTGCCGGCAATCGAATAAATGCGCTCACAAGAAACCGATGATCCAACGATACTCATTACATCATGGTTATTGAGTGAACGTGATGATAAATACAGTTTTTTTTTTCCTGCCAGTAAATTCATCCTTTAACCATCAACACCATAATATAACGGGTTTTAAAGATAGTAAAGGGTGTTCTTTTAGAGGTATAGAACTTTAAATTGCAATAAAACAACGCTGTATTATTCGATTGACATGAATTTTTTTTTATTCGAAAGATAATCTTGTGGCATTACATTTTAAATAGGATTTCTGGCATATGACTGCCACGGCTGGCTCGGATGTAGTCCAATCTGGACGTCCAATTTTCGATGACTTTTTCAAACATTTGTGGCCGTATATCAGCAATAACACGGCGAATGTTGTCTTCCAAATGGTCAAGCGTTTGTGGCTTATGAGCATAGACCAATGACTTTACATAGCCTCACAGAAAATAGTGTAGCGGTGTTAAATCACAAGATCTTGGAGGTCAATTCACAGGTCCAAAACGTGAAGTTAGGCGGTCACCAAACGTGTCTTTCAATAAATCGATTGGGGCACGAGCTGTGTGACATGTTGTGCCGTCTTGTTGGAACCACAGCTCCTGGACATCATGATTGTTCAATTCAGGAATGAAAAAGTTAGTAATCATGGCTCTATACCGATCACTATTGACTGTAACGTTGAGGCCTTCATCGTTTTTGAAGAAGTACGGACCAATGATTCCACCAGCCCATAAAGCGCACCAAACAGTAAGTTTTTCTGGATGTAACGGTGTTTCGACATACACTTGTGGATTAGCTTCACTCCAAATGCGACAGTTTTGTTTGTTGATGTAGCCATTCAACCAGAAGTGCGCTTCATCGCTAAACAAAATTCGCTTATGAAGTCATCGAAAATTGGACTACATCCGAGCCAGCCGTGGCAGTCATATGCCAGAAATCATATTTAAAATGTAATGCCACAAGATTATCTTTCGAATAAAAAAATTTCATGTCAATCGAATAATACATCGTTGTTTTATTGCAATTTAAAGTTCTATACCTCTAAAAAAACACCCTTTACATACAAATAACTGTAAACAATTTTATGATTTTTACCAAAACAGAAAAAAAATCGAATGTCGATTTTCTAGGATGAAATACCGATTCACGGAATCGATTCAGTGCTACATACCGATTTAAAAGATCGATTTTTCGGCCGAAGAAATCGATTCTTTGATTCATCGATCTCAGATCGCCATCCCTACATCGAATAGATTATGGATTTGCATTATGCTTCAGAGTCAAGTTGAGGATAGGTTCCTTGAAAAGGAAGAGGCAGCAGCAGAGTCACAATCGTTTGGTGCAGTAAGAGAAACGCTGAATGCATGGGTAATTATTGCATTGTGCATTGAGTAGCATCACCCTAATCAGGAAGTGGCTAAGCACGCTGTAAATTTATTGATCAAGCTGTGACGCAATTTCATCAAATCATGAAACTTCGGCAAAACTTTCATGGTAAAAAAAGAATTAGGCAATTATTAAAAATATAAAACTAATTATTATTGTTTTTGTTTTTTTGAGATGTGATATAATTTCTTTAGGCACGTTTTGCTAAAGTGAGCGAGTGAATATTAACATCGCACTGTTCAGCTACACGAGGACTTTTGGCGATGGACCACGTAATTTTGAACCATGAACAAGTGACGTGGACGACACCTATGTTGGCACCTCCCCCTCCCAACTACCACACCGCACCAACGAGAGGACGTTTCAGCTCTCGACAGATTTAGCATGCATCGCTGCCCTACACGGCGCGTCTTCAGTGGTACTGGACTCGAACTCGGGACAAAGCCAGCCACGATCCAATACTTATACCACTCGGCTACTGCTTTAGAGGGAATCTAAATGAAGCGTAGGATTCAGGTACGTTATTCTAATTGGATTTATTCGGTTCCAGTCGGAGACGCGCACTTATTTCTGAATTGAAAGTTTTTTTAGGAGCGTGTTTTTAAGTAAAAATTTCATACACATTTTTTCCCCAAGTAGTTTTACTTTTCTTATTTAAATATCACTGTCTTGCAGTCCACTTCCATGTAACTCCAGCGAATGAACGAGATATAAGTGAGTGAAAATAATTGGGGGGATTATTCTTATATGCGAGTTAGGGAATATTAACGTCGCACTGTTCAGCTATACGATAGCTTTTGGTAGATTATTCTTATGCAGGAGATTGAAGACAAGAGGAATCGAAACATGTGATCTATCTTTTGATTCAGTAGAAAGAGCTTTTAAGCTCAAAAATGTGCGAAAAGAATTAAAATCCGAAATTTTAAAGAAGTTAATTAAAAAGAAAGTTTCCAATATTTTTGTTTATATTAGTGATGACCACTAAGAGATTACGAGAAAATAAAAACATTGTGAAAAAGTACGAGCCCTCTCCTTTTGTTTGCTTAGAGAATTTAAGAAAAGTAAAAGGCTCTCAGGGCATAAGTTTTCCTAGCCTTAAATAGTTTACGGCGTTATATAAACGGTACTTACACAATATCGTAACGGTATTGGCGACCTTATATTTTAAAGGAAGCTCATGGTTGCCAATTCAGTGCGTACGACGCATGGGAAATCAGAATTGCCAACTGGGGGAGTTATTTTGAACGTTGGTATTGTTTCGATAGTACGTAAGTTCCATATAAACATGTATATTATATAAATTTAATATACAAATTATTTATGCATATATATATTTAAATAATAAGACTCATTGACATTTAAATCGTATATGATACATAAATATATACAAATGCATAATTATTTAAACATTGCCCTTGTGAGAACCTCCCTGGGTTCCACCTGGACACTAAGATTAACTTGAGGCAAAGAATGACCAGACGCCATTTGTATAATAATAAATTATATTTATTCACTTAGTTCAAATATCAAACTTCTAATGACAAATATTTATCTTTATGTCAAAAAGGGATTTACCTTTACTATTAGATTAAATTACGAAATATGCAATTAATCAATTAATAAGCTCAATATCGAAAGGGTTTCCCGGAATAGGAGGTCTGAGAAATACACGTAACTTGAATTATTATCTTTCATTAAAATTGAACTAACTTTATTAAACTTTAAGCGGTACTAAGCTAGAATATATCACCTGGTTGTACTTATGATCTCTCCAAGTAGATTAATACTTCTAAGGCTCCTTCGCTGAATAATAACAGCAATACTCCTATATCATAATCCAATTGAATCCTCCAAATCTCGTCACTACTGCTGCTGGCTCAACAGCCTTCTTCTCCGCTAATTTACAACGCTCTTCTTAAATAACTTATCTACTTTACATATCCCTTTTTCTTCTTTTAGAGGTGATTGAAAATATACGCGAATTTACAATCCCCAAAGACGCCTAAGAGTATTAGTGGAAAGGTGCTGTGAAGATTCCTCACACCCTTAACAGAAAACTGATTAAATAAACAAATCCATGAATGAATGGACACGAGAAAGAGAACTACTTAATGCCGAAATGCGAAAATGTTGTAAAAGAAAGCGTAGTACATCCGAATAATTGGATTCTCTTGCTCCGAATAAATCAGAAGTTTTCACTTCTATCGTGTGGTCATAAGCACACGCAATAATTTTTTATTTTTTACTCCTTGTTTTTTCAAATTGAATTCATACTCCTGTTTGATTCATTCCGCAGTATGTGTGTGGAAGGGAAGCGCATAATCATATTTTAGATTAATTTATACGGGAAAAATTGTTCTGCATTACGAACAAAATCGTGCAACGAATTATGCTTGTTAATGAAGGGTCTACTGTACTTTCCATTGCAATAAAATTATTTAATTTAAGAAACAGAAAGCAACGAGGGTTGGCTGAATTAAAAACTTATTTTAAAATAAATTTGTGGGAAATATTAACCCCCCTCCCCTTTAATTATTTCGGTTGACGATCGTGTGTGTAAATTTAACTCAAACTGGGAAGAGACTCACATCGGAGAATAGTATAAGAGGTATTTAACTAATTAATTTAAAGTTGTGTTAGATAGCAATTTACTCAGTAGAAAGGAAGTGACCCCTCTTCCAGCCGTCCAGTGTCCAAATGTCTACACCTAGAGTTCAGGGCACATTTCATGAAAACACTGTGGGTGAGCTCTCCACTTAACTCATCAGGGTGTATTTTACTGAGTCTGCCGCTAGCATGTCAACCTTCACGTGGTGGATTCGCTTACTAATATATATATATATATATATATATATATATATATATATATATATATATATATATATATATATATATATATATATATATATATATATATAGTCTAATTCTCTACGAACAAGAAATAAACATTCATCAATCACATTCGAAAAAAACACAGAGACAGTAAAGAGATCATACAATGAAGGACACTAGATTAAAAATTACAAAATGGATGCTGCAGTATTATAAACATTTCTAACTTAGGGCAGCTAATATATAACATAATTTATATAAAAGTGGGGTTGAACATGTTTTTTGGCCAGCCAACCTTCTCCCTTTATGTAAATAATACTGAGCAAAACCTATTGAAAGTAATGGATAGGAATATCTAAATCCATTACAAAATAAAGGTAACTTACCTAAAAATTGCACTTGAAAATGCAGAGCCCGTGCTAATTCTGAGTGCAATAAATAAGTTATTGCCAGATTCTGTACCCTAATGCAGATTCAAAGCATGTGAATGGCTGAAATGTAGCACTTAACAAAAGTATAAAAAGAATAGAAACAAAAATTAATAAAAGAGTTACAAATTACCATTACTTAAGTGACATTAGAGTATATATGAATTTAATAATAATAAGTAATTTTAACTAATAATAGAATATGGAGGTAACTATAACTGTGAAATGTGTAAAAAAAATTTATAGTATTAAACTATTATTAATCTAAGAATTTTTAATCCTTACAATTTTGAATAGCTTTATTCATATAACTATTAATAAAATTGATTGGGTATTTCTGCTTTAAGCAATATTTAGTAAAATGTTTATAGTTATTTATTGTTTCTGATTTTTTTTGACACCAGAAATTTATTGCGTTGTATATAATTAATAACAATATTTCTGAATATATATATATAGATCTAATATTCTTCGATCAGAATCTGGGCTTGAACTGCGACTAAGTTCACATCTACGGAGGAAATTAAACACTTGGTATCGTATTGAAAGAAGTCTGCGATGTCGGCGAGATAATGGTTTAGCTCTGCAACAATGCAGAACGCCATTCTCTAGTTGCTTTTCCCCTATCTTCCTTGAGGAAGATTGAATTTTTTTAATGTCCTGCACGTATTGTTTATCTGTGATGTTACATCTATAGTAAATGTTCTTGGCTACAAACTGTTAGGTTTTTTGGATTGTCAAATAACATGAACATGATACAAGATATTATGATGCTGCTGAACATTTCGAGGTACTTGTCCGAGTGTGGTTGGCAATTTCGGTGTAGAGACTTAAACTTTGGTGTCTTTCAAAATTAACTTTAAACGCTCCTACTAATAAAATTGACGTTTCGGCTACTTACAAAATCATTTGCCTTTCATTCAGAAATAATCTATGAATCTGTTTCCAAAATATATAAATAGATGGCAGCACTATATATAAACAATGAAATTGTTTTTGAAAAACATATATAGATGGCAGCACTACACATATTTTCCCATCTAAAACTAGTTAGATTGGAAGAGGGAATGGAGTTACATCGTCTAGAAGTCATACTTATGTAACATCAGAAAGTAGCTTAAGTTTGTCAAATGGAGATGATTCGAAATAGGCCGGGGATACATTGCATGTAACTCAAGGTCTTGTTTTCCCGAGTCTTCAGAACACCATTTCCTATCCGGAATTTTTTAAAACTATAAAACAGGTTTTATTCAATAAAGTACCTTATAAAATATTCATTTTCAATTCTTTAAAATAAGTTGACCGTTATAAATGTAAGCAGTTTAAGATCTAAAAGCTGTTTTGTTTCCATACAAATTCTATAAATATTTTTTTTTAAAAAATGAATAACAGAAGTACCAAAAACTTTCAGCGAGTGATACACGATGCAGTTCAAACCGGAAAGTATTGACTTTAGTATGTTAAACTCATTCCGAAGTTTACGTAACTTAGCGGAGATAATGAATGATTTCTTATTAATATCGCATTACGATGGAGTAAAAAAGCTTGAATTGAACCTCGGCCACAGCCAACTGACTTCTGAGATAGCACCCCCCTCTCCAAACTTCCCATCTAGCTAATGTGAGTGTCTGGTGCGGTTGCAGTGATGACTTTGTAGAACTCGTCTAAACAGACAACGTGTTACGTACGCTTCATCAAATGCCATATTGCATCGTCTTAGATGCATCGAGTGGCCATGGTAGCCAAGTGGTCAAGGTAACAGACTCGTGGCCAGTGTGTCATGAGTTGGAGCCTAGTACCGCTGAAGAACCACCGTGTAGGGGGAGGTGAACGTTAAACCGGTTGAGGCTCAAACGTCCTGCCGTTGGTGTGGAGTGGAAGTTAAGAGAAGGGAATGCCAGCTCATGCTCATGTGTCGTCTTCATCACTTGACCATGGTTCAAATTTACGAGCTCGGTCGCCAAAAGACCTCGAGATGCTGAATAGTGTGACGTTAATAGATGCACTTAGATGCCTTTAAAAAGTTCTGAATTATCAAAAACACCATTAATAAGTGAGTATTTATAAACGTCACACCTATAAAGCAGCATAAGAAATTTTTGCGACGGATCTCATAATTTTGAACCATGGTCAATTGACGAGGATGACACCTGAGCTGCCATCCCCTCTCTGTACTTCCACACCACACCAATGGCAGGACGTTTGATCCTCAATCGATTTAAGTTATCCGACTACGTTCGGAACCGTATTTTGCAAAAGCGTATAAATGGATCACATTTATGATATTTAGTGTCACTTAGATTAGAAAATGTACATAAAATTGTTTTAAGAATAGTATTACAATAAAAAAATTATTTAAGTAGAATATTTTGACCAAAAATAAACATAGACTGACCTATTTTCAAAATATTCTCCTTTTGTGAAAAATGCTTCTATTATAATAATATTTTGCCTGTATATAGCTCAGACCTCTCTACAGAGGCTCAACTAGAATTTTTGAAATATATGTGGGAGACAACAAGGGGTCCAAGACGTGTTTCTCTTACTTCACATTTATTTTAAAATTAAACAAAAACTAATTAAAAAGGTAGATAAGTTTTTTACAGATAAGTTTGACGATGATATTCAGAAGGTAACGCCTGCTCTCGCGCACCTCTCGCGTTCTTTTTTTCTCTGCTCTTTCTCTGCTCTAATGTCCAAAAGTTTTTGTTTCACTTTCACTAGTTCAAAAGTTTCCACAGTTTCAGTTCTCATTAGCTGCGCCTGCGCGCGAAGACTGTGTTTTGCTTTTGGCTGCATGCCACGAACGGCCATTCTGACCGTACGCTGTCCGCAGCGGTATTTCCATGGAGACCAGAGGAGAATCTGAAACATACAAAAAAAACCGGAACAGACAAGGACTATACGACAAATATACAGAGATTAAACATATCAAAATTTTGTTGAACTAGACAGTTTCTCCATCATGTGAAGGCATCTCTTCGACATCCGGAAGGTTCCACAGGAAAACATTGTGTTTCACCGGCATAAGAACATCTTTTTCAACAAGTTGATCTTTGGTTGAACGCATCGATATTTTCCTCTGTAGAGTTCTGGACGTCTGTTCGAAACGATTTCTCTTTTTCCTTCGTTTCCACTGCCAAGGCTCAAAAAATTTTTCGGAGCAACACAAACCGTCGATGTTCACTCTTCATAGGTAAAGGTTAGGTAGTGCGGGAGATAAATTCCACGGAACTCGTTTTCATGGCACCATTGGCTTTCTTACACAATACTATATCAGAACATTTTTCTCTTACAATACTCAATTTTAACTTAGTACTCTTAATTTTATTACATTTATAATCCTTAATTAGAGAACTCGAATCATTTCCAGTATTAAAGTTTTTAACATGTGATAAATCATAACTAGAGTTTTCTATCACATTTGAAACAGAAACATTTGAAAAAGAAACAACATTAGGATAAGCATAAGCATGAGCACCTAAAGAGGATTCACTTTCATTCAATAAAACATCGCTCTTTGCGTGGCCTAGTTTCTCTATTTCAGAATATACACTGGGATGTATAATAAATTCTTCGGTCAAGATCGGTGATATTGCCGTTCCAACACTAAGCTAGGAGAGTGTTGATTAAGAGAAATATTTATGGGTTTAACTTCTACCATACGCTGTTCGCCAAAACATGAACTTAATGTTATGATCTCTTCGGAAGGTGTTTGCACTCTAATTAGTGAGGAAGTTAAAACTGGGATCTGGCAACCTGAATCAATCAATGCTGTTACGGGCTGATTTTCCACAAAAATGTTTACGTATTGAAGATTTGCGCATTCATCGCTATTTTGTTTTTCGCTCTCGACTTTCAAAGTATTCACATTTATTCTATTATGGATGTGATCATTAGATTCTTTAGGTTTAAAACGCTTCTCACAGTCTCTTGCGCAATGAGACGAATCGCCGCATATAAAGCAATTTTTATTTTTCTCTTTCAAGATATTGGGGATAGTTCTCTTTACTCTTTGGTTTAAAGTTTTGTGATCTATTTTTAAAGGGGTCTTGGGTATATCCATAAGTAATAGGAATTTCTTTATGTGATCCGCTTCTAGATGAAATATAAATATCACACTCTTTAGCTAAATCAATAGGCCTAAACCAATCTTCTGCTTCTCGAATGCCAATATGAGTTGCAGTTTCCTTATTTAAAGTTTCATATAATTTATCAGAAATTATAAGATCACATAGATTCAAAGTAATTAACTTTTCTTAACGAACAATAATATTGGAAGTTTGCCGTCAATCTTGCAGCAAATTGGATGTATGTCTCGCCTGATGATTTTACAGCATTTTTAAATGAGTTTAAACACTCGCGAGGGGTTAATCTGAATTCTCTGAGTACTATAGATTTTAGTTTTCATAGTCATTTAATTCCTCTTCTTTAATATACAGTAAGACGTTATGAGCTCTTTCGCCCAGAAGATTTATTAAAATTTCAGATTTATATTCGTCATTTATTTTCTTGGTTAAAAATGCGCGTTCTAATGATTGGAAGAACAGGTTAAAATTTTCAGATCTGGTGGGAACAGGAAGAGATAAAGTTTTTATACTTTTTATCATATTTTCTATGTTAGTTTCGAACTGTTTTTCTTCGACTTTAGCTGCAGGATTTAAACTTAATGCTTTATTTTTAGCTAATTGAAGTTCGATTTCTTTTTTCTAATTTTGCCAACTGAAGTTTCGCGAGCTCAATTTTTTGTTCTGAAGTTACCTCTCTTTCGTTTTGCGATACTCTCTCATCTATACAGTTTTGAATTAAAGTTTTAACGAAATCTGGATCACTTTCAAATGTACTACTGTTCTCAATTTTAGTCTTTAGTTTAACTATAGTGTCAGTACTTTCGACAGTACCGTCTAGCTCCTTAACAACTCTTATGAGATCCTCTTAAAGAGCGTTTTTATATATTTTAGAAATGGAAAGATCCTACCTTTTTTTTCTGGCTCCCTTGTTGCTCGCACGTACGATGTATCCAATAAAAACGTTGATTCCACTGATGTCACCTCTTCGCAGGTTATATCGTTAGATGAAAAATAGTTCTTGAAATTGTTCGATTTGTCACCTCTTCGCAGGTGTTTGTGAGTGGTTCCAACCTCTACACAGGCGGAATTTTCGTCGATGGGTTTTCCAACCTCTACACAGGCGGAATATTTGTCGATGGTTCGTTGAAAAATATACCTCTACACAGGTTATTTTGTTATTTGTTCCGACCTCTACACAGGCGGAATGAAGTTGAAAAAATTCAACCTCTACACAGGTTGAACGAAGTTTCCGAAAAATGGCGGCGCGTCTCCTTCACGGACGCTGTTGTTCATTGTCCAGACTTTGGTTCAAAATCGAAATTTTATCGATCCCGGCCGAGCCCCCATAATTTGTGGGAGACAACAAGGGGTCCAAGACGTGTTTCTCTTACTTCATTTATTTTAAAATTAAACAAAAATTAATTAAAAGGTAGATAAGTTTTTACAGATAAGTTTGACGATGATATTCAGAAGGTAACGCCTGCTCGCGCACCTCTCGCGCACCTCTCGCGTTCTTTTCTCTGCTCTTTCTCTGCTCTAATGTCAAAAGTTTTTGTTTCACTTTCACTAGTTCAAAAGTTTCCACAGTTTCAGTTCTCATTAGCTGCGCCTGCGCGCGAAGACTGTGTTTTGCTTTTGGCTGCATGCCACATATATAAGTTAGAAGTGGGCATATATCCATGTTTTACGACAACAAAGGGGAGAAATTTTAAGAAAAAAACGCGGATCATTATTTCAATATGATGTAACTCTGAAAATAATGTGAATTTTTCAAAACTTATAGTTGAGCCTCTGTACAGAGGTCTGAGATATATACAGGCAAAATATTATTATAATAGCAGCATTTTTCACAAAAGGGGAATATTTTGAAAAAAGGTTATTCTAAGTTAATTTTTTTGCCGAAACATTGTACTTAAATAATTTTTTTTCACCATGTCCTTAAAACAATTTTACACATGTATTCTAATCTAAGTGACACTAAATATCATCAAAATGTTCCATTTATACGCTTTTTTAATATCACGGTTTCGAACGTAGTCGGATACCTTAAGGTTAAATTGTTACTATAACGAGTTCGTGACCATAATCACTAGAGTACCCCTACCTCTCAAAACCATCGTGCATTTGTATGCTGGGTAAGTAAATATACGTAGTGGTTATTTTGACTCTGGTCATCACAACTCTCATGAATGGTGTCAGGTCAAATGGAAACTTAAGACACGCACAGAACAAATACAAAATATTCTCTTATATTTTTATTGAAAAATTTAAACTTTGTTAAAAAAAAGGATTTAATACTTAAAATGTTTAAGAACTGATTTTGAGTTTCTCGAATGTGGATCGAGTCCTGAATGAATCAAATACATATAAAAATCAATTTGAGAGGTCAAAACCGATCCAAAGATTTAAGAAGAATTAACTAAACAGTAGAACAAAATTTTCACAGATTTAGCGTGATAAATTGCGATATATATATATAAATATGATTTTGTTTAGAAAAAAACTATTTTCGTAATAAATTAAATGCCAGATTATATAAAATAACTAATTTATAAAAAAAAATAAATAAAGTCTCTCGCTCTCAATTCCCACTTAGGTCAACACAATTTTTTTTTTATTTTAGTTACCTTTTGTTAAATAGTTACAATTACTATAAATATTGTTGCGTTTTCGGAGTTCGAAATGATTGAAGCCGAAGAGGATCCAAAACAATTTTATTCTTTGCCAAAACAGTCTCCACAAATTGTAGAACAGTTCGAGAAAGTCACGTACAATCGATGAAAATACTGATAACACAGATGCAATACACTAAC
>BMAU01005143.1:0-28667 GCA_019973935.1 Trichonephila clavipes | reverse complement strand
AGCAATTCTGCATTGAATTTGTGAATAAAAAAATTACTTTTGTAAGCGATTCAGAAACAGGTATTTTATATGCTCGACAGCCGCCATCTTAGATTTTTTTTTTTTTGGCAAAAAGTCATTTCTCGCCAAATACAGTAAGCTTACCGGGTCCGTCACGTATAGGTCTAATGTTTAACTTTTGTTAACATTTTCAGATTAATTTTATAAGTTCTCTAGAATTGGAAATTATGCCCTAAGACCCAAATTCATGAATCAAAAGCGATCACGTAGTTAAGATAGATTGCGATTTGTTTAGAAAAATAAATTACTTAATCAATTCAGTAACTAATTAATTATACTAATTAAGTAATTTTCGTTGTCCCATGCTTTTTTGTTATATTATGACTAATAATTATGCTAATTAATTTTTTAATTAAATGTTTAGTTATATTATATATAAATTTCGTTTTCTTGTATTTGATTTATATAAAAAAAAATAAAAGTAAAATAGTAAATAAAAAAGAAGAATGAACAATAGGATTTTTTTCAACTCTTTAAAAGGTTAATATTTTTGTTTTTGTGGCTCAGAATGTTATGATAATCATTACCACAGAATATTAATATAATCATTACTATAAAAAGCAATAAACACTTAAGTAAATGTATATATGGAAAGTTAAATACTATAAAATAATTATACACTATTAAATATTTCTTAGTAGTATTAAATGCAATAAAAAATGTCTACCCATACAAATGAAGAAGTTAAATTGTAATAAATATATTTAAATGCAATTAATTTTTAAATATACCAAGAAATATCAAGAATGAAATGCTACAAATTATAATAAAATAAATTAAAAAAAGTATGAACATACTAAGATGCTAATTTTCCTAATTCTAAGATCGTATAGCTTGATTCTAATATGATGAGATCTGTTTGAATATATATATATATATATATATATATATATATATATATATATATATATATATATATATATATATATATATATATATACATACAACCAGGTTTTATGCAAGATAAGAATGCAAACCTGGTTTTCTACAAATAGTATCTCCAATAAGCAAAAGACTGAGAAAATTTTATTAAAATAATTAGTTAATTAAAAATAATGAGTTAAATAGCTTTATTAACTTAAACAATGTGCATAATTAATTACTGAAGAAATGCAAGAAATTTGGCTAAAATTTGATTGTGTGGGGTCGCCAGGGAATAAACCAGCGTGGAAATCTAGTTTACCATAACATAATAAGCGCCATGATATTTGGTGAGAAGTTGGTGGTCGGGTCTCATCGAAAAAAAATCTACGAAAATATTGCATTATACATTTTTAAAAATAAGAATTACCTTGCAGCAGCACCCGATACACTATACAAAACTACCATACAATGGCAAAAAGCAAGAGCTAGTATAAGCTATGATAAAAAAATCTTCTAATTAAATCTCCTTTTTAAAGGTTTTGACTTTAGATTCCTCTCTTCCTAATCAACTACTTGTCCTTTTGCTTAAATTAAAAATACATTGATAGAATTAAATATTGTTAAATTACAATCAAAATTCACATATAAAAGTGAAAAAATTATTACATTCACAGATTATAGATTTTAATGGTCGTAATTAATTATTCTTGAACCAAAGTATTTGCATGATGGCGTACCTACCATGACCGATATTAAAGGAGTTGTTTCAGGATTAAACAACATGCATACAACATGGCAACAATAATTCTGAACATTTTAATTTGTATTATTCACCAACAAGTACTGAACTCCAAAGTTTTAATCATAATAAAATGTTTTAAAAATAGTCCCCAAAATTGTAAATTATATTCAAGAACATAGACTTTAATCATCATTAATTTGCTTCATTTCTGAAGATATAGAAAATTTTAATACAACAATCTACCATATTATATGTGAATTAATGGCTTTTCAAATCGCAAAGTATTAAAATTGCCTGACGAAATTATATAATTTCTTGGAAACCAAAATAATATGAATGTGCTAAATTAAAGGTGGACAATAGATAACGGATCTAGTTTTCAAAGATATTACAAGCCATCTTAACTTAAGTTTGAGCTTCAAGGCAAAAATCATGTTATAATTCTTTTTGATAATATTAAAAATTAATAATCTGGTGAAAATAAATAGAAAAAAAAAACTTGTCTCACTTTAAAAAGCTCAGTATCTGTTGACAAATCCAATAAATTAAAATTGACTGAATATGCTCACAAAATTAAATTGTTTGAAAACAGAATCATTAATTGTAATTTTAAAAGCAAAGAGCTATAATTTCGCACTTTTACTTAATTTTTATCTATCGATATTAAAAATTGTTGATGAAAGCTACAAATAAATTAATTGAAATCCATTTTTGTTGAAGCAAAAATGTATGAAAGTTTGAATTCTATAGAGATTTTATAAAAAAAATTTTCAAATTCTATGAAATTTTAATCTTTATGCATATTTACCTGTATATCTGGTTCCTAAAATGTATTGTTTGTTACGCGAATGACTATGTTGGGAAGCACTTATTCATGCAGACAATTATTTTCTTTAATGAAAAATAGCAAAAATTCAGAAAGACTAACCCCAATCATTACACCCCAGCTCAGTATTTTCAATGAAATCTCGATTGACTTTGAGACTTTGTCAAATATCTTCTAAAAAGTAATGTTACATTGAAATTCTTTTAAAAAAAATTATTTTTGTTTTTTACAAAAAAAATATAAAATGTATAGTTTAAAAAATGAAGTGTGTGTGAAATATAAAACAATTAAGTAAGTTTAATATACAATGCAATGAACTTTACATTAATAAATGAATAATACATTATAAAAATCGTTTTTTTAAAGATTGTAAACATGCAGCCCCCCAACTTACAAATAAAAATGACCATGTGGCCCATAACATCATACGAGTTTGACACCCTGCTCTAACTGAAACAAGAACACAGAGCTCCTTTTTAATTATTCTTTGAACTTAGGCATGGCCGTGTGGTAGCCGTGAGTGGTAGGTATCGGACCGTGGCTTGCTTTGTCACGGGTTCGAGCCCAGTACCACTAAAGACCCGCCGTGTAGGGCAGCGATGCACGTTAAATCTGTCGAGAGCTGAAACGTCCTCCCGTTGGTGGTGGTGTGGTAGTTAGAGAGAGGGGTGCCAGCTCAGGTGTCGTCCACGTCACTTGACCATGGTTCAAAAATTACGTGGTCCGTCGCCAAAAGCCCCTCGTGTAGCTGAACAGTGCGACTTTAATATTCAATCAATTGAACTTAGCATAACAGTTCAAATTCATTTTTTTCTTGTGCATTTTAATGAATAATATTTATTTAAAATTTTCTAAATGTTATAATTTGATCCATGCCTATCCAAATTGAATAGCTTTTTGTTACAGAATTTTTTTCTTTCAGAGTTGTCCAAAAGAACTTAGTTTATGGACATGGCCAAACCTCTTGTTGGATGTTAGATGATGATAGATATAAAGAATAAACAAAAGTTTTCAAAGAATTTCGTACAGTAGTGAAGTTTGTTATAAATAATCAAACATAAGGCAGCATTCAATTCAAGACATGTTCAATATAGATGAGAGAATAGATTTGCTGTCAATTCTAATGTATCTACAGATAACTCGAGGAATACTGTTTCAAATAGTGAACCACACACGTTCAACCAAGCTTATCAACAGAAGAAACATCTGTAAGTAATACCACTGTAAGTAATTTATAATTAACAAAGAAGACTGAGAACTAGGTGGATGGATAAACTAGAAAAGTGGTTGAAAGATTTGCGAGTTAACCGATGGTCTCAGCTGACTGAGACAGCCTTGGCCAGTAACTGGCTGTATTGCTTGAAAAGAAGAAATTTACAAAATAGAGGAAAACACACAATTGCAGCATTTAATTAAAGGAATGTTTAATGGTGAGATGTGGCATTAATCCAAAATACTGCCAACTCCGCAAACCAATCATCTTCAGAATAATTTTCATCAAAATGAGCAAGATGGGCTGATTCAGTGGAATCTGATTTTCTCGCGTTAAATGAAAAAGACTGAAAATCAAAAATGAATCAGAAGTTATGAAGAAGTCTTCAGAGGAAGGCAATGTTTCGTAATTGGGCTGTTTAGCCATTTATATAATGATGATTTCGGTTGAGTATTAAATCTAGTGTGAATTCTGGAATAGACCAAAGATTTGACAATTGTAAAGCATTTTGTTACGGAGGGAACTCAAAAAATAAAAGAAACACAAACAAAAAATCTTTGCAATATGCAAAGATTAGATATATATTTATCTAAGTAATTTATAAAATAATGGAAGAACAATTGCTGCATTGAATTCAAGGCATTGTTCAATGGGTGATAGACTAGAGAATATATTTGCCGTCAGTTCTAAAAAACGTATCATCCACAGATAACCCAAGAAGTCCTTATTTGAAGAATAGAATTCAGTTCGACCGAGCTTATAGTCAGAAGAAACATCTGTAAATAATGCTTCTTTAAGTAATTTACAAAATAAAGGAAAACAATTGCAGCATTCAATTCAAAGCATGTTTAATGGTAAGAGGAGCATAAATCCAAAAGTACTCAAGTACCTTTCAGGTCAATCATGTTCAGAATAATTTTCATCAAAATGAATGGGATGGGCTGATTCAGTGCAATCTGATTCTAGCAGTAAATGAAAAGTACTGCAAATCAAAGATCTACCAGAAGTTATTGAGAAATCTTCAAAGGCACTGCCTCGTAACTGGACATTTATGGTGATTTTGATTGAGTATTAAATGTAGTCATGAATTTTGAATAGATCAAGATTTGACAAATATAAAGCATTTTGCTGCAGAGGAAGCTTTTCATAATATAAGAAAAGAATCCCAAACAAAAATCTATGCAAGTGAGCTACCTCTTTGAATAATATTTTGAAGTTTTTGCTTCATATTATAAGTCTTACTAATATGATTAATTTTAGGAAAGTGGCCTAAAATTTTACAACTGAGTACAGTAAAAGATTTCAGAGAGGATTATGGCTCCTGGCGATACCTCTATAAAAAAAAAAAGCGCATCGAGATTCCTACCTCTAGGTGATGTGGAAATGGAATCAATCTTTGAAATATTACTAATGAAATTTTTTTTAATATACAGTCAAACCTCTATATGTTGCAAATTTTCTTCAAGAACCAAGAACATTTCATGCTTTTCTTCATAAAATAACCTCTATATAGCGAAGCGGATTTTCTATATAACGAACTTTTTTTTCTTGTGATTGTTTTTTCTCCCTATTTTAAAAGTACTTTGGACCTTTGAAAGATGGAGTGATAAAAATACTTGAAATAATTCAACGTGGATTACAGTGTGAAGGAAATACGCCTGAAGAGACTTTTGGTGCATTGCTAAGATGCGAGGCGTATTATGAGAAGAAACATTCTTTCAAAAATTCAAAACAGAAACTCAAACAAAATTAATAGACTTTACCAGTAATTAAATGATACATCTGCTAATGTATGCTTTAAGTTACTAATTATAGAAAAATGTATGCTTAAAATTGTAGGCTTTTAAATTAGAAAATTTCCTTAAAATTTATTATTATATAAATTTACATAAAATTATTTTCTTAATGTTGAAAGTACATTGTATTCTACATTCTTTTTTTTTTTTCTTTTTTTGAGGGGTAAGATGTATAAAATAAATAGTAACATTAATTTTTTTGGAAGATGTGACTAATTATTTTTTTAATATATAGTGTTGATGAATTTTAAAAATTTGTTTAAAAACTCACTAATATTTTTATGTATAAATTCAAGAAGAAATAACACTTTTTTTAAACTGATAGAATGCAAAGAGAAATGATTCTGCTTGTGTTAGAATAGGAATTGTATTTTGGATGAGATATAAGAATCAATCACAACTGGATTAAGATATAAATATATGGGAGAAAGGACTAAAATTATGCAATCTAGTTAATCATTATTTCATCTTATAAGGAGTTGTGTTTTTTTTGTTAAAGAATAAATGGTATTCAGATAACAATTAAAGTTGCACAAATTATTTCTACAATTGTGTTGCTTTAGAAAATAGAGGGCAAAATTCCTTTATAACCTTGATACTTCATATGGATTTAATATTCTTGGTCCGCTTCCAAGGTTTTTACTCAGTTCCGTATTCATCCTCAAGTTCTTAATGGTGATGGGGGAAAAAAACTTTTAAAGAAAAATTCAAAAAAAAGCTTGTTAAAACATAAATGTTTGCAAACAAGAATTGTTATATATTGAAAAGGTTTTATTTAATTTCAATTTTTTCTATTTTAGATATGCATAAGTAAGTGAATTCAACTTTAAATTCAGTGTTTAATACAGTTCCTGCAGTTATTAAATTTAGATATTTTCAGCCCTTTCATGTGGATGGAAGTAAGGCATAGGAGTTCCAACAAGTGCAATAAACATGGACCAAAGGGTGGTTGAGTTTGCGAAAATGCTGGAGTGTCAAGAATTGGTTTATAGAAGAATAAGTACAAGAGTTTGCTTATAAAAATTTAACTGTATTTTGACTTTCATTCTAAGTAATTAAAACCTGTATCACGGGCAGCATGTTGCTAAATTAGCTCATTAATTTTCGTCTTGCAGGAAAAAACTATTTTAAAGTACTTCTGATTTGTCCCCCCCCAAATGAATTTCCCTTTCTAATCCAAATAAGAAAAGCATCCATGTGTAGATGTCAGTAATAATTGCATTTATAAAGCTTTATATATCCGAAACTATTTTTTTTAATTATTTTGTATGTTGGTACATTGAGCTAAATAAATAGTTGTGTATACAATGTACATACTGAGACTTGTATGCAAGCAATTTAATTATACTATAGTAGAATATACTATAATTTGCTTAAAAAATGTGTGAAGTTCTATTCATTTTGACCTAGATTCTGAGTACCATACACCTAATTATATTTCCCAGCTAATGCTTGAAGTCTGTTTATTTGTATTTATTTATGTATTTTTTTGGAATTTTGAAATTTTTTTCACATATTAAACCATAATAACAGTGAAAACTTTATTTTCAGTTTAAATCAGTATGGCTAAGGGTCAATTTTGTTATTTTATCTATTCTCTGTGAAAGAATGTATATAGAATTGTAAGAGCTTTTTATCGTGCCTTATTTATAAACAACAAGTTATTAATTTATTACATTACAAACATGTCATCATTATTTATTAGTTATTACAAGTCATGTCTTCCTTCTCCAGTCATTCGCGGACCACTTGTGTTGCAGTGAACTAAGATCACATTGTTTCTTCTCCAATATTTCCAGTTCAACAATAAAGACGTTCGAATTTAGAGCACTTATATGTCCGTTTTTAAATCAACAATTGTGTGTTCAAAAACTGCACCCATTGTCAGTTTCAGGAAGAATTTCGCTTAGATATCGCAGCATAGCAGGATTTTTGACAAACAATACCACAAAGGTTGCCTACTGTGTTTTTAAATTTTGAAACCTGCTCGCAGAGTATTTCTCATACTTTAAAATTATTGTTTTAAAAATGGTGTTTTTATTAATAGAGGAATTATATTTTTTTGGCGATGCTTTTCAGCAGTCTCGGAAAGTGAAACAATATTTCCCTTTTTCAAAATCCTGAGCAAAATGATAATTTGTTTTCGAATGTTATTACATCTAATATCGAAAAATTAAGTTTCCTTTCCATTGTAGCTTACGATTAAGCTGATTTAGATGAGACGTTGCTTATATACCGTGAAATAAAAGTTTTGGATCCACTGGATCGTCTGTTAGTTCTGGATAGGAACGCCCTTCTCAAGAAGAAGTAGCTTTTAATTTCCGGAAAAAGCGCGACGCGAACGTTTTAAAATGTCCCCCCTTGATAACCAACGTACCTTGTTATGAAGCAGAAGATAAGCGTACTCACTTCCATTTCAAATAAAAATTCATTTGAATTGGCAATGATTAAGAGCTTTAGCTAAAATGGAGTTGATAATGGTAATCACTAATTCCGTAACTTTAAAAGTTTCATCCGGAAATGTTTGCGCACAAAGCGTTTCTTGGTGAATGATACAATGGTAAACAAGTATCTCGTGATTTATTTTTTCATTCAAAATAGTAACAAACCCTTTTCTTGCCGGTCATACTTTTGGCCCCATCTGTTGAAATCAACACAATTTTATCGAGAATAGGATGTTTATCCATGCACTCACTACGGTACATTGCGATATCTTTATCCCTGCGTCACGACCTTGAGTGGCAATAATCCTAAAAGTTCTTCTTTAGTTTGAAGAGATAAATCTAAAAAAGTGAAACTTTACCGGTATCATTTATGTCACAAGACATCAATTGCCATTGACAAAGCCGACCAATTTCACATCTTCGATATGCTGGGTGGTTATATTCGGAACATATCTTAATTGTTCTATCTTTAATGGTTTTGGCAGACACAGTGGTAACTCTTTAATTCTTTTCAGAATATCTGCTTTTATTCTTAAAATCCTGAAATAGCTCTTGGATGCATTTAGAAACAATTTTATGTATTCACCGTCACTGTGTACGGTTTCCTCTCTTAGCAATCTCTTGCTAAAACAAAACTTACCATATTAATATTGCTGGAAGATTGCATACAGTTATTAAACACAGAAGTTGATGACTCTCGACTCTTCTGAAGTTCCTCAGCTTTCTTTCTTGCATCACCTTTTGGGTATTTAGTGCTAAATACGCATGCTTTCTTGTAAAGTGTCTCTCTAAATTTGACTTGTTATGCGCGAATTTCTCCTTACTAATAAGACATGTCGGAAGTCCATTCAAAGGTTTGAATAAACGCAAAATTCTCGGTCACTCAACTTTAAATTCGCGGTTTTCATCTTCCGTTTTCTTTGCTTTTTTGGTAGCCATGTTAATTGGAGGGGGCTATAAAAATATTCCAAATATTTTTCTTTCTAAGCCACCAGTACAAAAATTATCATTATTAAAATTGATGAAAATAAAAATAAAAATCTTTTTTAAAAATAAAATTTCATTAATATAATGTAATACACTAAAGAAAATAATTTTTCCATCATCAGAATAACAAAATTTTTAATATGACCAAAAATGGAAGAAAACTTTCAACATTTAGACAAAAATATAAGTTATCGAAAAATCGATTTCAAATTTTATACCGGAACCACAAACATATATAGCAGGTGTAATAAAATCGTATAAAAATACCTGTAAGATGTGCAGTTAGATTGAAAATATAGCAAATTTTTAATAAGACTTGGCAATGGCAGACACGGTAGAGATAAGACAAAACTGTCCACCTGCAACTGCTGGTCTGTGACATGCCAATTTGTACTCATTACTTTAGACAAAGTATGCGCGCGCATGCGTGTAGTTTTTTTATCACACCGGAGTATGCAAAAACATACGAGCAATTTCAGCCGGTAGCTTGTATGAGTGTTTTTTTTCAGGTATAGTTTAAGTTGGCATTACTTTCCAAGATGGCGACCGATTTAACAGCTGTCAAGTGATTTATTCTCAGTTTGGTTTGGCAATTCATCATGAATAGATTCACGCCTCATAGAGATGTCGAGATGGGCCCAAAACGTGAGATTTGCCGTTGTTCCCGATTTTCATAAGCGAATTTTGTTTAGCGATGAAGCGTACTTCTTGTTGAATGGCGTCCAACAAACAAAACTGCCGCATTTGAGTGAAGCTTAATCCACAAGTGTATGTCGAAACATCGTTACATCCAGAAAAACTGACTGTTTGCGTGCGCTTGATGATGAGCTGGTGGAATCCTTCTTCAAAAACGATGAAGGCCACAACGTTACAGTCAATGGTGATCGGTATAGGAGAGCCATGATTACTAACTTTTTCATTCCTGAATTGAACAATCATGATGTCCAGGAGCTGGGGTTCCAACAAGACGACGCAACATGTCACACAGCTCGTGCCACAATCGATTTATTGAAAGACACGTTTGGTGACCGCCTAACTTCACGTGTTGGACCTGTAATTGGCCTCCAAGATCTTGTGATTTAACACCGCTAGACTATTTTCTGTGGGGCTATGTAAAGTCGTTGGTCTATGCGGATAAGCCACAAACGCTTGACCATTTGGAAGACAACATTCGCCGTGTTATTGCCGATATACGGCCACAAATGTTGGAAAAAGTCATCGAAAATTGGATGTCCAGATTGGACTGGACATCGAGCCAGCCGTGGCAGTCATATGCCAGAAATCATATTTAAAATGTAATGCCACAAATTGTCTTTCGAATAAAAAAATTCATGTCAATCTAATAATACATCGTTGTTTTATTGCACATTTAAAGTTCTATACCTCTAAAAAACACACTTTTTACATGGTTTGTGTTTACGCTTACGAAAACCAAAAAATGAAACTCTATATTCTTTACGTATTTTACAACACAATATAAAATTTTAATTACCTATTCATTAACTTGAACAAAAAAAAAAAATTAAAATCACGGTTAAAAATTACGAGGTTCGTCATAATACCTCGCGTAGCCTTACAGTGCGACGTTGATGCATACTTTTTCATTCACTCTGTTTATGAGAAATATTGAAGGAAGAAATTCCGATCAAGTGTGTGCCAAGAGAACTTCATCAGAGACTGCGTAAAATCTCATCTGGGATGCTAATTTGATACAGTAAGGCTAGAGCGACAAGTTGTTTATGTTCGCCAGCGATGGGCAGCGATAATATTACAATCTGGTTTACTTTGATATTTTTTTATCGTGCGATAATGTGGTTGCCATGGGCATAACGTATATTAGTGTTAGTTTTTTGTTTGGTTTTTCCGCGGAATCTCTGCTCAGCAAAAATTAACACATTGTTCAAATTGTGTGTAATGAACACTTAAAAAATAGTGTAAATAATTTATATATCTGGAAGTGTAAATAATTTATATATCTGAATATTAGTTTTGTTGTATTTATTTATGTTAAAATCTTGCCACCACCCTTCCCCTTCGAAATCTAAGGTTTTATTATGAAATAAAGAACAGTAGTGATTATACTGATCGAGGAATAAATTAAAAGCGGAGCGCGCACTGAGGCATGGCGTAGACAAAACAAAAAGATTAAGGAATCGCGCATAAAAGCGCTTGGCGCGTTGCACTCTGTATCAAATAAAGTAACGCCGGCGGAGTTACGTCTGGATTAGGCCGACGATATCTGTTTAAGAAAATTCGGCTGGAGTGAATTGTGACAAGGTTTGAATATTACCTATAGAGCAGGGATGGCGAACCACTCGCACGCGCGCCAATAATGGCACGCGACAGAATATTTTGGGCACGCCATCGATCAAAAACGGTTTACATTTTAGCTCAAAATAATTAAGTTTACTATGAAAATATTATGAACAAACGCGAGTGATTCGTCGCGACGCCGACGCGTTGGGTGGGCAGACTCGTTTGTTACGTCTTGCGTAGTTGTGGGAACCCCCCACTGAGTTCCTCCTGACATTACTAAGATTAATTTGAGCAAAGAATGACCAGACGCCATTTGTATAATAATAACTTATATTTATTCACTTGGTTCAAAATAT
The DNA here is from genome assembly GCA_019973935.1 of Trichonephila clavipes. Classification (NCBI taxonomy): domain Eukaryota; kingdom Metazoa; phylum Arthropoda; class Arachnida; order Araneae; family Nephilidae; genus Trichonephila; species Trichonephila clavipes. The sequence continues at coordinate 17,123 of BMAU01005143.1, read as the reverse complement.
CAAAATTCTAATAATGACAAATATTAGGCTATATCTCTACGTCAAAAAGGGATTTACCTTTTAATGATTAAATTACGAATATATGAAATTAATCAATAACTACGCTCAATATCCAAAGGTTTACCGATTAGGAGGTTTGAGAACTACACGCAACTTGAATTATAAGCTTTTTCATTAAACTTGAACTAATTTTATTAAAACTTAATGCTTGTGTGTGTGTGTGTGTGTGTGTGTGTGGTAAGCGGTACTAATCAAGAATATATCACCTGTGGTACTTATGATCTCTTCAGGTATATTAACCTCCTAAGGTTCCCTTCGCTGAATGATGACAGCAATGCTCAATATCGTAAATTGAATCCTTCAAATCGTCACTACTTCTGCTGGCTCAATCGCCTTCTCCGCTAACTTACAACGCTCTCCTTAAATACCTTTATCTCTTTGCATATCCCTATATTCTTCTTTTTAGAGGTGATTGAAAATATACGCGAATTTACAATCCTCAAAGATGCCTAAGAATATTAGTGGAAAGGTTCGTAAAGATTCGACATAGTTACGTCGTGTATTATAATTGCTAATGATGCAAAGTTTATCAACGCATAGTGGTTGTGATAGATATACATTCAAGTTGTTTAATTCATTTATTATTCATTTCTTTCTAGATACATATTCAAGTTGTTTAAAAAATATATTCTAACGTTTATATTAATGGTTCTCAGCTCGTATACATCTAATTTTTCAATGCGATCTAATTCTTGTCTTATAAGTCTAATTCATCAAGTGACCCTCACGGATTGATTAAAAATTTTTTAATGACCTGAGAGAGCAGCGAAAGAGCAGACACTACAGAGATTTCGTACAAGTACTCAATTTCCAAAAACAAAAAATCTGCGCATGCGCCCGCAGTCAGTGAAAGGGGTTTTTTTTGTGACCAAGCGAGAGCACATAGAATAGTCAATTTCGTTGACATAACTGTATATTTAAAGTTTATTTGTGTTAAATCTACGATTTTTAGCTGGTATTTAACATGGCTAGTTCAACAAAAAAAAAAAAAAAAAAGTGCAAAATAGTAAGTGTAGCAGAGAATTTCAAGCTTGGTGGACTGAGAAATAGGCATGATCAGTAAAGGCGACAAAGCGGTGTGTGTTTTTTTGTTCCGGAACAGAGGTATGCAGAACATTGTCTGTAAAACGGTATTTTTTGAAACAAATCCTAAAATCCTTTTATGAAAAAGTGAACCAGAGCAAAAGAATTAATTGCAAGTGCAATAAAAGGCAGAAATAAACAGTCGACGTCTATAATTAAATATGTAAGCAAAAAATTGTCACACAAGTGCGGCAAAATTACTCGGCTGCAAATGCCATTGCTCGGCATGGTAAACCTTTTCAAGAGGGAGAGTTTTTGAAGGAAGCTTGGTTGGCATGCGCGCCCTCACTTTTTGATGATTTTGATAATAAAGATAAGATATTTTTCAGCGCATCAAAGATGTTCCTCTATCTAGAAACACAATGAAATATAGAATCTTGAAATTGGCAGAAAATGTTACAGATCAACAAAAATGGACACTATCTCCGCTCCTTTTATATCAATGTCTTGAAGGAAGTATTGACACCACTAAATCTGCACGTTTAGCTGTCTTTGCTCGATATTGTGTAGGAAACGTCATTAAGGAAGAATTAATTGCGATAACATCGTTATTAACAACTAAAAGGGCACAGATATTTGTACGACAGTAAGAAATTTTCACTTGCTGAGAAAAACATTGATTTGAAAAAAAAATAGTTTTCAGTAACCACTGATGGTGCTCCAAATATGGTAGGCAAAAAAAAAAAAAAAAGCGGTTTCATTTCTTTTTTAAAACAGACGTAGGACATTCAATTATTGAATGTCACTGCATTATTCATAAGGTGACCAACTGTCCTTCTTTAGGGAGGACAGTCCTCCTTTTATAGGTTCTATCCTTCCTCGAAAAGTGTCTTCCTACTTGTCTTCCTTTTCAATATTTTAAAAAACTGATCTGTTACTTTCTATTCAGAGTTGAACCCAACATGTTTCCAATAAGTCGAAGAATGTTCTGAAACAAATATCACAGGAAATAACAGTTTCCAATGTTGTTTGCTGACTTAATCGCTAGTAAATTTGGCAGATATAGAAAATTGTATTCAGCTTTTACTGAAAGAAATGCCTGATATTAAAATTGATGACAATTGTCTGTTTGAATAAATTAGAAGACTGAATGTATATTTAAATTCTGATAAATTGGAACAATTGATAAATTATCAGGCTGAAATTGATAAAAGATGGGTACAGGGCCGGCTCTAGCAATTTTGCCATCCCGGAAAAAAATGGAAAATATGCCTTCCTCTCTCCAAAGCAAAGAAATTATAATTCAAAAAGATAAATTGTTCACATGGATTCACACCTATAAAGCTTGAATAATTCTTGCGAACAAAAGGCAACATTACAGCATATATATGCGTACAAGATAATTCGAAACTAAGGACATAATTACCTGTTATAATTTCAAACGAGTAAAGTGTAAGAGAAGGAATATCCCATTTCAGCACGCTAATTTCTTCTAAAAAGAGTCTACCGATGGTTTATTTAATATATAGTAGTACACTCAAGACTAAAATAAAACATCTCCTGTGAGTCTCTATCTATAAAAACACTTATTGCTCCTGTCCCCTTTTGGATAGCTGACACCGAACGTCATATGGTGAAAGGAATGTCCGTTGTGACCATATTCCAGGATGGGGAAAGTTACTAGTGTAAAGCTTATCAAATTTCATTATTGAGCATATACTCCAGCCTCGAACTCTTAAGTTTCAACATAAAAGAAAACTGACATTATACACATACAGAGTACAAAATAAGGAAGTAGATACGTTAAATGAAATACTAAATTCACACCCAATAGTCTTCCTGAAAATATATCAATTTTTTGTAACAGAAAAAAATGTTTTCAAATTCGATCCAAATACCACCCCTAGAATTTGCTGCCCTGATGGGTAGAAATACTTAACCATTTCTAAAATGAACACTTTCCATATGATAATTTAGTTATTCTTCACGAATTTACGTTGTGCTGACCTGGAACTAAAGCAGAAATTGAAAGAGTTTTTTCAGTTGCTAATGATTTTGGACAAGTGAGAAATCAAGATTGAATGTTGATACTTTAGCTGTAGCACTTACTGTAAAGCTCAGTATAAAGGATATTTTTGGTCGAAATTCCCGATGCATTAGAAAATGATATATTGACAAAAAAGATATTCAATGGGAAAATACACTCTTAGGTAAATAATTAAAAGGAATGCACGCATAATTAGCGTATTTGTATTTGAATTAATAAAATGTTTTATATATTTACGTTGTAACTTTTCTGAAATTTTTTCGCATGCACCCCTCCTTTTATTGTAAAAAAACTGGTCACCTTATTATTCACCAACAAGCCTTATGTGCAAAGAGTGGTTTAACATCTCTTGATAATGTAATAATGCTAGAAACAAAAATAGTCAACCTCATATCGTCGCAGGCTTTAAACAAGCCAAAGTTTGATGCTTTGTTGGATGAAGTCAATTCGGTGTATAATGGCCTATACTAATGTATAAGAATGTTCGCTGGTTGAGCCGCGGGAACGTACTTCAAAGATTTGTTGATTGTTTTGAAGAAATCAGACTGTTTTTTTTTTTTACAAAATGAGAGCAAAATTGAACAAATGATGGATGTTATGTGGCTTTTAAAATTGATGTTTTTACAAACATATGTATGCCAACATTTCAATGAATTGAACGTAAAGCTTCAAGACCCGAATAAAACAGAACTTTTGAAGCTAAACTGTATGTTTTCAGAAACGATATTATGACAAGAAACTACAAGTACTTCCCAAACTTGAAAAAATATCAAAGATTTAGATGCCCTAGAGAAATGAAATGAAGAAACAGTTATTGATAAATTTATTTCCGTAATTGATTCTTTAATCAAAGAATTTTCCGCGAGATTTTTTTCATTTCAAGGAATTATTCGGAATGTTCAAATTTATTATGTATCCTGATGTGATTTCGTTTGATAAACTGAACTTGTCCCAATTCGATTGGTTGGAAATTGAAGAATTTGAAATGCAACTGATTGATTTCCACTCTAGCTCAATATGGATTCAAAAGTTTATTGAAACAAGGAAAAAGTTGGAATTGATTGAACCAAAAGATTGACAAGCAATATAAGTAAAAATGCCGGTAACGAAATTTTGGAAACTTGAAAATCGATTCCAGCCGCATTTAACTGTTTGAAGAAGATGGCTTATGCTATTTTAACCATATTTCCATCTACCTATGCCTGCGAGTCATTATTTTCAGAGATAAATAACATCAAAGACTCGCTTGGAAACCGTTTAGCAGACAACTCTAATTCAGCATGCATTCTGCTAAAAGTAACATCTTATATAACACTGATATAAGTTGTCATCTAATCTACAACAACAGAAGTCACACTGTTACTTTAATTTAAATTACATTTATAACTAAAAACACTTACTACTATACTGGGCAATATGTATTTTTTCGCATTAAGTAAAGAATTTTGATTTGTTCGTATTTAGTTTTTATTAGTTTCCCAATAATCACAAATCAAAATTATTTGATGGCACGCCTAGAACTCATTAAACATTTCTTTAGAGAAAATGGCACGTTGACCCAAAAGGTTCGCCATCCCTGCTCTAGAGTCTAAAATACACGAGATTGTGTCTTTGGCTGAGATTTTGAGAAAATAAATGCAGAACAGGTATATTGTTACGAATTTTGTATAAAATAGTGTAAATAATTTGTAATTGGATGCGTAATGCATTTAAATTACTTTGTTAAAATTGTGTTGTTTTGTATTTGTTACTTATGCCCCCTGATCGATAGTAACATCATATAAAGGTCCACGAAATTCATCGTGGCGAAAGGCTAGATTTTTACGCCTTGGGTTCGAGCACCATGTAGATGACTGTACGATTTTGCTCGGTTCCACCCCAATTTTGAAAGAGAACACTGGCGATGGTCAAGGTCTCCCACCTCTTTTCCCCTTCCACCAACCTCACGAGAGGACTTGCGTCTCGACGGCTATTTAGAGTACCCCCATATCGCGAAGGCACTATACATTTACAAACATTCATGCCTTCTTCTCGGGATTCGAACCCAGGCCCTACGGATCCTCAGTCAGCGTTACTAACCACTATACCGGATGGGTGGCCAAGTGAAAATTGTAATATTCACTAGCAACGCCGTACCTTTTGTTATAATGGTGATTCAGTGGGAACTTGGCTAAATCCTGACGATAGAGCCTAGTTGGCATCATTTTTTGGGGACCATTTTTGGCGAGTTCCATACCCTCTGTATTCGTCTGGAAATTATTGGAAAAATACACTAATTTCTCGATTTATGACGCAAGCGGATCTTTCTCGAAGATTCCTCTTGACCAATAAATCGGGAGACGCTATCCGAACTGAGTCAGTTTTGTCTCGACCAGCGATTAGTAGATTTTCCTTAACCGTGATTACCGATTAGCTCGCTCGATTGAATATTAACGTCGCACTGTTCAGCTACACGAGGGCTTTTGGTGACAGACCATGTAATTTTGAACTATGGTCAGGTGACGTGACGACACCTGAGCAGGCACCCCCTTCTCCTAACTATTGCATCACACCAACGGGAGGACGTTTCAGCTCTCGACAGATTTAACGTGCATCGCTGCTCTACACGGTGGGTCTTTAGTGGTACTAGGCTCGAACTCGGGACAAGGCAAGCCACGATCGATACCTATACCACTCGGCTACCGCGGCCATACCGATTAGCTCGGACGAGCGGTGCTTGTGGATAATCTTTTGCTTACGTGTTTTTAAACACCGATAATTGTGTCTGAGTGCTGTTGAAGGTGTGAGATTTATTCTGCGAATATCGCTGTTGAATCCTGTATTTAAAGGATTGTTTTCTCGACAATAAATTCTCGTCGCTCTTAACTGCCTTGTTCTTTGCGACTGATTTGCATAAAATCGTTGAACCCCGATCAACGTAACAATATCGACGAAGTGGTGGAAGAGCACAGCTAAGAGCTAATCACCAAATTGGGGATGGCGGTTCTTTCAAAGAGATTGATTTTTTAAATCGATTCGAATCGTAACCTGATGAATCGATTCACAAAAAAAAATCGAGGTCTAAACGATCGATTTTTAAGTCTGCATTTGCAATGTAAATATAAATCCATTTCATGAAAAACAAGAAAGATACCATAACAAATGATCTCTTATCAGTAAAATCTAAGATCTTTTTTAGTTCACAGGAAATTCTACACTTACAATTATTTTTATTTCCATCTATCAAAGTATCAGGTATAAAAGACGACATTTATTTTCTAAATGTATTTGTTACATTAAAAGGGTTAGAAAATGGATAATATAGCTTATAGTTCCCAATGCTTAATATCTAAGCTTTTTAAAAACAAGTCTACTGGGATCTAAGCGGTTTCGCTCATCTCTCTTGTGATGTTGCCGGCAATCGAATAAAGGTGCTCTCACAAGAAACCGATGATCCAACGATACTAATTACATCATGGTTATTGAGTGAACGTGATGATAAATACAGTTTTTTTTGTTCCTGCCAGTAAATTCATCCTTTAACCATCAAACACCATAATATAACGGGTTTTAAAGATAGTAAAGGGTGTTCTTTTAGAGGTATAGAACTTTAAATTGCAATAAAACAACGATGTATTATTCGATTGACATGAATTTTTTTATTCTGAAAGATAATCTTGTGGCATTACATTTTAAATGATTTCTGGCATATGACTGCCACGGCTGGCTCGGATGTAGTCAATCTGGACATCCAATTTTCGATGACTTTTTCCAACATTTGTGGCCGTATATCGGCAATATACGGCGAATGTTGTCTTCCAAATGGTCAAGCGTTTGTGGCTTATCAGCATAGACCAATGACTTTACATAGCCTCACAGAAAATAGTCTAGCGGTGTTAAATCACAAGATCTTGTAGGTCAATTCACAGGTCCAAAACGTGAAATTAGGCGGTCACCCAACGTGTCTTTCAGTAAATCGATTGGGGCACGAGCTGTGTGACATGTTGTGCCATCTTGTTGGAACCCCAGCTCCTGGACATCATGATTGTTCAATTCAGGAATGAAAAGTTAGTAATCATGGCTCTGTACCGATCACCATTGACTGTAACGTTGTGGCCTTCATCGTTTTTGAAGAAGTACGGACCAATGATTCCACCAGCCCATCAAGCGCACCAAACAGTCAGTTTTCTGGATGTAACGGTGTTTCGACATACACTTGTGGATTAGCTTCACTCAAATGCGACAGTTTTGTTTGTTGACGTAGCCATTCAGCCAGAAGTGCGTGGAACCATTAGGAGCGTGTTTTTAAGTAAAAATTTCATACACATTTTTTCCCCAAGTAGTTTTACTTTTCTTATTTAAATATCACTGTCTTGCAGTCCACTTCCATGTAACTCCAGCGAATGAACGAGAGATAAGCGAGTGGAAATAGTGGGGGGGAGATTATTCTTATATGCGAGTTAGGGAATATTAACGTCGCACTGTTCAGCTACACGATAGCTTTTGGTAGATTATTCTTATGCAGGAGATTGAAGACAAGAGGAATCGAAACATGTGATCTATCTTTTGATTCATTAGAAAGAGCTGTTAAGCTCAAAAATGTGCGAAAAGAATTAAAATCTGAAATTTTAAAGAAGTTAATTAAAAAGAAAGTTTCCAATATTTTTGTTTATATTAGTGATGACCACTAAGAGATTACGAGAAAATAAAAACATTGTGAAAAGTACGAGCCCTCTCCTTTTGTTTGCTTAGAGAATTTTAAGAAAAGTAAAAGGCTCTCAGGGAATAAGTTTTCCTAGCCTTAAATAGTTTACGGCGTAATATAAACGGTACTTACACAATATCGTAACGGTATTGGCGACCTTATATTTTAAAGGAAGCTCATGGTTGCCAATTCAGTGCGTACGACGCATGGGAAATCAGAATTGCCAACTGGGGGAGTTATTTTGAACGTTGGTATTGTTTCGATAGTACGTAAGTTCCGTATATAAACATATATATTATATAAATTTAATATACACAAATTATTTATGCATATATATATTTTTAAATAATAAGACTCATTGACATTTAAATCGTATATGATACATAAATATATACAAATGCATAATTATTTAAGGTGACAGAACACCTCTAAAACTCAATTTTTGGTCAAAATATCGACTTTTTCGTTTTTGGTCTTATATTAAAGTTCAATCTTTTATCTTTCTAAATCTGTTTAAATTTTTGTTTCTATCTTAATTAGAAGCCGAGTTACAGTTTTTCAATATTATTTAATCATAAATTTCTCGGACCCGAAATAGTTTCTGCTAACCGGAAGTGGCCGAGTTGTTTGTTTACGTTTCTCTTTCTTGGTATATGACATAAAATATTATAATTAATATACAAATATTTAGTCAGAAATTAAAATAGAACATTTAAGAATAAATATAAATGTATTTGGAAATACATTTTTCCTTTTTTTATGTGTAAAACCTGGCAGCAAGTTTGTTGTTTTGACTTTGTTTACATATGCATTTGATTTTCACGCTGAAAGAATTGACAGCGTAAAAGTTTATTTGATTGTTTTATTTTAACTTAAAAATAGTTAAAAGTATTGCTAAAAAAGCGCAAGCGGCAATTTTATGGTAATAAATTCACAAACACTTCGAAAAATAATAGCACTTAAGCAGTTCCTGAATGTACTGTCAGCTGTTGGGAAATGAGAGTTTGTCAACTGCAGAAGAAATAATTGCCTGGTCCTGTGTTTGGTAACAGAATCGTTGACCTTGAACTTATTGTGGAAGCTTTTGCTCAACTTTGCTGCCCAAAATATTTTGCTGAAAAAGTAGAACTATTCGAGGATTCCAGATATGGATTGTGCTCCCATTTTACACTAAAATGTAAGTGTTGTGACTTTTTTGCATTTGCTTCATCAAAAAAAAGTAGTGCACCTGTCATAAATACCAGGCTAGTATATGATATGCGGCAGATAGGCAAAGGTTTTGCTGGGGCATTTAAATTATGCTCAACATTAAATTTGCCTCGACTAACCAAAACTGCTTACAAAAATCAGGATGCAAAGCTTTAAAAGTGGTTCAGGAAGTAGCTGAGGAATCCATGATAAAAGCTGCTACTGAAATTGTGGAGAAAAAAACAAAATCTCTCATCCGATATTGTAAAATGTGGCATATCGGTAGATGGTACATGACAGCGAAGAGGCTATACATCTATGAATGGCTGTGTTGCTGCAATATCAGTGGATACTGGTAAGGTGCTAGACATAGAAGTTATGTCGTCCTACTGTCCAACTTGTAAGAGACTTCAGACTATGCCAAGAAACTTTGAACATGAGTCGTCAAAAGCCGACCACATATGTCAGTGTAATTTCACAGGCTCTTCATCAAAAATGGAAATTGTGGGGGCTTCCCGAATATTTCTTCGATCTGAAAAAACGCAGACTGCATTACACACTCAATATTATGGGGATGGCGACTCAAAAGCTTTCATGAGTGTAAAAGACACTTATGGATTAAACAGTGTGACCAAGTTTGAGTGCATTGGCCATGTACAAAAGAGAGTGGGTTCGCGTCTGTGAAAACTAAAACTAAAGGACTGTCTGGTAAAGGCAAATTAACTGATAATTTTATTGACATACTTCAAAACTATTACGGAATTTCTGTTCACAGCAATGTCGGTAACTTAAATGCCATGCAGCAAAATGTAATTGCTGCGTTATATCACTGTGCATCAAGTAATAAGAAACCGATGCATGGTCAATGCCCAATAGGGAAAGAAAGCTGGTGTTATTTTCAGCGGGGGATGGCAAATGGAACACAATGTTCCACAAAAAATATGCTGGTATATCAAATGATGTTTTAAATAAAATTAAACCAGTATATTTAGAACTATGCGACAAACAGATATTAAGTAAGTGCTTGCATGGACGCACGCAAAATGCCAACGAGTATTTTAATGGAATAGTTCGGCAAAAGTACCGAAGGAAGTTTTTGTTTCGCTCAAAACAATTAAATTTGGGTCGTATAATGCTATTATACACTTCAATAAAGGATTAAATGGGTGTCTAAAAGTTTTTAATAAAATGAATATAGAAAACCCTGGGGTGTTTACCTTACGGGGATATAAACATTTAGATAAATGCAGAATCCGTGAATCAATTCATAATGCAGACCCCAAAACAAAGAAAAACAGGAAAATTATAAGAGCACTTAAAAAGAAAAAAATTAGTGTTTTAGAAGTCAAAGATGGGGAGAATTATAAATCTGGTGCATTTTAATAAGAAATTAAGTGTTTTTCTTGTAATCAGAATAGTTTAATATTATTTTTGTCGTTTTCTCAAAATGAGTTTTTTACATTTTTTCTTACCGCAAAACACAATATCTCAAAAATTTATGCTTGAATGAAATAAAAATTTTATATGTATGTTTTTTAAATACTTATATAGGGAATAGACCATTCTTAAGATTTTGTGTTGAGTAGAAATTTTTTATATAGCAATAAAGTAAAAATTACAATAGCTTTTAAGAAAATTTCAACGTATAGAAGTTCGAAACACAATAACTTCCAATGTAATGGTCATATTACCAAAATAAGAGTCTATTCCCTAGATAAAGTTGTATGCTATATTATTCAATTTACAAAATGTCAATATATTTATTTTATTTTTTAGTTATCATGTTTTGCATAAAATCTTATTTTTGCTTATTTTTTTATAAAATACCCCTTTGATAGTAAAAATGTGCACTAATAAAACTTTTCTTGGGTGTTTTTCTAATTTTAGATACCCATAAGGTCATAAAATATGCATTTACTGGCAAAATTCAGGTTAATTCAAAAATTTTCTTCAAAAGTGTATAAACATTTAGATAGATGCACAATCTGTGAATCGATTCATAACGCAGACCCCAAAACAAAGAAACACAGAAAAATTTTAAGAGCACTTAAAAAGAAAAAAAAAATAGTGTTTTAGAAGTTAAAGAGGGAAAGGATTATAAATCTGGTGTATTTTAATAAGAAAGTAGGTGTTTTTCTTGTAATCAGAATAGTTTAATGTTATTTTTGTCGTTTTCTCAAAATGAGTTTTTCACATTTTTCTTACCGCAAAACACAATATCTCAAAAAGTTATGCTTGAATGAAATAAAAATTTTACATGTATGTTTTTTAAACACTTATACAGGGAATAGACCTTCTTAAGAGTTTGTGTTGAGTAGAAATTTTTTATATAGCAATAAAATGAAAACTACAATATCTTTTAAAGAAAATGTCAACGTATAAAAGCTCGAAACACAATAACTTCCCACGTAATAGTTATATTACCAAAATAAGAGTCTATTCCCTAGATAAGGTTGTATGCTATATTATTCAATTTACAAAATGTCAATATATTTATTTTATTTTCAGTTATCATGTTTTGCGTAAAGTCTTATTTTTGCTTATTTTTTTATAAAATACCCTTTGACTCTAAAAATGTACACTAACAAAACTTTTCTTGGGTATTTTCTAATTTTAGAGACCCATAAGGTCATACAATATGCATTTACAGGCAAAATTCAGGTTAATTCAAAAAATTTTCTTCGAAGGTGTTCTGTTACCTTTTAAACATTGCCCTTGTGAGAACCCCCTGGGTTCCACCTGGACACTAAGATTAACTTGAGGCAAAGAATGACCAGACGCCATTTGTATAATAATAAATTATATTTATTCACTTAGTTCAAATATCAAACTTCTAATGAGAAATATTTATCTTTATGTCAAAAAGGGATTTACCTTTACTATTAGATTAAATTACGAAATATGCAATTAATCAATTAATAAGCTCAATATCGAAAGGGTTTCCCGGAATAGGAGGTCTGAGAAATACACGTAACTTGAATTATTATCTTTCATTAAAATTGAACTAACTTTATTAAACTTTAAGCGGTACTAAGCTAGAATATATCACCTGGTTATACTTATGATCTCTCCAAGTAGATTAATACTTCTAAGGCTCCTTCGCTGAATAATAACAGCAATACTCCTATATCGTAATCCAATTGAATCCTGCAAATCTCGTCACTACTGCTGCTGGCTCAACAGCTTCTTCTCCGCTAACTTACAACGCTCTTCTTAAATAACTTATCTACTTTACATATCCCTTTTTCTTCTTTTAGAGGTGATTGGATATATACGCGAATTTACAATCCCCAAGACGCCTAAGAGTATTAGTGGAAAGGTGCTGTGAAGATTCCTCACACCCTTAACAGAAAACTGATTAAATAAACAAATCCATGGATGAATGGGCACGAGAAAGAGAACTACTTAATGCCCAAAATGCGAAAATGTTGTAAAAGAAAGCGTAGTACATCCGAATAATTGGATTCACTTGCTCCGAATAAATCAGAAGTTTTCACTTCTATCGTGTGGTCACGCAATAATTTTTATTTTTTACTCCTTGTTTTCAAATTGAATTCATACTCCTGTTTGATTCATTCCGCAGTATGTGTGTGGAAGGGAAGCGCTTTATCATATTTTAGATTAATTTATACGGAAAAAATTGTTCTGCATTACGAACAAAAAAGCGTGCAACGAATTATGCTCGTTAATGAAGGGTCTACTGTACTTTCCATTGCAATAAAATTATTTAATTTAAGAAATAGAAAGCAACGAGGGTTGGCTGAATTAAAACTTATTTTAAAATAAATTTGTGGGATATATTAACCCCTCCCCTTTAATTATTTCGGTTGACGATCGTGTGTGTAAATTTAACTCAAACTGGGAAGAGACTCACATCGGAGAATAGTATAAGAGGTATTTAACTAATTAATTTAAAGTTGTGTTAGATAGCAATTTACTCAGTAGAAAGGAAGTGACCCCTCTTCCAGCCGTCCAGTGTCCAAATGTCTACACCTAGAGTTCAGGGCACATTTCATGAAAAACTGTGGGTGAGCTCTCCACTTAACTCATCAGGGTGTATTTTACTGAGTCTGCCGCTAGCATGTCAACCTTCACGTGGTGGATTCGCTTACTAATATATATATATATATATATATATATATATATATATATATATATATATATATATATATATATATATATATATATATATATATATATATATATATATATATATATAGTCTAATTCTCTACGAACAAGAAATAAACATTCATCAATCACATTCGAAAAAAACACAGAGACAGTAAAGAGATCATACAATGAAGGACACTAGATTAAAAATTACAAAATGGATGCTGCAGTATTATAAACATTTCTAACTTAGGACAGCTAATATATAACATAATTTATATAAAAGTGGGGTTGAACATGTTTTTGGTCAGCAAACCTTCTCCCTTTATGTAAATAATACTGAGCAAAACCTATTGAAAGTAATGGATAGGAATATCTAAATCCATTACAAAATAAAGGTAACTTACCTAAAAATTGCACTTGAAAATGCAGAGCCCGCGCTAATTCTGAGTACAATAAATAAGTTATTGCCAGATTCTGTACCCTAATGCAGATTCAAAGCATGTGAATGGCTGAAATGTAGCACTTAACAAAAGTATAAAATGAATAGAAACAAAAATTAATAAAAAGAGTTACAAATTACCATAACTTAAGTGACATTAGAGTATATATGAATTTAATAATAATAAGTAATTTTAACTAATAATAGAATATGGAGGTAACTATAACTGTGAAATGTGTAAATTTGTAGTATTAAACTATTATTAATCTAAGAATTTTTTTTAATCCTTACAATTTTGAATAGCTTTATTCATATAACTATTAATAAAATTGATTGGGTATTTCTGCTTTAAGCAATATTTAGTAAAATGTTTATAGTTATTTATTGTTTCTGATTTTTTTGACACCAGAAATTTATTGCGTTGTATATAATTAATAACAATATTTCTGAATATATATATATATATATATATATATATATATATATATATATATATATATATTGATCTAATATTCTTTCGATCAGAATCTGGGCTTGAACTGCGACTAAGTTCACATCTACGGAGGAAATTAAACACTTGGTATCGTATTGAAAGAAGTCTGCGATGTCGGCGAGATAATGGTTTGGCTCTGCAACAATGCAGAACGCCATTCTCTAGTTGCTTTTCCCCTCTCTTCCTTGAGAAAGATTGAATTTTTTTAATGTCCTGCACGTATTGTTTATCTGTGATGTTACATCTATAGTAAATGTTCTTGGCTACAAACTGTTAGGTTTTTGGTTGTCAAATAACATGAACATGATACAAGATATTATGATGCTGCTGAACATTTCGAGGTACTTGTCCGAGTGTGGTTGGCAATTTCGGTGTAGAGACTTAAACTTTGGTGTCTTTCAAAATTAACTTTAAACGCTCCTACTAATAAAATTGACGATTCGGCTACTTACAAAATCATTTGCCTTTCATTCAGAAATAATCTATGAATCTGTTTCCAAAATATATAAATAGATGGCAGCACTATATATAAACAATGAAATTGTTTTTGAAAAACATATATAGATGGCAGCACTACACATATTTTCCCATCTAAAACTAGTTAGATTGGAAGAGGGAATGGAGTTACATCGTCTAGAAGTCATACTTATGTAACATCAGAAAGTAGCTTAAGCTTGTCAAATGGAGATATTCGAAATAGGCCGGGGATACATTGCATGTAATTCAAGGTCTTGTTTTCCCGAGTCTTCAGAACACCATTTCCTATGCGGAATTTTTTAAAACTATAAAACAGGTTTTATTCAATAAAGTACCTTATAAAATATTCATTTTCAATTCTTTAAAATAAGTTGACCGTTATAAATGTAAGCAGTTTAAGATCTAAAAGCTGTTTTGTTTCCATACAAATTCTATAAATATTTTTTTTTAAAAAATGAACAACAGAAGTACCAAAAACTTTCAGCGAGTGATACACGATGCAGTTCAAACCGGAAAGTATTGACTTTAGTATGTTAAACTCATTCCGAAGTTTACGTAACTTAGCGGAGATAATTAATGAATGATTCCTTATTAATATCGCATTACGATGGAGTAAAAAAGCTTAAATTGAACCTCGGCCACAGCCAACTGACTTCTGAGATAGCACCCCCCCCTCTCCAAACTTCCCATCTAGCTAATGTGAGTGCCTGGTGCGGTTGCAGTGATGACTTTGTAGAACTCGTCTAAACAGACAACGTGTTACGTACGCTTCATCAAATGCCATATTGCATCGTCTTAGATGCATCGAGTGGCCATGGTAGCCAAGTGGTCAAGGTAACAGACTCGTGGCCAGTGTGTCATGAGTTGGAGCCTAGTACCGCTGAAGAACCACCGTGTAGGGGGGAGGTGAACGTTAAACCAGTTGAGGCTCAAACGTCCTGCCGTTGGTGTGGTGTGGAAGTTAAGAGAAGGGATGCCAGCTCATGCTCAAGTGTCGTCTTCGTCACTTGACCATGGTTCAAATTTACGAGCTCGGTCGCCAAAAGACCTCGAGATGCTGAATAGTGTGACGTTAATAGATGCACTTAGATGCCTTTAAAAAGTTCTGAATTATCAAAAACACCATTAATAAGTGAGTATTTATAAACGTCACACCTATAAAGCAGCATAAGAAATTTTTGCGACGGATCTCATAATTTTGAACCATGGTCAATTGACGAGGATGACACCTGAGCTGCCATCCCCTCTCTGTACCTGCACACCACACCAATGGCAGGACGTTTGATCCTCAATCGATTTAAGTTATCCGACTACGTTCGGAACCGTATTTTGCAAAAGCGTATAAATGGATCACATTTATGATATTTAGTGTCACTTAGATTAGAAAATGTACATAAAATTGTTTTAAGAATAGTATTACAATAAAAAAATTATTTAAGTAGAATATTTTGACCAAAAATAAACATAGACTGACCCATTTTCAAAATATTCTCCTTTTTTGTGAAAATGCTTCTATTATAATAATATTTTGCCTGTATATAGCTCAGACCTCTGTACAGAGGCTCAACTAGAATTTTTGAAATATATAACTTAGAAGTGGGTTTATCCATGTTTTACGACAACAGAGGGGAGAAATTTTAAGAAAAAAACGCGGATCATTATTTCAATATGATGTAATTCTGAAAATAATGTGAATTTTTCAAAACTTATAGTTGAGCCTCTGTACAGAGGTCTGAGATATATACAGGCAAAATATTATTATAATAGCAGCATTTTTCACAAAAGGGAATATTTTGAAAAAGGTTATTCTAAGTTAATTTTTTTGCCGAAACATTGTACTTAAATAATTTTTTTCACCATGTCCTTAAAACAATTTTACACACGTATTCTCTCTAATCTAAGTGACACTAAATATCATCAAAATGTTCCATTTATGCGCTTTTTTAATATCACGGTTTCGAACGTAGTCGGATACCTTAAGGTTAAATTGTTACTATAACGAGTTCGTGACCATAATCACTAAAGTACCCCTACCACTCAAAACCATCGTGCATTTGTATGCTGGGTAAGTAAATATACGTAGTGGTTATTTTGACTCTGGTCATCACAACTCTCATGAATGGTGTCAGGTCAAATGGAAACTTAAGACACGCACAGAACAAATACAAAATATTCTCTTATATTTTTATTGAAAAATTTAAACTTTGTTAAAAAAAAGGATTTAATACATAAAAATGTTTAAGAACTGATTTTGAGTTTCTCGAATGTGGATCGAGTCCTGAATGAATCAAATACATATAAAATCAATTTGAGAGGTCAAAACCGATCCAAAGATTCAAGAAGAATTAACTAAACAGTAGAACAAAATTTTCACAGATTTAGCGTGATAAATTGCGATATATATATATATATATATATAAATATGATTTTGTTTAGAAAAAACTATTTTCGTAATAAATTAAATGCCAGATTATATAAAGTAACTAATTTATAAAAAAAAAAATAAATAAAGTCTCTCGCTCTCAATTCCCACTTAGGTCAACACAATTTTTTTTTTTATTTTAGTTACCTTTTGTTAAATAGTTACAATTACTATAA
>BMAU01005142.1:0-23788 GCA_019973935.1 Trichonephila clavipes | reverse complement strand
ACTAATTTAAATTTAAAAAAAATTTAAAGACGGTAAAAGTAAGAATAATACATGCTTCATATTCGTATTATATTATTAAGTTGATTTTGAAAGAAAAAAGTCAGTTTGACCAACCATCAATATACAATTTAAAAATTCAAGAAGATTATAAGTTTTTTCAAATTTTTATAAAATGCTCAGTTTTTAAAATCTTTAAACCATTTGATTTTTTTTCTGTTTTATTTTTATTAGAATATTGCTAACAAAATATAGTATGGGTTTAAAAATCTGTTCTTTTATTGATTTTTAATAATTATTTGTCTAGTGAAACCTGGAAAAAACACAATTTTTTGGAATATTAAATTTAGCATTTAAAAACAAATAATTAGAGATGTCACACCTAAATCCATACTAACTTGTATAGAATATAAATTTGGGGTATATACAGAAAAAAATCCTTGGGGTGCATGAGTGAATATTAACGTCTCAATGTTCAGCTACACGAGGGCTTTTGGCAACGGACTACGTAATTTTGAACCATGGTCAAGTGACGTGGACGACACTTGACATGGCCCCCATCCCCCCTCTCCTAACTACCACACCAGGTCAACGGGAAAAAACCTTGGGGATTAGAAAGTACTTATATTTTCAAAATTAAATGTCTGAAAAAAACACATGGAAAATCATAAAGGAAACTCTAATAATGCAAAAGCACTATTTTTTAACATGTTATTTTTAAACTTGTGTACTACTTTAAAACAAAACTGTAATTAAATATATAATTAAAAGTATTTTTTTTTAATTCAAAAATATTTTTGCATAATAGTGACCGCAATTGTTACAACAGCAGGTTACTCTCAGGTTATCTAACACAGTATTTTCCCAAAAATTTTGAAATACAAAGTATTTATATACAAAATAATAAGAACACTAAATTAAGCTAAAATCACCTCACAAAGTATGTACATAAAATTTAATTTTTGTCAGTTTTAAATTGGAGAAGTTTAGCAAGTTTGAGTTCTCATTGAGCGTTTTTAAGATACCAAAATGTAGAAGTACTACAGCATGTTTACTATAACGTAGTTTGGTACATCATAAAGCTATATAGTTTTGTCTGCAATATTTGAATTAAGAATACTTGTATTCGGAATTCTAATTGAAACATCAGCTGAGGGCTAAATTTTAGATTCATCATTATCAGTAGTATTCCATCCTTTTGAAATATTGTTTATCATAGTAACCTGAGAACGGTTTGACCATGAAATTTTCACAATTAATGATAAAGCTATTTAAAGCTATATAAACTATTTTTTAAATGAAAAATTGGCCTTGAAATCAATCTTAAGTAAGTAAATATCAGAACTTAAAAATTCGAAACAAAATCAAACAGAAATGATTTTAGTGATGAAAATTGAAATTAGTAACCCTTTTCATACTGAAAGAGTTGATTGTGCTCAAAAATATTTTTAATTAATTCAACTTAAGTGTGAAAAAGTGCTTTAAAAAAACCGAAACCAATACCTAAGTTCAAAAAATTTTGGTTATCTGATCTGAAATTTGGTACTAAGCTTCCCAAAGATATGGGCCACAAAAAACCCAGTATTTTTGATATATTTAGAAAATGGTGTAGCTTTAAGAGAGCAACGTGGATCAGTAGACATGGTCTTTATTTTTGACAAGATAGAGTTGAACTAACTCGATTTATGTAGTTTAAACTGTTCTGTTAAATAACATAGAGACTAATGTCCGATAAACGAATATGGGTCGTCATGCTTCCATAAAAGCGCAGTGAAGAATTTAAGAGATTTAAAATACCATTCTTATTGTATGGCCATGAGGTTAAATCGAATTTAATCGCGCCCCTGTTAACTTTAGTGTAAATGGAAGAAATACGGGTTATTGATTAGGAAAAATATTAGGACATTCGATGCATCTTTTGGTATAAAACAACGTTCACCAGTTACAAATAATTTAACGCATTGTATCTGAAATAAAATCAAGATAAGAAAATACATACAAAGAAATGTGTACCTTAAATTATAGAAAAAAACATTTATTTTATTTATTTTGCACATACTGTTTTTAGTTCGTCAAAGACTCTTCTTCTAAGAGGTTCTAGTTGTTGAAAGTAATAAATGAATATCTTCTGTGTCTAGAGAAAATCTTCCTTAAAAATGTAATTGCGGAAAAATTTATGTGGATTGTAAAAAAATTTGAAATTTCTTTTTTTTAAAATATCATGCATTGGCCACAAAAATCACGACTTATTTAGTTATCATATGATTTAGTTACACATTTATTTAAATATGAAGTTCTTAGAATATTTTTGGCTAGGACTAACAAAAAAGTTCCAACAATTCCAGAAACTACACTAGCACTACAGTATTTCTTGCCTTTTTCTACAACTAGTTTATATGAGACAACATTTTCCTTTTTAACAACCTAAAATCAAAGTATCGGTAAAATATAAAGAATATTGAGAAAATACTTCAACCGGGGATGTCGACTATTATTCCAAGATTTATAAGAACATAATTAAAAATAATCGAGCATATTCCTTCCCATTCATACTTAAATCAGGCACATATTCCGTTGTTAGTAAAATATGATGATCTCTAAAATGAACTCCAAATGACTACACTGATATATACAGATTGTAGTTTATGTATAATTTACCATGTACTTACACTATAAAATGGATTTTTTTTTTATTTTCTTTCTTAAAATTCAATATCATTATATTCAATATAAAAACTTATTTCGGATGTTTATTACCACAAATAAAAATTTACACCCAAGTGTGTGTAACTTTTGCGCAATGTTCATGGCGTCGCACATACTTTTTATTCAAATAAATGGGGTTGACACCCCGAAAAGTTTGAAGTCCCCTAGGTTAGATACTAGCTTTAGAAATGATGTGAAAAGCCTGAAAAAACAAGAAAAATAACCACATATATCATGTTTCTTAAATTGTACTTTTAAATAATACAGAAGCATGCTATATTTGGTATTATATTTATTGCTTATATATATATATATAATCAATTGTTGTGCTAATTATTGATTTTGATTTATAAAGCCCCATCTGTTGGACATTGTTTACATTTTTTTGGTCAAAGAAACTCCATGTGATTTCAAGAATGTGTGTCTATTTATACTGTAAATAGATAGTATAAATAGACACCTACCTACATTATATCATGAATTATTGAATTTTTAAATTTTGACGGACTTTTGGTTTACCTGATATATTAAACACAAATTTTAAAACTGCAGGATGTATATGTATATATATATACTAGCCGCATGGCCCGGCGTTGCTCTGGTTATCTCTTCTTTTATAAATTTTCCCTTTCCTTCACAAAATCAGCACTTCTAATATTGATTTTCAAAATGGCTGCCCGCCACCCCCCATTCATAGCTTAGCCGGGCATTGATCGGCTTTCTCTTTTCCTCATGACACCAGCATTTCTGTGTGTGTGTTTGTACGCGCAAAATGGGAGTGATTTCTAAAATTATGTCAAAAAATTTCCCTTTTTCGAAATTTGTTCCATTTCACTTATTTTTGATTTAAGACAGGTTTCTATCCCCTCTCTATAGCCTGACACGTTTTTAGTGTAAAATTATTGTTCTATCTTCCCCTCCTTCTCGCAGATAAGATATAGCTTCAAATTCCGATGTATGACTTAAAAAAAACAATATTGCTTTAGAATTAAGAATTATTAATGTGAAGAAATAAAAAAAACGATTCTGATGCTGAGAGTAACACACAAAAAAACGTTCATCATTTTTTAATAATAGTTCATTTCTAAGAATCTAAGATAATAAAATAGATTTCAGATTTGCATGAATCAATCAATCGTTACATATAGCTAGCTTAGAAATGTCTCTAAAATGTATTTTTATCCAATATAATAGACGATGTACTTTTTAATTAATAAAGAATTCCTTTAGTAATGAAATAATAGAAATAATCCTTTTAAAAACATTTAAAAATACTTATTAAAATCAAATTTCTATAAGTAATTAATAAAAGAAAATTTTAGTTAGTTATTGAAACGATTGCTTTTTTCTGAATGTTTGAATGTTTGATTAAACATATATATATATAAGTTAGAAAAAAACAGTATGGGGGAAAGCCTAGATACTGGTTTATATATATATTTATGTACATACTCGTATATATATATTAAAAACATTAAAAAAAACCGATCTGATAAAAACATTTTGATATTTTGTTTTAATTTTAGCCTTAAAAAATGCAACAAAAATAGTGCTTAAATATTTCTCGCAAAAAGGAGGGAAAACGAAATTATTTTTTGAAAAGCTGTAAAAAAAAAGTTTTTGATATTCAATTTCGCCAAATCTGGTGAATTTCAATATTAATAGGCGCACCTTCCTTTGTAATGTAACCTTTCATCAAACGTAGAGGGCTGAGTAGAAAAAGAGTTTTCTTGCGATAAACAGGTTTTCGCCGCCAAACTCAGAGCTATTGTAAAATTGATTTTTTTTTAAACTTTTAATTTGTTTTTGGGCTTCATTTTTAAATTAATTATTTCAAACTTCATATATCGATTGCAAACAACGGTAATTTTTAAACAAAAAATTTCAAAAATTGCAATGCTTACATATTTGTCGCAAAAAAAGGGAAAAAAACGAAAAAAAACACATTTTTTATTTAAAAACCGTAATT
The DNA here is from genome assembly GCA_019973935.1 of Trichonephila clavipes. NCBI lineage: Eukaryota > Metazoa > Arthropoda > Arachnida > Araneae > Nephilidae > Trichonephila > Trichonephila clavipes. The sequence goes on along the minus strand of BMAU01005142.1, from coordinate 19,116 downwards.
TTTAAGATATTTTATCAATCTTTTCATAGATTACGTATAATATTGTTCTACACAAGGAAAAAAAGTTTCGTGAGATTATTTTTATTAATAAAGAAGTTATTAAGTATTTAAATAAAACTTTGAGTACTTTTTGAAAGATTGTAAAAAAAAAGTTTTTGACATTAAATTTTTAAAAAGACTAATTCTGAAAGAGAAAAGCGTGAACTTTTTTAGTGTAAAATATTTTTTCATTAACGCGAAAGTGCTCTAGCGGAACAACTTAGAATTTTATATTCAAAAAAAGAAACCGATTTCGACTCATTTTACAAAGATCGTAAAAAATACAAAATATAATTATTTTGTAAAATAAATTATAGTATATCGTGGCGAAATAAATGGTCTTTACGAATCTGTAATTATTTTTTGTGTGAGTTCCATAAAAACGCCTGAAAAAAAAAGTTCCGAATTTTCCCCTGGCGGCAAGAAATGGTACTAATTATGCATTTAAAGGTTTTTAATGAATATCTTTTTAACTAATTGCGATATCGGATCAAATTGTTAATCTAAACCATTCTCGAATTTACTTGAACCCACACAAAAAATTTCATCGAAATCAGTCCAGCCGTTTAGGAGGAGTTAAGTGACATACACACACAGAAGATTTTTATTTATAAAGATATATATATATATATATATATATATATATATATATATATATATATATATATATATATATATATATATATATATATATATATATATATGGTTATATATATATATATAGTATATATATATCCTTATGGTTTGAATGTTATCTGGAAAGGTGAAAGTGTCTTACTAACGTTTACACAAAAATCCGAGGATTCATTATATATTCCGTATTTTGATAAATCTATTCATAATAGTAATAATATTGGTTTTGCGAGAATTTCAAGAGCTAAACGTAGGAAAAGAGTTACTAGAGACATGGCAACCCTCAAGAATTCTATGTTAGAATTAGCTCTTGAATTTGATTACTACAACACTGGCTTAATTAAATCGTTTATGTTTGGCATGAATAAAACTGAAATTAAAATTATGAGATATATTTTAAGCAGATATAAATTTCGGGATTCTCATGGTTTGCATATGATTCGAGACCTTAATAACTATTTAGTACAAAAAATTAATATTAAATTAGATGCAAGTGAAAATTACTCTACAGAATATTGTACATTATTATAGTTATGAATAAATTCTTTAACAAAATTATTTTTTCAAGTATATTTCAAAAATATCAATCTTTTTTTCCTATTAAAAATATTTTGATTAAAAAGGACTCCTAACTCTCGGAACTCCTAAATTCAGAATCATGTAAATGCAATCTATATCGGGACTATATTGATGATTATCATCAGCACATTGTCACGGGAGACCTTGGCATCGTGAAAGATGATTTGTTAAGAAATTTTATGAAAAAATGTACCGGTTTTAGACTGATGATCCCAAAAATAAATCTAACGTTTATGAAACAAATCATAAAAGCTTTAGATAAATTCTACCTTAAAATTGCAATTAAATACGGAATGCCGATTGAAGCTTTCAATAAATTTAGATCATATATAGCAACAGAAATTCGGGAATTAGATTTCACTGTGTTGAAAATGAAATTATGTATAAAGATCTTAAATCATCAATAGAAAATATCCAAAATGACTTCGTGATTACCTATGTTGATAAGTTATCTACTAATTATGCCATAATTTGTAAATATTTTTACAGTAAAATATTAAGTAACCACATTTTAAACTATAATTCATTTCAAAAATCAATTAACAATAATAGAGAAGATGATAATCGTCTTTTAGCTTTGAACAAAAAACTCAATATTCATCTAAATAATATTAAATATCCAAGTATTTTTTAACACCAAAATTTCATAAAAGCCCTATAAAATTCCGTAGTATCACTAATGGATACAATACATTTATCACGAAGTCTGGGAAGATCTTACAATCTCTTCTTCAAAATCTAATTGTTAACTTACAAAACACGGCAATAATTAAAAATAGCTTAGAGATTGCTAGAGTTACTAAGGATATGTTAATTTTTTCCATGCATGGCTTTGATTTCGAGGACCTTTTTAATTCTATAGATATTGACGATATGATTAAGGTTCTACAGTTAATTTATGATAAATATGAATTATATACTTCATTGAAAAAAGAAAAATTTGATATTCTTGTTAACCTCTTATTAAAAGAAAATTTCATTGCATTTGATCAGAATCTTTATAAACAGATCAAAGGATTACCTCAGGGTGGTCCAGCTAGTAATTGTTCAGCGAACCTATATTTACATTTTTTTGAAATTGGTCATGTTCTAAATGATTCTTACTTGATTTATCGTTATATAGATGATTTAATAATTTTTGGTAAAAATAGTGAATACAAACCAAATATTACGTTCTACCCTGATTATCTCAAGCTCCTTAAATCTAACTTCAACTCTAATATGGTGGAATTCTTGGATTTAGACTTGCATCTTATTAACAATAATGTACTCAGTAACATTTTTGACAAAAGAGATTCGTTTAAGTTCCATATAATTAAAATTACTGGATGGAATAGTAACTTGCATATATCAATTTACAGAAATGTCATTTTGAATTTTTTATTTAGAAATGATAACTTAACTACCCACAAAATAGATAAATACAAAAATATAAAAAAAATTTCAAAGTTGTTTAGATCATGAATACCCTTTTAATTTTTTAAGAACTTATATTCATCACAATTACATTTACCATCTTGCTACTTCTAATTCCAAAACCACTACACAACAATAGGATTTCCCAGTCAGCATGCCAGTGGTCTTGCTGTGAAGATTATATCATAACACTGATATCACAGTTTACATTTTTTCCACACACATCTTGAACATTTTACACATTGTTGACAACCAACGAAATTAGAGCCTAGCAAATTTACATTTTTGACAATCAACCAATTCAAATTCTACCATATTTGATTGTCGTCTTTTTTTATATATCTGTCTTTGCTGGCTGGTTTAAAAGTTAGCTCAAAAGATGTGTTTATGTATATTCGAATTTTTTAACTTGGTGAATAATTGATTTTCATTCATGTCAAGACGCTTGATTCTCTTCGTAAAAGCTCTGTGAGTAAAGAAATTTTGTTCAATTATTTTTTGAAAAATACTTTTCTTATGTAATTGTTTTAGGATTTTTCTACTTTTCTTACAGAATTGTTTTGCGATTTTTCTGCATTAAGAGTTTGAGAGAATTTGTTACATAATAGTAGTGAGTAGTTTTATCATACTCTCTGAGTTTTTACATACTCTGAATTTTTGTTTATTTTATTTTATTTGGTTTTTCCTACCGAGTTGTAAAGAGGGAAGGTTGGGGCCTTCAAACTAATTTAACCCCACTTATTCGGTCCTAAATCCGAAATTTTACACAGTGTTAACTCTATAATATTGTCTTAGTTATTGATAAAACCAGTTTAACTGGAAGGTAAACTATCTGCGATGAAGATTATGTGAGAAAATCTGATGAGATTAATTTCAATATTTTCAGATGTGCAAATTAATATAGAAAAGTCAATGCAAACTATCTAAAAAAACTAATTAAAATTAAAATAAAGAGAGATATAAATATATCTAGATATATTACTTTATAATACATATACTATATATTCTATACATTTATTGAATAGGAAAAAAAGGAAATTACCCTAGACTGCAAGAACTTATTCGTATACGCACTTATTGCACGATGTTTATATGCATGTATTACAAGTTTTCTTTTATCGGAAATAATGTGATGAAGGGGCTTTTTAACTAGCAAAATCATACACCATTATCCTTGAATTTGTACATACTAATGCTCTTATAATGGAATCTTAATTTTCTTGAAAGAGGTTATGATTAATTAAGTGTTAAACAAATTTGATCTTCATTTTGAGCATATGTCAAAAGGTAGGTGTTAGACTCTAATGGAGAAAGCGCACGAAGTTTTCCTTCCTTCACGAATGAAAAAATTGCTTTTTTTTTATTCCCCTTGCTTAATATCTGTATATATGTACCTAAAACAGCCGAATTAAATGTTACATGAAATAATAACACTAAGAGTATATAAAATATAATGAAAACAAAAGAATGATTATGAGACAACATGGAAAAATAAATTAAATTAGAATATATTTATCTACAATGGAATTAAACGAAACACATAAAATGACTTAAGAATAATTATGAAAAATTATAAAACAGCTTTAAAAGATCCCAGAAAAATATTTTAAAATGCAACTTCTTCCCCGCAGAAATAGAAGTTGTTTTAAGTTATGTAACTGCCTTTGGAGCACTTTTTTAAATATATAAATTTTCAACTACATAAACGTATTTTTTTAATTTGGATTTCCTGTAATTTGATAACTTATATTTTTTAAGAAATCAAACAAGAGCAACGAAAACAATGTTATATTTAAAAAAAGACATCCATACAAATGTTTGATGTTAATTTTTCATTCTGAGAATAATTGATTACTTTCAGACTTTATATGATGATGCATATTATATTTTACTTTTTTTTGACTCCCGAATGGTTTTTCTGCATAAATAATGGAATAAAAGGTTTACCAATTTGGTATGGATTAAATAATGTATAATGTAATCAATTAATAACATATTTCAAAAGTTATCGATAAATAATAATTTTTTTCTGACATCAATAGCCCGGGTAGCGGGTCAGTGCCAGTCCGTGCATAGAAAGGTGCCATGGAGAATATATAAGTAACGCTATTTTTTTTTTCTATTTTATTTACTGAGGTGTACTTTTCTCGAGTTTATGCGACTTTCGATGACATTCTCTTTATATTTATATTTTAGTGTAACTTTACTTTATTTTGAAGGCATGTTTAAATACAATTAAATTAAAATTATTGAATCAAAATAATGTGAAATATAAACAATCAACGACCCCCCCACAGCAGTTCGCAGTAAAATTATCAAACGTTGACAATAAAAAAGTTAAGAAGCTCTGGTTTACTCCAAAATATCGATGTAAGATCAATTGAAGTTTTACTTACGGCAAAATAAACTTTATTAATTTTCTGTAATTTTACAAACATACTGGAGACATAGTTTGAAGATCTTTAATGCGTAAAAATACTTCTATTTGTTATATGAATCTAAACATTAAAATGTTCATTAGTATGGCAGGAAACTTCGGAAATGTAAAGATCATCTTGGATATCCTCCTCCTTTAAAGTTTCAAGGATCACCAGTAATTGTCACCGTTTGAAACTGTAGAGATAAGATATATTTTGAAATGTTATTTCATAGTATTTATCCTGTGTACTAGATGGCAGCATGATCGATAAAATGATACACCGAGAATCATGAATTTGAATAAAAAATTCTACCAACAAAATATTATTCACAATTAGTTTTAATTAACTACAATATAAGTTAATTTAAATAATTGGTAGAAATAAATCATAATGATAAATCTTACTTCAATGTTGCAGATGGACGCCGAATGAATTTTTTGTAGATATGTACGCAATATTAATCTGAAAAGAATTACATCTAGTGAGTTGAGAAACGACTAATTATAGTTTTAAAAAAACTTCCGAACATGAACAGTTGATAAACAATTTGGAACATTCTTTTCTCCTTTTGTATTGACTGTTTTTTGTAATCAATAAAATATTAATGGAAAAAATGGAAACCCTTCTGACAAGACATAAATTCTAAATTCAACATCAAAATCGAAGGACAAAAAAAAAAGTTCGTAAAATAGATAAAACTTTTTTTCTTACATATTTATTTTAAAAATTATTATTGCTGTCAGAATAGTCTTCATAAAATTTGCCTAAGAATTTGTCAAAAAAATTATACCCTAACATTGATCATTTAAAATAATAGTGAGCTTAAAAATTGACAACAAAGATTTTATTATTTATAAGTTAAATAAAACACTACTTAATTTTTTTTGGAAACTGTATATGTATGTTTTTTATCTCCTGATTTTAAGATGTTGTATTGAAGATACGTCAAATAAAATATAAATTATTTAGCTTAAAATTTAAAATATAGATGGCAGCACCACCTCCTGCCCCTTTTAATGCTGTTTACTCTCCTGAATGTTTTTCGCTTTTTATGTCTCTTCCCTAGACTGAAAAAGCAATTTATATTTTGTCTCAGTGACTTCAATGCTTAAAGGATCCTTCAAATTCACATCATATTTCATGTAAAAAAAACTGTACCAAATATTTTTAAATCGGTAAAAATCATGAGTATATTTGTTATAGAATACTGAAAAATTTTAAATAGTCGTTGATTTGAAATACACTGGCCTTCAAAAAAGGTTAGCATGTTTTTTTTAAATGCCCCATAAAAAATGGCAGTGTGAGTAAATTTTATAATTAATAGGAATTATAATTGTTAACATACATAAAGTTATGCACTTTTCTTTTATAGAAAGCAACAGATATATTTGTGTGTGAGAAAATATGCAAATATCAAGCTTTCTTAATTTCCTGTGTAAGTTTTGTTGATTTTCTTGTTGGCAGTTTCTCTGGCAATAGTCAGTACAATTTTGCTATGCCTAAGAGAAATCATTTGCCCGATTCATTTAGATGGTGGTCAGTCGGTTGCATGAAAATAGGGTTTTCACATGCCACACAATGCTGTTAAACATCTCAAGCTTCCTCACGATGCGGTAAACCTCATGCAGAAGAACCATAACTGTACGGTAGCTCGTTGCAGACCACTTTGTAGCTACAGGGAAAAGAATCTACTCTACAACAGTGCAAAGATGTCTTCACAAAGCAGGTCTCAATGCAAAACGATCAGCTGTGTGTATTCCCCTCAACGGGTGACAGAGAAGGGTCCGCTTATTATGACCAATGGAACACATGTCATCTGTGGACTAAACAGCAATGGGCTTTTGTACTCTACACAAGCTGATCAAGATTCCCATCGGAGAGCAATTCAGGATGTCTGCTGATCTAAAGGGAACAATGCACCAGATACCATCAATCCGACACTATTAAACACACTCGATGGTCACACTGACCTTCATGTGTTCTAAGGAGGAACTCTGATTGGTGTGAGACATCGGGATGACATACTTAAACCCTATGTCTGGCCATATGCTGGTGTTATTAGTAACAATTTCTTTCTGATGAATGCTTATGCACGATTTTACTGTGCTGAGATTATTGAGGACTATCTTGAGGGTTACAGTTTGGAGCTAATAGAACGGTCAGTTCAATCTTCCTGCCTAAATCGGGTAGAATAGTTTGAAAACTATCTTGGTAGACAGATTAATGCTTTAAATACTCCAAGGTCAAGACATGATCAAGAACAAAGCTCACTCAATGCCTAGTGTTCATTTAAAATTTCGATACCAAACAACTTAATTCAGTGTTTCTCAAACTTTCAGCATTTGCGACCGAATATTCAATCATGATTTCCATCGCGCCCCCTCCATACAATAACTATGTTTTGAATTCAATAACACTATACCTCGACGCTAAGCTGAAACACCACTTTAACCTTTTAAGTTCCTCCGGCGTATATAAACATCTCGCCATAGGGTTAATTGCTCCGAACGTATACATGCGTCTTTTCAAAGTACAATCTTTTCTGTGCACTGTTATCCCTAAAATGATTCCGAAGGCTCTGGGGTATAAAAAAGGACCTAAACAGTGCTTGCTAAGGATTTACTTACTTCACAGAGAACGTTTTACTTGTTTATTCCTTTTCACACCCTCCCCCCAATACATCACTTACGCGCACCTGTGTGAAAAACGGTAGCATTGGGGAACGAACCGTATAACTTTTAATCAGCATTTAAGGGATTAATTAAAAATCATACAAAGTATCAGGATAAGTGTTAATTTTTGCATATAATTTTATATATCACAAGCCCATGGGGTCACTGGAAATTTTTAAATTTGTTCTTAGCTTAGTACTGGTAATTTAAATATAAAATACATTGTGCAGTATTGATACATTTATAAGAGTATTATAAGAGTGCAAATGTGCACTTTATTTTTCTTACGTATTTTTATGCGTTATTAATGTATTTTGTTTGTTTACTTTCAGTAAATTAATATTTCTTTTTTAAAAAAATCTTCTGTTTTCGAATTTTTAGTATGCTTGCGCCATCCCCCCTTCTTGTAGATTTATTATGCCCCGCAGTTTGAGAAACGCTGACTTAGTTGGCAGCATGCAAAGTCGATACTGCTTATACGTTTAAGATAAGGGTTGACACATTCCGTATTAAGCCCCCTTTTTTGTAGTGTTTCGGTGACAATTTACGAAATAAAAATGTGATGTACTGTGTTCTCCAAAATTGACTTTTGCATAAATAGTGTGTTTTTTTATGTGACTCATTTTTGCATTAAACTTAAGTAAAAGTTTATAACGCATTCAAGAAATAACTATTTAATACACATTTCCCTCAAATTGGTTGTTTTTAAATTAATTAATTTGCAAATTAGAATGTAAAAAAAGGATTGTACCTTAACTTCGGAGATCAGTACATAAACAAATGTTATTCGAGTCTTTCATAACTTTACAAAGGTTAAATAAATATTGCTCCTTTGCTTTTACGTATAATGCATTTCGTTATTTTTCGTTATTTTAATTCTTGGAAAATAAAAACTTAATTCTACTGAACAGTATAAATCTTCAATAAGGTGAGGAATATAGTCTGATTTTATGGGAGGGGCTTGCATTTTATGAAGCATGAAGATGAAAGTTCAGAAGCTTAATCTTTATCCTAAGAATTAGACATATTTTAATGTATGGATGGAGTTTGCGTATTTCTACCCCCCTCCTCCTCCTTGTAAACGCCACTGATTTTTTGAAACGGATAAGTAAAGAAAATATTTAATTAATGAATATTTAACATTTTAAGAATTTTTTCTTGCAAAGCCTTAAAAAACTTAACGTTAAGTACTATATCTAGAATAAAAGTCAATTAAAAAAACAAACAATTTATGTGGGTTTGTCCTTTCTTTTGAAAAATGAACAATTATTTGCTGATAATGTATCTTTTTATGATTCTAAGAATTATCAAAGTAGCTATATGTATTATAAGAAATACCTTTTATATAATAGTCGACAATATCTACTCCAGTGATCTTTTTTGTCATATGTGTGGTAATCAATTTCATTTTCAATTTAGACCTGGACATATACTTATGAATTTCTAAATCATATTTGCTTCTACTTACTTTTGTCCATTACCTAGATCAGACACAAAGTGTGAATTGAATTTTCGTATTATGTCTAAAATAATAAGCAATATACATAAACTAATACTAGAACCAAATTAATAATATTAAAGGAATAAAATACAGCTACTGAAAATAAAATGAAACATATATATTCAGTTTTATATGTTCTTTATCGTGATTTCTTTAATTATAATTTTATTTTTACGATAAATATTAATAGCATTAGAAGACAAAGATAGTGATACTTCTATTGTTTTTTTTAACTATTTGCAGCTTGTTTATAATTTGAAATACTTACATTGCGATTGGTGCGTAATGCACCGCATTTAATACCATTTGTGATCACTAAGCGGATAAATACAGGATGTATCAATACAATGGTTACAAACTTTTGGAAAAGATCTATTCCTAGACTGGAGTTACTCAACCTGCGGCCCACTGAGAATTTTAATTTGCCCGGTTATGACCCATTGCTCTGAGAAATTTACTTATTTAAGAACATTGTATTAAAAATTTGGTGGCAAATTCTTTGTCAAGAAACCAAATGTATCAATTTTGATTTTTGTTGTCCGTATTGTACGGGTAAGAATTGATATTCTCTTTCCATTTGGAGTGGTTACGGTTAGTGGTAACAGACAACAGACTAATTTTTAACTATTTTGCATATCTCACAAGAGAAAAATATTCGAAGAAGATACATCGTTTCAAAACGATTGGAGGTTGACTATTTTGTAGTGAAAAACAAACATCGATCCGTGTGTGTTTGATTTGTCACGAAAGTGCGGTATTTAAAAAATACCAATAAACAGGAATCATTCAATGACACTTTTCCTCGAAGATTTCTAAGAAGTGTGTTAAGTAGGCTTTCTTGAATAGTGTTTACAACAGCAATAAAGTGTTTTGTCAGTGGTAATATCACATCGGTAACAAAGATGTCCTGTGAAGTTTTTTATAATATTGGTATCCGCATGAAACCGTTTACTGATGTAGAAATTATGAAATAGTGTTTCGTAAATGTTTCTAATTCAGTGCTAGTGACAAAAATAAAAATATATAAAAAATAATAATTAAGGAAAGAAAAATGAAAGTTATAATATTTTGATCAATTTTCCACATTTTAAATTACCAATATTATCTTGGTCTTAAAGCACAGTTCTGCCCCCCTTTAACCATTAATCCTCATGTTGCGGAATCCTCATAGCTGACATATTGATGCGACGCTATTTTGAACTTATAAATCTATTAAATCTTTGAACCCAGATTCCTAATTCCACATCGCATCATGACAATTAATTAAGTTAACTAATTCAAAAATTAAAACACTCATCTCACAATAAATTATACACTGATCGTTTAGTTTTAAAACATTATTAAATTTATTTTGAAGCACAAGTATCTGAAATTTACTTCACTACAAGATTAAAATTTAACTTAGCTTGAGAGAGGGATGAAGTAGGGTAGAAGAATGGACATGGTTGACGCCCGGAGTCTCCGCGGAAGTTTATTTTGTGATTCTCTAGCTCTGGGATCGGCTCTGTCTGTGTCTCTCTCTCTCTCAAAATCGGGGTTGCGTCCCCTTTTATTTTACGAATTTTCACCTAAAAATCCTAGAGCGGACTCTTTGTCTTGTCCACTTAATTGCCTCTGATTGGTCCAGAGACCAGCGCAGAGTTACAGCATAGGGTTTATTGAACTTTCGTGAGCGCGGGAAATCTGTTGACGCACCCCGCAATTTATGGGTCTATTGACCCCCAGGCGCGGGAACTTTTTGGCACTCCCTTGTCGAAGGAATTCGACCCTCCAGTGAGGGAAAAAGAAACGAATTCCAAAAAACTGACTTTGAAATTTCGAGGTCTATTGAATAATTCGTTTGCCTCCCATCACTTCTCCCCTCTCTCAAATACACAGCACAAAAAAAAAAATCACAATAACGTATAAACAGAATTGTCCCATCAGGAGAAAAAAAGGAAACACATGAATTCCTTCCAATCCTTGAACGATGTCATCCACTGGAGTCCTTCAACTATAAATGTCGTATCTTTGGCACTCACTTGTCGTGAGGGAAAAAAACGAATTCCACTTTGAAATCCAGTGAGGCATCCCAAATATTTATGTGGCGAATTCCGAAAAGATGATGGGAAATCTGACAATTTTTGAAATTTCGAGGTCTGCTGAATAATTCGCTGGCCTCTCATCCATTCAAATTTATAAATAGTAGCGGCTTAGGGGCAAGAAAATCCGTATCTGTGCGATCAACTTAAAGGTGGATACCATTCCACAAAAACAAAAGGCTGTTTACCCAAGATATAGCGGTAAGACTGTTAAATTAAATTATTAAGAACTATGTAGTTATTGAAGTTAGAAACAGTCGGTAAAGTTAGATATAGTGGTCTGTTACGCGATTAATTGGTAATACGAATAGTGTGTCTCTTTCACTCCAGATTCAATTGAATTTAATGTCATTATTATTGTATATTGTTTATGTTAAGATCTTAATAAAGAGATATTAAGATAAACGATATGGCTGCTTCTTCGTTCCTTCCCACAGATCTAGGTCGCGAGGATAATGTAGAAGTGCGGCATCCCGACCGGGTGCCTTACAGCGGTGGTAACACACGAAACACAAGAAATACAGGACGTAATTAAGAGGAGAAAAGTGTTTATTATCCTTACTACAGCAAAAAGTTAAGATAAAAGGACATTAAAGAGACAACGATCTTCATCAAAGTAGGTGTTCGATATTACGGCCCCGTGCCGTGATACATACCTAAAATCTCTGGAGCATTGAAAATCTAACGTTAGTGAGAACACCGGGATGTCCTAGGCTTACTCAGCAGCTGCACGTAAACAATGCCGCGTAAGCCTCTACTCTGTCAACGGGAGTTTCTTACACCAACAACTTGTAATATCCGCATAATATAAATTAAAAGAAATTAGAATTTTCATTCCAATACCTTGTAAAAAAAATTTTAGTTTATTGCAAAGTACTAGATTTCTTGATGTACGTGTGTCTTAAAATATTATACTAAAATGATTATCTAATTTCTCTTTCGAACAATAATATGTATTTCATTAATTAAAAAGACATGAGAGATGCATCTTCGATTGAGGAATATTTGAACGAATTATTTATAAAAGCAATTAACTAAGCAATGAAAAAAGCACTAGTTTTAGTTATGTCAAATAATAAGAATAATATTTTTTTTTCTCTTTTTTTCTTTTTCTTTTTTTTTTATTTTCATTACTTACTATGAAGAAGCTTTCTTGAAAATCAGTAGAATTCTCCTATAGTTAACAATATACATTATGCTGAATGTTTGTACTTTGGTAACCATGAATACTTCTCCATTAGTTACACTAGTAACCGGATCAAAATGATGGAAGAAACAAGGGAAAAAAAAACAAGGAAACGTACGCTTGTTAGACACAAAACTCATTAAATATTTTTTCCAATTAGATATATTAATTACAGAAGGAGAAATAATTACAATAATTATTGCGTCCTTGTATGATGTGTGAAATTTCCGTCATAACATTTAGTGAAGATAAAATTGTATTCAAAATAGGTGAACTGTAAAAAAAAATTTGTTGCTGGCAGCCTTTTCACAATTAGTGCGTAATAAGGAATGTAGCAGGAAAAAAAAATAAATGAATAAAATGTCACAATAATTATTTGAATTTGTCATTTCCCTGTTTGTTGTGGTTGAAAAAAACGTGCGATTTCTTGCTTTTTTAAAATTTTAATCTAAGTACTCTTTGCTAATAAAAGCGGTAATAAGCGGGAAAAGGGTTGTATGTAGGGGGGGGGATGTGGGTGTTTCTGTTACTTTCTGTGAAATTTATATCGAAGTGTCTAGGGGTTTTTTAAGATGTATTGATTAACTTTTAAAATATTGATGACATAATTGAATGAAAGAATATTTTGCAAACTAAATAATTTATTATGAATTTTAGGGGAGCATTTACCGCGGGAATATTTACAGAATGAAAATTAGATAGGCATATTTTAAAGAATATGAAGATTAGATCAATCCCTCGAGGAGGACGGTAGATATTAAATAAAACTCATTATGTGGTGCTATTGTGACTTTGTGCCTGGCGCCGGTAAATATGCGCTGTTGCGCGAAAAACATTGCTTAGCTGTCGGGTGTTAGTGGGCCTCTGCCGAAAAAGGTTGATGTTGGCGTTTTAGTAAGCACGTTAGATGGCGTTGCTGTGGAATACTGTTTTGATTAAATTGCCACCCTTTGCAAATGGATATGATCTAACCTTTTACATGGAATATCATATATATATATATATATATATATATATATATATATATATATATATATATATATATATACAGTCGACTCTCGATAATTCGAAGTTGGAGGGACCAATGAAAAATTTCGAATTATCAATCAAGAGGGTAGGAAAAACTCTCAAAATACACGAAGAGAAGTTTTTTTTCTTACACATTTAAATTTAAAACTATGTAATAAAGCAACAATTGCACATAATATTTTTTAAAGTGCATTTGAGAAGTTTTTTTTCTTACACATTTAAATTTAAAACTATGTAATAAAGCAACAATTGCACATAATATTTTTTAAAGTGCTTTTGAGAAGTTTTTTTCTTACACATTTAAATTTAAAACTATATAATAAAGCAACAACTGCACATAATATTTTTTAAAGTGCATTTTTTTACAGTATAAAAATAAAACAGATGTTAAAAGTTTTATACTAAAAGAATACACTTATGTCTTGAAAACAACTATTAAAAGAATATACATACTATATATAATTAATCCCTTTTGTCGAAAATTTATGTTCTCTTTTTTTGTTTTGCGGCATTCAATCCAACTTTGTCAATAGATTTTTCTTGAACAAATGAAGCCTGTAAAATGGCTGCATCAAGATGATTTTGAAGGAAAAAGTTGCGTAGTTTGTTTAGTGACTCTTTAACTTCTGACAGAGTTACCGGAGTCAACTCTTCCGATTCTTCTTCATCACTTTCTGTATTGTTGTGGTTCAAAGACCCAATTTCAGCGTCATATAGAGCTCCCCATACAGCAATGTCCGTGTCAACCAACACGTAGTCGTCAAACGTCAAATCTTGTTCTGGAACAGCTTCCCAAAGGGATGTTTCAGAATTAAATTCAATAAGTGTATCGTCCACATCAACCAGATTCGGCGAGGGGAAGCCTGACTTTTGAAAACAGCTGTGAATTGTCAAACGAGTAACAGCTCTCCAAGCCTTGTCAATCATGATAAAAACTGTTAAAATAGAAATAGTAGTTACATTGTGCTGATTTTCGAGGTTATCCGAAACGCTTTTAACGACTTCACGCCGATAAACAGTTTTAAAATTATGTATGATGCCTTGATCGAGTGTTTGAAGTTTTGAGGTTGAGTTTGGAGGGAAAAATTGAAGTTTCACATTTGATAAAGGTGGTGCGCTAATGTGCACAGTACAGTTGTCTACAAATAAGAGAATACGTCTTTTCTCTCTTTTCATATCCGATTTCAGTGAGACCAACCATTCATTAAAGAGTTCGGTGGTCATCCATGCCTTCTTGTTTGAGCGGTATTTGGTAGGGAACCAGTTTATGCCCTTGAAACACCGAGGTTTTGCAGATTTTCCTATGACGAGAGTAGTAATCTTTTCTTAGCCGTCCATGTTTACAGCCAGTAAAATAGTTAACCTCTCCTTGCTATGTTTTCCTCCATGGCATTTTTCTTTTTTGAATGTAAATGTTTTTTTTGGCAAACACCTGAAAAAGAGTTCGGTTTCATCCGTGTTGAAAATGTTACGTGGTTCGTACTCCTTTATTAGATCCTAAAGCGAGTTCTGCCACTTAGAACAAACGTTAATGTCGACACTTGAGCTTTCCCCGCACATTTTTTTGAAGACAATCCCATTCCTTTTCTTAAAATTTGTAAGCCATCCCTCGTTAGCCGAAAACTCGATTCCTAATTCTTTGATGAATGCTTTAGCCTTTTCCTTCAACAAAGAGCCACCCATCGGAATATTCTGTCCTCGACACTGTCTCATCCATGAAACTAAACACTGTTCAAGACGTGGAAAATTACCTTTACTAACGCGTTTTCTCACTCTACTCGACGATGAAAAGATTTTCTCTTTATTCTTCAGAATAGTGGAGAGCGAGCCAGTGGGATTTGAAATGCTTTGGCTACATCTACCTTCCTCTCCTCTTCTTCAACTGATTCTATCACCTTTTGCTTTTCAGAAATTGTTAAGCACTTGTACTTTTTAAAAGAAGACATGTCGTTCATTTTGCGTGATAAGCCGACACTGAGGTGAGGTGTAAAGTAGTGGCCCAAGGTTTATCGAAATTAACAGGTAGTAAACGTATATCACCCCAACTTTAGTACAATAATATTTTTAATTTAAAATTTGGAATCTAAAATGAACACAAGGCGTATTCACAGTTCATACTCAGCTACGGGGTATACTTAAAAGCAGGGGTCGACAACTATGGCACGTGGAGTAATTCTTAGTGGCAGATTACCGCTCTATTTTTTTAAAAAAAAATATTAGAATAAAGTTAAATAACTGCCTCTCCTGTCTTTGCCTCGTACATTTTAATGTAAAGGTTTTATTTCTCGCTTTCAATTCTCTACCATACTCTCGATAATTCTCTCGAATTATCGAGAGTTTTATAAAATAACTTCGAATTATCGCGTGTTGTACTCTGGCCAACCACAAATTTTACTTCGAAATATTGAGAGTACCAAAAAATATGGTTTTAGTTCGAAATATCAAGAGTTTTTCTAGGGGATGAGCATATACTTCGAATTAGAGAGAGGTTAGTATTATCGAAAGTTCGAATTATCGAGAGTTGACTGTATATATATATATATATATATATATATATATATATATATATATATATATATATATATATAGATACATAGATATATAGATGTATATATATATTTATATATATATACATATATATATATATACATATATATATTTATATATATATACATATATACACTGCTGGACAATTGCTAAGGACGGATCACAAATTGCTATGCAGCATAACATTAAGCGAGACATGAGGCCTAGTAGGATAAAATATAGTTGCCACACTGTTCAGACATTAGAATAAAGAATATTTATTGTTCTGGAAAGTACAAAAGCTGTGAAACATCTGAAAGAAAAAAAATGTTCATTTGATCTGCGTACGGAGAAATGGAACAATGCATCTAAAAGTCAGCAGGCACCTTAAAGAAAGGTATCAGTACGGGATATGTCCACCGTGGAGTGTGATGCAACATTCCACACGTCGTACCATACTTTGCACAACATTATCCAGCAGCTGTTGAGGCAATTTATCCCATGCCTCTGTGAGTGCACGGATGAGGGTGTTCTTGTTTGTTGGAGGATAGTTTCGACCATCAACTTGCCTCCCCAAAGCATCCTACACATTTTCAATGGGTTTTAGATCTGGAGAACGCGCTGGCCATACGAGACGTTGAATACCCTCTCAGTCTAGACAATCCTGAACAGCGAGTGTTCAATGACATGTTGCGTTGTCGTCCATAAAAACAAATTTATCACCGACAGCACCACGGAAAAGACGAACATGAGGAAGTAGAACTTCATCAATGTATCGTTGGCCCGTCATAGTCCCATTCGCAACCAAATGTAGGCGCGTGCGGCCATTGATCATGATGCCGGCCCACACCATGATACTGCATGTCGGATATTGGTCCTTTTCCTGGATATTTTCTGGACGATAAGCAGTACCACTCTCGTGCCAGATCAGTTGGCGTCTACAATCCGATGACAGACTGAACCTACTCTCATCTGAGAATAGTACGCATGCCCAGTCCTGTTCAGTTCAATTGTGATGCTTACGACACCATTGCAAACGGGCAGTACGGTGTTGTCTGGTCAATGGGACACACACAACAGGTCTGCGTGCGTATAGTCCTCCTCCCCTCAAACGTCTGGCAACAGTTTTTCGGGAGATCTGCTTTCCTGACGCAGCAAGAACTGATTTGCCACCTACTGAGCTGTGGTGCGCCTGTTCCTTTTTAGGACGATATATCTGTCTTCTGCAGGCGTCGTACTTCTAACACGACCTCCCCCTTGCCGTCTACTACACATTCTAGTAGTTTTAAATGACTTCCACAGCCGTGAAACAACGCTGTGAGCGATGTCGAACTTCCTGGCAACATCTGTTATTTTTCGCCCTTCTATCTTTCCAATAATTCGGCCACGCGTAAAATCATCTATGTGATGTCGGGAAGACATGTCAAAAATTTTAAGTTCGTCTATTAAATCTTTCCTGTAAAACTTTGACTTGAAACAATAACTGTCAACACGCGTCAAAACCTTTAAAGCTCTTATGAACGCTATTGCGTGATGAACAGACGTGGAAAAAATTTGCATACTCATACTTCTTCTTACTAATATCCCGCACTTATTCTAATTTTCCAATTTTGCTTCCTTTCATTTTGTGGTTGCTATGGATGATAGTGTTATCCGTCCTTAGCAATTGTCCAGCAGTGTATATATATATATATATATATATATATATATATATATATATATATATATATATATGTATGTCATGATTTTTAAGACAGAATGATATTAAAGTTAGAATAGACGACCTTTATTCTTTCATTTGTACATCTGTTCTGACACCGAGAGCAGGGAGGAAAAAAGCACGCCATGGTGGTGGTTTCAAGTGGATAACACTTGAAAAACATATGGTAAGTATCGCTGCTTTGAAGAGGGTGCTTGCAAGTTAATGCTGACATATGTTGACTATTAAATCTAACGATCTGGAATTAGGCATGTTTATTGGCTAGGCCATATGTTCGGAAGAAATAAATGGGTGATTAGTTTGATACTTGAAGATAGGAACTGAGAAAGATGAGTCAAGTGCTAGATATGGAATTTAATTTTTAATGTAATTTAATTATCCTTACATTTGCCCCCCAATTTTAAAATGGAGTCATGGCGTGGTTTTTTTCTCTTTACAAACTTAATCAATTTTCAATAAACGCAAAACAATACATAACATTATTTAGAAAGACATATTAAAACAGTAGAAATATTTAAGCAATAGTAATACTAAAATCAAAAAGCAATACAATAAACGAAACTATAACAACAAACACAGTAAGGACACTTCCAACATATTAATTGATAAAAATGAATTTCCACACATATAAATGAAGATTAGCTTGTTCAAATATATTCGACATCTAGAATAAGAGCTCGCATTTCCTCCTATTCCTTCATAATAATAGATTCGTATTATAGCTGGTAGATATTTTCAAAAAAAATTATGTTGGAAAAAAATATATCAAACAATAAGATAGTAAATATAAAAATACATGAAATCATACAAATGTTAAAATAATAATTTTGTATAAAAATCTACTCTGGCGCCATCGTAGTAATACCTTATATTGTTACACACATTTTGCATATATGAAATACATTTTTTAAAAAGATAAAAAAAAATATAGACACTAATAAAATGAAATTATTAATAATATGAAAACGGTGTATAACACATAACTTCTATGCACTATCCAACACAATAAACAATGTTTTATTTCATATGCGTTATAAAATATAAAAATTATAAGTGTTTCGTCAATATTTGTGTGGACTGTAAAACTGGTTAAGAATAAAAAATCAGTCTTTTTCGCAACGCTAAACACTTTATTCGTGCACCCGCTTTTGTTGGGGTACAGCTAGACAATGTCTACTTTTACAAATTTTTACAGATGGCGCTACAGTGCGCTGATGACGACGTAACACATTCCGCCCGGCGTTGAAATATACAGTATTTCAAAAATATATTTAAAAATGCAATTTGCTATGTACAATTTACAAATGCCTAAAT